>OZ012736.1:64553773-64653773 GCA_963859935.3 Lathyrus sativus
AATCTGATCATACGCTCCACTTGCAAAAAGTCTTCGACTAAGCTAGGGAGTGTAAAATACAATTCAACCCAAAAAAATGCACCTTTGGCGTACGGGCAGGAAAGTTCCTCGGATTCTAACTCATAGAGAGGGGGATCGAGGCCAACCCTGACAAATGTCGAGCATTTTCTGAATTCCTCACACCTAAGTCGAAGAAATCTATATAGTCCCTCAACAAGATGCTCACCTTCATATTCCGCTTCGTGGCCAAATCTGCCCAACACGCCCTGCCTTTCTTCAAGCTCCTCTAGAAAGAGACAACGTTCGAATGAACAAAGGAATGTGAGCAGGCTATGAGCCATCTTAAGCAAGCCATGTTCGAACCACCTATTTTGTCACGACTAGACAACAGGGAAACACTTTACCTTTATCTCTCTGTCACTAATGAAGCCATCAGCGTTGCCCTCATTCGAGAAACCCTCGATGGGTAAAAGCCAATATACTTCACAAGCAAACCCTACAAGGGCCAAAACTCAGATACCAACAGATTGAGAAGGTCTCCCTGCCCCTCATCAACGCTGCGAGGAGATTAAAGCATTACTTCCTGGCCCACACGATAGTAGTTCGGACAGACCAACCCATCAGGCAACTACTCGGCCGACCAGATATGGCTGGCAGGATGCTCAAATGGTCTTTGGAACTGTCAGAATTTGATATCCACTACGAAAGCAAGAAAGTCCTTAAGGCGCAGGTCCTAGCTGATTTCGTGGCAGAAATGATGCCCCCGACATCCCCCTCCAGCGGAGCGCACAGGTGGAAAATTTTCATCGACGGAGTGTCCAGTTCCACGGGCCGCGGGGCGGGCACCATCCTCGAGAATCAAGAAGGGATCCTGATCGAAGTGTCGTTGGTATTTTCCTTCCCAACCTCGAACAATCAAGCTGAGTACGAAGCATTCCTCATAGGATTACGACTGGCTGAGGACCTGGGCACAAAGGAAATAAAAAATTTCATGGACTTCCAGCTCGTGGCCTTCCAAGTAAGGGGGGAGTACCAGGCCAAAAACGATCATCTCGTCGAATACTTAACACTCATTTAGGAAAAGATAACAAAGTTCAAAGCATGGGAAGTCTAGTACATCCCCCGCGAAAGAAACGCTCAGGCTGACATCCTGACGAAGTTAGCTAGCACAAGGAGGAAAGACGACAACAAGTCCGTTATACAAGAGACACTTCCCCGTCTAATCATCACGAAACCAACAAGACTTTTCAATGTCAATGCCATCGGCGACAGTAATTGCTGGATGACTCCGGTGCGTGACTATCTCACCACGGGGAAGCTGCCCGAAGATAGTAAAAAGGCCAACATAATTAAGCGAAGGGCCTGCTCCTACGTTCTAATCGAAGGCAAACTCTACCAGCTAGGATTTTCCATTCCCCTCATAAAATGTGTTGAGGAGGACAAGGTCATGGACATTCTCCAAGAAACTTACGACGGGATTAACGCACAACACTTAGAAGGAAGTTCCTTGGTGTGAAAAGCCCTCCGAGCAGGATACTATTGGCCAACCATGCAGCATGACGCGAAGGAGCATGTTAAGAAGTGCGACAAATTCCAATGCCACAGGGACATGCATTTAGCACCCCCAAAGAATTAAAGACCATGTCCTCTCCACGACCTTTCACCTAGTGGGGAACGGACATACTCGGCCCCTTCACCATAGGATCCTATCAGAACAAGTTTTTGATCGTGGTCATCGACTACTTCACAAAGTGGATCGAAGATGAGGCCCTCACCAAAATCACATCATTTAACATACTTCGCTTTTACAAAAGAAAGGTCCTCGCGCGATTCGGTGTGCCCCAAGATCTCGTAACTGAAAACGGGACACAGTTCACGGACATAAAATTTCAAGATTTCGTTGCCAAACTAGGCACCAAGAAACACTTCACGTCCGTCGGACACCTCCAAACCAACGGAAAAGCAGAAGCCGCGAACAAGAGAATCCTCCACGGACTAAAATGAAGGTTAGGCGAGGCCAAAAAGAGGTGGGTCGAGGAGCTACATAGTATGCTCTGGGCGTACAAAACAACTCCACAATCTACCACCGGGGAAACTCCCTTATGATTAACATATGGAACTGAGGCAGTAATCCCATTGGAAATTAGAGAACCCTCGAGATGGACAGAGGCCCCTCTCGACGAGGAAATGAATGAAGAAGCATTAAGAGAAGAACTTGATCTAGTCGAAGAGATCCGATCATGGGCAGCTATCCGCGAAGCTTTGCTGAAGCAAAAAATAATGTTGTGCCATGACTCCAAGGTCATAAAGCACGACTTCCAAAAGGGAAGCCTTGTCCTACACCAGAATCAAAAAGCTTCACGCGAGGGCAAGCTAGCCGCAAATTGGGAAGAGCCTTAATGGGTGAGATCAAAAACAGTTATCGAAGCCTATTACCTTGAACACCTAAACGAAGAACCATTTGCTTGACCATGGAATGCTGAAAAATTCAAACAATATTACAGCTAGCACTGATGCAATTAGGACTAACTATCAACGACTCCACCTCCCAACAAAGAAGGACTGTCCGGCCAAGGGAGCGTGCCCTGGTGCAAGCTCAATCCTCTAATGTAACGAAGGCAAGTTTTCTCTCATGGAACGAGCAAATTCTGTGCCCGATGGGGATAACTCAATCGAGCTCCTCCGTTGCTATACCAGCATGGTTGGACACCCAACTTGCGATGGGAAAGTTCAAGCCCTGTGCGATCAAGACCTCAACTGAGATTCTAGTCCCATGATCGACGAAATTACTCCGCCACCTCGACAAGTTCCCTAAACTTTCGAGCAAGATAACAAGTCGAGCAAACACTCATTCATCAAACACAACCCACAAGAAAAAATAACACACAAGGCATACAATGTACAAATTAAACATATCCATGTATAGGCCTGACCACAAGGCCGAAAATTGTTAAGATATTACAAAAATGTCGGGCCAAGCCCGACAATCAAAATTTACAAAAACTGACACGCAGGCCAAAATACACTAAGTTACAGAGAACAATCAAATATCATCAGCAAGAATCTCTGGCGGGACCACCTTCCCATCGACCACCTGGTGCAAAACGCCCATTCCTTTGGTAACCAGCCGGACGTCGAGATTTAAGGCCTTCATCTGCTTCATAACAGCAGTGAATCTAAACTCGGCAGCTCAAAGGGTATCCTGCTCGAGGATACGAATCTTGTCGATCATCTCTTGCCGGGTCTTCAGATATTTCTCCTCCTCAATCTCATTCGGCCCCGCCGCCGATGAGCCTTCCAGCTCCGCTACCCTAGTCTTCAAGCTGGAATTCTCCTTATTAATCTTCTTCATCTCATCAGCCATCTCGTTCATATCTTTGAGAAGGGCGACCTTGGCCTCGTAGTTGCCTTGGAGAGTCGACAACTGGTTGAACAAGTTAGCTGTCTCCAACTCAAGTTCGGCCTCCCTGGCCTTCGCCTTTTTGAAATCTCTAAGCGGAACTGTCTCCGGATCAACCAGGGCCAGAGCCATCTACAACACCCTCATCATCGCAGCAACATCACAGAAGAGGAACGTCCTCCTCACCTTTGGGTTAGCAAATATGATAGACGACGCCTCTAGGTCGGGGACGACCACAGATCCTTCCCCGTCAAAAATCTTGTCCTCCAGATGTAGCACCCAAAAATTTTCCCTTTATTTTTAACCGTAACTGGCTTACATTTCTTCGCATTTTGCATTTCCACATATCATAGCATTGGTTCTCGAGACAGGGGATCAAGGTATTTCTATGGCTCAGGGTTCCCTTTTATTGCAAGAGTCTAAACAGCGAGCGTCAGAGGCTCCGACATTCATTTTGCCCAGTAATCGAGCGGTTGATTTTATTTTATTCAACAGGTTATTTTAAGCCCAGGAGACGGTGTACAGGCTATCTCAGGCGTTCTTATAGTTATGATATTCAAGAGCAAGTTTCAGAGGCATAACAGGGTTCAGAACAAGTGGCAACGAGCAACTGTACGGGATTCCCTCCACTTGGCGCCAAAAGTGGCAAATTTTGAATGTGGCAACCGGTTACTACATATAGGGTAACCAGTTACTTCAAACGAAATTGGCCAAGAAATTTGAATTTTCAGCATGTGCAATTTTCCAATCAATCACAACCATTGATTTCACTTGATCATATTTGGAAGGATCTAGAACTGTTTCAACTTTCACCATTTCCCTCCAAATTTCAAACACTCCATTCCTAACTCCACTCCTAATTTCCATTCTAAATGCTAATCCTCATTCCAAACCCAATATTGATTCCAAACCTAGAGATTATTTAAGTGAATTTGCTCCAAACCTCACACAATTACCCTTCATTTTTAGATTTCACACTCATTCTTAAGAATTTTCTCTCAATTTTCTCTCCACTTTTTCACTCCCAAAACCTCCATTAAAGCTTTTTCACTTGATTTCTTTGATTCTTCATTGGAATCATAGAACTCTAGAGCTAAACCTTCATCGTTCATCTCCATTATCTTTAATTCACCATTCAATTTTCGTTTGATTTTGGATCTGAACTTTGGAAGCTAGACTGGAAGTGCTTTTGTGGACTATTTTGCTTGATCTTGCTTGTTCTTCATTTCTACCACAAGGAAGCTCTTGGATCTTGAAGATTCTCTAGGTTTCTTTCTTAGATATGATAATTTCAAGTGAATCAACATTCACCAAAGCAAATCTCAGCTTTGAAGGTTGGCAATTCTAGATATAATTTTGTTTTGAGCTTATTTGAATAATCATAATGTAGATCCATGGTTCTTGCTGCTTTTTGATCCATTTTGTTGATTTTGATCTTGATGATTTGTGATTTCAGTGTTTGATTATGTTTACATGTTGTTTGATCATTGATATTTGATGTTAATTTCGTGCTTGATTGATATCATGTTCATATGAGTGATTGGATAAGTTGTTGGATGCTGAAAACTGATTTTAAAAGCTGTTTTTCTGGTTCTGGTTCAGTGGTAACCGGTTACCTTATATAGGGTAACCGGTTACTCAGTACAAATTTCACGTTTTCAGTTGTTTTTCAATAGAGTAACTGGTTACCTGATAGTGAATAACCGGTTACCACTGAGCAGAATGCTGTGTTTTTGCATTTTTCTTGCTTGTTTGAGTTCCTTTTCACATGTAAACTTCATGGATTAATATGATGCATTTATGTGAATTGTTTTGGACATATTTCGTCGTTCTTGATTGTTTGATCTCGATCCTTCGATGCATAACTTTTGGTTTTCGTTTTGAATGTTTAACATGTTCATGTGATTTGTTTGATGAATGATCATTTCACTTGTTTATTTATAGCATGTTAATTGATGATCATTGATGATTATGTTACTAAATATTATGATGCATGATTTCATTTGTTTCTGTTTTCGCTTCGTGGTGTGTTTGTTTGATCGGTTGATCGTCCAATTTAATTTGAAAAGAACATGTTGATCTTGATGATTCTTGTTGATGCATTATTGTTGATCGATTATGTTTGATTGTTGAAGCATGTCCATTATTGAATGATATCTACCCATGATTGGTGTTTGTTCTTGATTAATTGCATTCAAGCTTGCTTGCTCCATACTTTCCACAGCTGTCCATGCTTTGAACTTGCATGTTGTCTTTGCGTTACTTGCTTACTGTCTGACTTTTCACACCTCTTTTTGTGCTGAAACATGTGCTATTATATGCTGTCTTGCTTGTGTGCTGGATTTTATTGCTGTCTGTAATACCCCAAATTTTACCCTTATATTTAGTCAGTCATTTCGCATAGCATCTCATATGTGCATTCGCTAACCACTAACCAGTCATAAAGTGCGTTTTGTTTTGCAGGAAATACCCCAGGGGCATTTTGGTCATTTTGAAGCATAATTCGTAATTTTGGGCCTAATGAGGTTTGATATCAATTTGGTTTGGAAAATCTGATCTGTGGAACAGGGTTTAACAAGAAATCATTCTTCCAGTTCATTTTTAGAGGGAAAACAGTGAAAACTTCGACTGATTAATGGAGCTTATTCATTTTGAAGGTATTAAGCTTATTATGCAAGAGTGGATCAGGGATATTTGACTGATGAGGTTTAATCGGGTATTGAGGTGTTTACAAATTAAAACATGGAAAAGCAATTGGAAAATGATTTTAATAGAATATGTGAATTTTATTCATAATATTTTATTATTATTATTACAATGTGTAAAGTAAATTGGGATAGAAATTTGAAGTTTATTCATAATATTTTGTCATGATCTACAAAGAGGAAATGATTTGGGAAAAAATGTTATTGAATTTATTCATAATATTTTTTGTTACAAGTTACAAAAGAAGTGTATATCCTAAAAAGCCTAAGTCCTAAATGTTCCTAAGTGTTCTTCATGATATCCTTTTCTCCACGAATCTCCGATCAACCTGCACGTCAAAAAGAAGCAAAACAGAACAAACAGAATAGAAAAAATGTTAGAAGGTGTTTTCGACACTCTCAGAACAGCGTCATCATCGAGTGCCGGGAGTGGCACAACCGAAGCTGCGTCCTACCCCCGTTACCGATCCGAGCCGTTGGCGTCAGAATCAAGTGGTCATCTGTTCTCATCATGAGGGACATCCGAGAGATAGAAGTGATAAAAGAAGCGGGACTTGGGTTTCCAAACTGATACAAAGGCAAAGTTGGACTCAGACCCGGATGCCGGCAGGTCAGAGTCGTTTTGTTTTCGAAATTTCCAACACCTGAAAATCCACAACAGCATCAGTACCAGGTTCAGAATTCAGAACTCAAAACAAGACAATTCATAAGCTGCCATAATTAAGTGGAAATTCAAATTGAAAATGCACAACCAAAAGCAGCATCAGTTCTGCAGCACATAGGTAAGTTCATGAAAACCAAGTTCAAACAGAACAAGAAAAATGAAATGAAATTAAACTGCATCAAACAGTGTACCAAAAGTTCAGAATGCATCAATTAAAGGAGTCACAAAAATGTGAATAACCTCACCGCAGTAGCATCAGACAATAACACAAATCACAGCATAATGTCATAGCGTAAACTATACCAAAGAACAAAGATAAGCTCAAGTAATCACAGTGATATACCAGTTCAGGTTGGGTCCCAAATGTGCAAAGCACATAAAAAACAAAGCACCAGGCATAGAGGGCTCAGATGAACATCACCGCCCCAAACTCGCAGCCACTATCAAGTAAATGTCTCGAGGCAACATTAAGCGACATCCGAATTCACAGTTGGACACGATTGCCCAAATCCAAAGCTGGTTCATAAAATCGCAGCATCATCGAAGAATACTCCTCGAAGGCTCAGAACATCGTCGTCATTGCCGTACACCTTCCTCGGCAGCGTTTGATGCGACCGAAGCCGTAGTATCAGCCCTCTCTGAAAGAAGAAGAGGAGAAGAATCCATAATCTGCCATAAAACCAGAAACCTACATCAGAAGAGACAATTGGAAACCAGTTAAACAACAATACGCATCTGTGAAACCAAAACAAATCCAATACGGTTTATCAAACAGATTGCCATAGCCCAAATCAAAACCCCTGTTCGAGAAGGAAAGAATCCAAATCAGTTTCAAAGAAGATATCCAATTAGGTTTGGTCCCAAAACAGATCAAAACAAATCCATATCTGAAAATCCCAATCAAATCCTAAAAAAGGAAATAGGATATATCAGTATCAGAAAAATCCAATCAGGGTATCACAAATTCGATCAAGCAAGAGTGAATCTGAAAAGTGTTCAAACCATATCAAAAATCACAGCAAATCAGATCGAAAAGTAACGCAAATCCAACAACATCCAAGGCCCAAAAAGAGAAGTTATAAAGGGACGATCTCACCTCAGAGAAAACCCTAACGAAAATCGCGAAAGCCCCAGAGGAACGGACAAAGTCACATGCAAGACCATAGGCGGCACAAATAGGGAAGAACGACCGAGACTCAGAGGAACCGATATCCTCATCCTCGTCTCCATAGGAAATAGCAACGAAGATCATCAACGGCGAACAACAAACATCACCGCACATCGATATCATCTGAACCACAGACAGCCGTGAATCACAGACGAGAGGATCGCCTTCGCCGTCGGCGGGCAATCAACTCTAAGCCTCAGCACTGCATCATCGGCCGTTTTCATCATAAATGTGAGCCATGATACATTTTCCTCACGAGTTTCATGTTCTATTTTCAGGATTAATGAAAGGAAGGAAGAAGATCGGAAGTAACCGAGAGATACGAAGGAAAAACATGGCCGCGAGAGAGAATCGAAGAAGAAGAACGCAAGCAGCGCCGCTGCAAAACATTTAGGGTTATGAAACCCTAAAGGACCCCTCTTGATTTCAATTACCCCAACCGGGTTGGGTCCGGGTGTGATGACCGGCCCAACCCCCTTATGTTTTATTTTATTATTTTGTTTTTTTAAATCGTTTTTAAAATTGTTTTTAAGTTGTTTTAACCATTTTTCTTTTATAATTTAAGAAAATTGTTTTAAAAACCTTTTTTTGAGTAAATATTATAAATAAATAAAAAATATTTTTTATAAGAAAATTTAAAACCTCTTTTCACTTAATAAAAAAACTTTTTAATAAATAACATAAAAAAAATCTTTTTTAAAAATATCTAAGTTAAAATCTTTTTCAAGATTAAATTTAATATTTTCTATTAACATTACCTTTTTTATATATATATAGATTCATTTAACATTTCTTTCAAGATAACAAAAATCTTCAATATTACACTTTTTCTCCTGACTTGTCCAATTACTGTCTAATTTTGCTTATTAACAGTGTTCATCATTTGCAGCTCTTACGACGTGTTTGGTTTATTTAAATTTCATAACTATATTGTAACTGCTTCTCATCTGTAACTCCGCGAACCCTAATAATCGTGTTTTAATTTCTGCCCTTTTATTTTCTGCGTGGGTGATTTTAATTTCTGCCATCATTTCCCTGTTCGTATGATTAATTTCTCACACACTCATCGATTATTCTGTCACACTTCACATCCGAAGGTTAGGTCTAGCTTTTGGTCGCCGTGTCAATAGTCCTCAACTTCAAACCCTTACAAACCCTAATTTTCATAAATGTCTCGCGGACAAAATTACAATTTTACCCCTAGCATTAGGTCAAAGAGCCGCCGCGCTCATTTTAGGGTTTCCCGCCGTAGAATCCCTAATTTAACCCTAATTACAACTTAACATTTCAACGTAGAGATTTGGAGTTTCTACACTCCACGTAAGCGTGTCCTTAAGACATGTTTATTCCCCTTGAGACCTTGACCACAGTCAAGAGTCTCTAACCTCCCTTTTGAGGGTAACTACGATTACTCTGATTCCACTCCCGTAAGGATACGTAGGCACAAGATGCGATGTCTTGCCGCGTAAACTTAGAATTAACCCCTTAGGTCTCTTTTCTCACTTTTAATCCTTTGTACATATACCTTAAGCAAATGAATAAAGCAAATAGTAAACATTTGAACAAAAGGTTCCCGTAGAGTACTACGGAAGTTTAGGGTGCTAATACCTTCCCTAAATTTAACCAACCCCCGAACCCTAGATCTTTCCCCGCATTGTGTTTACGATGCAAAATAGGTTTTCCCTTTTTGACCTTTTCCTTCGGATAAATCAAAGAGCGGTTGTGAATTGAATTGCGATTCAAACTCATTAATAGTTTGTGATCCTATTTCCACCGCAACAGAAAATGGCGACTTCACTGGGGATTCTAAACTTTTGAGGGTTATCCCTAACTTGTTCATATTTATTACTATCTGTTTTACTATTCATTTGCATGTATATATTTGTGCTCTGATTTGGGATTGTTCCTTGTGTTGTGAGATAAGTCCTACGCCCGGACTAGTGACATTATTATAGGATGGGGATATATTCGATGAGGCTTATAGGGAGTGAATCCCGACCAAGCTGATTCGAGAATCACCGCTCAGTTGAGACCCTTTCGAAAATGGTTCGGTTGAACGAGTAATCGTGAAAACTTTTTCCATGGTCGATTGGAGTCTGTGATATTGGGAACCGTAGTACCTTAACACCACCTCGGCCTTATTTAGGACGTAGTGCGGGAACTATGTGGGAGTAGTCCTACAATGGTTGCTACGCGATACTACACTCAAAAGAGGTTCTCTTGAGAATATTATTAACCCCCGAGTCAATCGGAAGGTTGATAATATCCGAAAGATGGGCTGATGACTTTGGGCACTTTTTAGAACCTTGTTCTGCAGGTACAATTAACCTATAGTACACTCCTTTTGGGGATGGGTAGACCTTAACTCCGCTCACGTTCCTTTAACCTAGGACTTTATGTGTTTTCATGCATTGCATTCATAAAGCATCATATTACATTAAGACTTCATGGAATTCAAACTCTATCTATGAACATTGCAGGATACCATGGATCACTCTAGGAAGCATACTTTAAAATTTACTTTTAAGGGTTTTAATTTGGAAGTCCTAGAGAAGCTAAGGGAGTTGGTTCAAGATCAAGAAAAGTTCCAAAACAGATATGGAAGGCTATTGTCTTTTTTGAAGGTTCAAGTAAACAAAGGACTTCTTGCAACTTTGCTACAGTTTTATGATCCAGATTATCACTGCTTCACCTTTCCAGATTATCAACTTTTACCTACCTTAGAAGAGTACTCTCAGTTGGTGGGATTACCTATCTTGGATAAGTCTCCATTCCCTTTCTTGGAGGAAGACCCTAAAGAACGAGATATTGCTAAAGCCATTTGTCTAAGGATATCCGATGTCAAAAACAATATGATCACCAAAGGGGGGACCTCCGGTTTTCCCAGGGATTTCCTAATTAAGAAGGCCCAATTTTATGCCGATCATAAAGACATGCTTTCCTTCGAGACAATATTCGCTTTGCTCATTTATGGGTTGCTGCTTTTTCCTAGTTTTGAGGGGTTTGTGGACCTTAATGCAATCAAGACCTTCATGAGGAGAAATCCAGTTCCAACACTATTGGGTAATACTTATCATTCAGTACATCTCCGAAACTTTCATGGTGGAGGGAGGATTACATGTTGTGTGCCATTGCTATACAAGTGGTTTATTTCTCACTTACCCAAGTCTGGTCCGTTCTGGAGACCTAATCAAGAGCGTTGGTCGCAAAAAGTTATGGCTTTAACTCACTCTGATATTGATTGGTATAATCGCATGTACGATGGGATATGGATCATTAATAGCTGTGGAAACTTCAACAATGTGCCTTTGCTCAGTTTCAATGGAAGAATTAGCTACAATCCAGTCTTAGCTCGCCGACAGTTGGGATACCCCTTGAAGGAACCGCCTAAAGGTATTCATGTGGAGAAAATCTTTTTCAAAGACGACAAAAAGCTTCAAGATCAGATTCTATCTTCTTGGAATCATCTGCATAGGAAAGACAAAGAAAGTTTGGGCAGACCTAATTGTGTGTCTATGGAACCATACCTTCAATGGGTTCGAGGAAGAGCTATCGAGTTGAAGATGCCCTACTCTCGCCAAGATCCTTTACCTCAAAGAGAGGAACCTGTCCAGTATTTCATGACCGAAGCTGAGACTTTGAAGATCGCTTTGAAGAGATCACAACGCGAAGCAGAAGCATGGAAGAACAAATACCATGTGATGGTCAGCAAGTACGAAGAGCTTCAAAAGCAGATTCAGTCGAAGAATGATGAGATACAATCCTATAAGAAGAGGAGGCTCTACGAATATTTATTTTCCTCCGGATCTCCGTCGGCTCACTGAAGTTGTGGAAGATGCTTCTCTAGGATTTTCTAGGCTTCTATTTAGCTATTTTGGTTGCAAGAATATTATTTGTAACTTGTCTTCAATGAATTAAAAGTTTCCTGGGTATTCCACAATATTCGTAAATACTTGAATTCCATGAAATCTTCATTTGCATTCACATTTTAGCATCATACTTTTGCATTGCATGTGTCTCCCGGTTTCTCACAGTCGGTTCTCTCACCTTCCAGTTTTGTCACCCTGAGTTCTCTGCATCAATACAACCCTTCGAAAGGATGGAAGATCAAAACCAAGAGATCAACCGTGTCAGCCATGAACTCGAAGATCTTCGAGGAAGTGTAGGGCAGATTTTGGAGATGTTACGAGCTCTTAGTGTGAAGGTGGATGCTCAATCTACTGTTGTTTCTGAGACTAATACCGTCATGGAACCTCAACCAGCTGTTACTGTCGAGAATGTAACTCCTCACGGTCTTCAATCCGGTTTGTTGCCTCCTAGTGCTCAACCAGTTCGACGAGCTACCCCACCAAAGTGCAAAACTCCTAATTCCGACCATGATAAAGGACCTGCACATTCGAGGAACCGCAAAATGGCTACTCCTCAACCTTGGCAACATCAGCAGAGTTATGTTCAAGGTTATCCGTTTCCATATGTCCAACAACCTTATGTAGCTACTGTTGCACCTCCTTTCAATCAGCAGTTTCCTACATACCAGCCTGTGCAGTCAGCTCCGGTATATCAAGCACCGGTTTATCAACAACCTTCCGGTTATCCGCCCATGCAAGTTCCTGTCAACAGTCAACGAGCGTCCAATGCTCCTGTTCACCAACAATCACAGAACCAGGTTCCTTATCCCTGTAAGAGGCAGTATAAGCCTTGTCCTCCAATTCTGATAACTTTCACTGAGTTATACCCCATCTGGTACAACAAGGTCTGATTACCACCCGTGCTTTGGGTCCTCCGCCTAATCCGTTACCTGCAGGTTACAACGCTGCCGCTCATTGTTTATTTTATGAGGGTGCGCCCGGCCATGATCTAGAGAATTGCTACGCTCTTAAGAACTGTGTCAGAAATTTGCTAGAAACGAAGAAGTTGTCTTTCAGCGATGCTCAGCCGAAGATCGAGACTCCTCTCGGGGTTCCTCACTTGTCGAGTTCGAATTCTGCAAAGCATGCTACTCCTGTGGCAAATCAGTCGAATCCAGTAATTATTCAAAGGCCTAGCTCGCTTCATTTCAGTAACCCTCAAGATGATATGACCGGGATCAGCAAAGAATCTGGGAAAGTTATTTTGAAGCAACGACTGAAAACTGTTGAAGATGTGACCAGCATAACTGGGGCAAGCCATGACGACTCGCAGTGATCGTAAACCAGACGTCCTTTCCATTGAGGCTCCGCCAAAGGAAACTGTTACTCTTGAATGCAAGATTTCATAAACATTTAGAAGGATTTTTCCGACAGTTCATTTGTTTATTTATATGTATTTCTCTTTGATCAAGCATATTTAGCATGTGCGAACTTGTTTATCTTTGATTAGTTAATGCAACGCATATGTTTGTCTTGAATGAATCCATTCGTTTCACTCATTCAAAAAATATTTTTCATAAATTACAATGCCAACTTTACCCGATCTCTTGTTCTGATGGAGAATTGGGAGGAAGGTGACGAACCTAAAACGTCAGATTTCTTGTCGTATGCTTTCAAGTAAAACCTGCTGATGATATAAGGCATTGTTTCAAATTCCAAACACTGGAGATATAAGGATGTTAATCCCTCGTTAACCTCTTTGAGCCTTGAAGTAGGAGTTTTTTTTTAAGAACCTTCATCCTAACCTGGGGCAGGGTAGGTTTCAGTTAAGCCGATTGAGCGCTTAGATCCTCAAAAAAGAAGAGCAAACCTTCGAGAATTTATCCTTAGCATCTTAAGAAGTCCAATACAATGACTATCCCTCGGTTACCTAAGGAGTGGGGCAGTCACGAGCCTTTCAAAAGATTTACACGACTTGTGCATAAAAGAATATTCAAAAAATAAGAGCCCGCTAAGTCAAAACCTATGAAGGAGACTTAGGCAAAACTGGGGCATCCCGCTGGACTCCAAAGTCAAATCAATAGACGCTGTCCAGGAAAAAGTTAGGGAATAAGAACAACAAACCAGTAGTTTTTTTAGAACCCCAATAAAGAACAAAGTCGTGTGACCAATTGCCATTAGAAATAGGTGAGTGACTGCCATGTCCAAAGCCTTGATAAGTTCTCGACCATAGCAAATCCGCTTGAGATACGAGCGTTCGTATCCGATTAACTGAATTAGGATTGGAGAACATCACGAAGAAGGGGTGGGTACAAATATAACTTTGAGCCTTTATCCTTTTGTTTCTTAAACCGTGAACCGAGCCACGATACAACCTTTAAAAGACCTAATTGAAGTAGGACTTCGGTTGAAGGCATACTCGACAAGATCACGTTTCCTGACTCCTACGAGCTATGCTCAGAAAGATTCATGTTGGCATTATAATTAAAACTTATATCCTGGCTAGTGATTTCGGTCACAAGTTATTGCGATAGCTTTTTCAAAACAAAAATTCAAGACAAATATATGTGTACATTGACCAACTCAGGATAGGCATTTCAGGCAGGATGACTTTGCTTGACATCTTAGAGATCTACATATAGACCTAACCCATAGAACTTGAAGATCCTGCTAAACAGGGGCAAGCAGTTTCCCAATTCGCTTACCAACGCGAGTCTGACGTTCTTCAGAGCTATTTCTCAAAAATTTCGTCGTAACGCGATTAATTTGTGCCAGTTACGTCGAGACCTGACGCATCTCTCAAAGAGTTGGAAAACAATGGGGCAACCAGACTCCGTGTTCTCTATAAAATCCTCTTGAGATGACCCTACCTCACAACACAAGTATCCTGGGGCACCGTGTTTTTTTTGAAGAAACAAATGGCGACTACTATAAGGTCCTTCAAGATCAAAACTATGTGGTCACAACTTTTCTTCATGCACCCGACGGATTTTACTCAAGGCGGCCTTCATTCCCCAGTAAATCTCAGTGTTGCAACAGGCTCCTAAACTATTGCCTCATCACAGTCCCCAGAGAGACTATAAGCTGACAACTTTTTCTTGGGTGACTTGAAAGTGTCCCTCAAGTTTCCTTCTCCCCATGTGAAGACGTGATACTGTGCACCCAAACAGATTACCTTCTCATCAGAGAATTCAGAACATTTAAAACCAAATGTGGTCCTGCCATTTCTTCCCATGATTGACGTATTGGTTGCAGAGAACGCAGGGTCTCGTCCCATCTCTAGTCTGTTTCACCAGCATACGCAAGGGCATAAGCATCACATGCCTATTTCATTACATATTCATTACATATTCATTACATATTCATTACATACTCATTACATATTCATTACATACTCATTACATACTCATGGCATACTCATTTCATAACATCTTGCATATTTAACTACATACATAGACATTAACATACATTCATATTCACGTATTCATTAACATACGCGTTAACATGCACAGGTTCATTGTGTCGCCATCATTGGTTGTTACCGCCGAGTAACTAGGGTTTGTCCATTCTCTCCAAATAGATTGTCAGCCCTAAGCATAAAATACATATGTGTTTCCAGTTTCCCCACAGAGCTCGATCCTCGTGGATGACGGTTACTTCAGCTATCTTTCCTCGCCAGGATAAGATATCTACCCTTCGAGATCACTCCCTCGATGGAGTCTTGATTAACATTTTTCTTTCTAGCTCGATCCTAGATTGAATCTCAGTCTTGTCGGTCGTCGAGCCCAACCGGACGTGCATTTATTTTGCACCATCTAAAGATTTTCACCATACCATGACGGATACGCGACTGTTCTCGCCCGAGAAGGTTATCACTGTACCCGGACGTGCATTTATTCTGCACTATCTTTCAAGAAGATTAATCACAATCTTTACAGATACATGCCAGTTCACGCCTGGAAAATCTATCAGTACAACACTTTACAATCCTACATCTTACAACATCGGTATACGACATTTCTCACCTAATAAGCCGATCCTATCTTCGTTATGACTCGCAGCAAATGGCCATCTCCATTGAGCAGTTGGGCTTCCATTTTACCTGTCGTCTTGAAGTATGGGGAGGTTTGAACCAAGTCGTATTCAGGAGAGCACGATCTTGAAGTATGGGGAGGTTTGAGCGGAATCATATTCAGGAGAGCACGATCTTGAATTATGAAGGAGTTCATTTACCCTTTAGTAAAAGAAGGAGCGGAATCATATTCAGGAGAGCACGATCTTGAATTATGAAGAAGTTCATTTACCCTTTAGTAAAAGAAGAAACCAAGTCGTATTCAGGAGAGCACGATCTTGAAGTACGGGGAGGTTTGAGCGGAATCATATTCAGGAGAGCACGATCTTGAAGTATGAAGAAGTTCATTTACCCTTTAGTAAAAGAAGGAGCGGAATCATATTCAGGAGAGCATGATCTTGAAGTATGAGGAAGTTCAGTTTACCCTTTTCATATTCAGGAGAGCACGATCTTGAAGTATGAAGAAGTTCATTTACCCTTTAGTAAAAGAAGGAGCGGAATCATATTCAGGAGAGCACGATCTTGAAGTATGAGGAAGTTCAGTTTACCCTTTTCATATTCAGGAGAGCACGATCTTGAAGTATGAAGAATTTCATTTACCCTTTAAAAAAAAAAAAAAAAAAAGGAGCCGAATCATATTCAGGAGAGCACGATCTTGAAGTATGAGGAAGTTCAGTTTACCCTTTTCATATTCAGGAGAGCACGATCTTGAAATATGAAAAAGTTCATTTATCCTTCAGTAAGAGAAGAATCAGAATCGTATTCCAGGCGCCGACCTTAAATACGAGAAGATTTATATATCAGATAAGCAACAACCTCTTTATTTGAGTGCTTATCCATTTTGGCATGTAAGTCCCTTCCAACGATAAGTGACAGTTCTCCCTCGAGAAGCTTATCAGGGCATTTCCCATCAAAGTCCATTTATTTTGGCATACAGCCGGTCTTTACCCTGTATATATGATATGGATTTCTGAAAAGTCCATTCGATCCCATCACGAAGGATAGTTTATAGAAGCTTGGATGTTATTCTTTGCTCAATGCTCCAGCGTTCTGTAATCGATCTCGCAACCGTGTAGATCCAGTTTTATTATTAGGCATTCCCTAGTGGAGGTCATCTCATAGGTGCCATCTCCATTTAAGGATCTTATTCTTAAAAGTCCATTTATTTTGGCATACAGCCGGTTTTTTCTTACCCTGTATATTTGCTACGGAGTTCCGAAGGGCCCGTTTGATCCTGTCACGAGAGATAGTTTACAGAAGCTTGGATGTTATTCTTTGCTCAATGCTCCAGCATTCTGTGATCGATCTTGCAGTCGTACATGATCCAGTTTTACTTTTAGATTCCCCAGTGGAGGCTGTCTCATAGGTACCATCTCCATTTGAGAATCTCGTTCCTTTTCTAAAAAAGACAATTGGTCGTGTTCGCACCAGTTGACCATCATTTTTGGAATTCCCCAGTGTTGTGTTGTCGTCCCAGCGCGTCGTTTTCCCCAGTGTGTTCTTCTCGTAGCGTCTGTCCCTGTGTCGTCGTGTTCGTCAGCATTTTTCGCATTCATCATTCCAGCATACGCATCATATCATATTCATGGCATTGTCTGCATTAGTCTGTTCTCGCTTTGTCCATAGCATTGCATATCGCCGCATATAAGGGCAAAATTTTCGGTTATCTATATTTAAATCTCTCCACCACGACTCCTCGAGTCTCCGTCACTCAAATCGTCTGGTGTAGCCATTTAAATAGGGGCAACTGTAATACCCCAAATTTTACCCTTATATTTAGTCAGTCATTTCGCATAGCATCTCATATGTGCATTCGCTAACCACTAACCAGTCATAAAGTGCGTTTTGTTTTGCAGGAAATACCCCAGGGGCGTTTTGGTCATTTTGAAGCATAATTCGTAATTTTGGGCCTAATGAGGTTTGATATCAATTTGGTTTGGAAAATTTGATCTGTGGAACAGGGTTTAACAAGAAATCATTCTTCCAGTTCATTTTTAGAGGGAAAACAGTGAAAACTTCGACTGATTAATGGAGCTTATTCATTTTGAAGGTATTAAGCTTATTATGCAAGAGTGGATCAGGGATATTTGACTGATGAGGTTTAATCGGGTATTGAGGTGTTTACAAATTAAAACATGGAAAAGCAATTGGAAAATGATTTTAATAGAATATGTGAATTTTATTCATAATATTTTATTATTATTATTACAATGTGTAAAGTAAATTGGGATAGAAATTTGAAGTTTATTCATAATATTTTGTCATGATCTACAAAGAGGAAATGATTTGGGAAAAAATGTTATTGAATTTATTCATAATATTTTTTGTTACAAGTTACAAAAGAAGTGTATATCCTAAAAAGCCTAAGTCCTAAATGTTCCTAAGTGTTCTTCATGATATCCTTTTCTCCACGAATCTCCGATCAACCTGCACGTCAAAAAGAAGCAAAACAGAACAAACAGAATAGAAAAAATGTTAGAAGGTGTTTTCGACACTCTCAGAACAGCGTCATCATCGAGTGCCGGGAGTGGCACAACCGAAGCTGCGTCCTACCCCCGTTACCGATCCGAGTCGTTGGCGTCAGAATCAAGTGGTCATCTGTTCTCATCATGAGGGACATCCGAGAGATAGAAGTGATAAAAGAAGCGGGACTTGGGTTTCCAAACTGATACAAAGGCAAAGTTGGACTCAGACCCGGATGCCGGCAGGTCAGAGTCGTTTTGTTTTCGAAATTTCCAACACCTGAAAATCCACAACAGCATCAGTACCAGGTTCAGAATTCAGAACTCAAAACAAGACAATTCATAAGCTGCCATAAGTAAGTGGAAATTCAAATTGAAAATGCACAACCAAAAGCAGCATCAGTTCTGCAGCACATAGGTAAGTTCATGAAAATCAAGTTCAAACAGAACAAGAAAAATGAAATGAAATTAAACTGCATCAAACAGTGTACCAAAAGTTCAGAATGCATCAATTAAAGGAGTCACAAAAATGTGAATAACCTCACCGCAGTAGCATCAGACAATAACACAAATCACAACATAATGTCATAGCGCAAACTATACCAAAGAACAAAGATAAGCTCAAGTAATCACAATGATATACCAGTTCAGGTTGGGTCCCAAATGTGCAAAGCACATCAAAAACAAAGCACCAGGCATAGAGGGCTCAGATGAACATCACCGCCCCAAACTCGCAGCCACTATCAAGTAAATGTCTCGAGGCAACATTAAGCGACATCCGAATTCACAGTTGGACATGATTGCCCAAATCCAAAGTTGGTTCATAAAATCGCAGCATCATCGAAGAATACTCCTCGAAGGCTCAGAACATCGTCGTCATTGCCGTACACCTTCCTCGGCAGCGTTTGATGCGACCGAAGCCGTAGTATCAGCCCTCTCTGAAAGAAGAAGAGGAGAAGAATCCATAATCTGCCATAAAACCAGAAACCTACATCAGAAGAGACAATTGGAAACCAGTTAAACAACAATACGCATCTGTGAAACCAAAACAAATCCAATACGGTTTATCAAACAGATTGCAATAGCCCAAATCAAAACCCCTGTTCGAGAAGGAAAGAATCCAAATCAGTTTCAAAGAAGATATCCAATTAGGTTTGGTCCCAAAACAGATCAAAACAAATCCATATCTGAAAATCCCAATCAAATCCTAAAAAAGGAAACAGGATATATCAGTATCAGAAAAATCCAATCAGGGTATCAGAAATTCGATCAAGCAAGAGTGAATCTGAAAAGTGTTCAAACCATATCAAAAATCACAGCAAATCAGATCGAAAAGTAACGCAAATCCAACAACATCCAAGGCCCAAAAAGAGAAGTTATAAAGGGACGATCTCACCTCAGAGAAAACCCTAACTAAAATCGCGAAAGCCCCAGAGGAACGGACAAAGTCACATGCAAGACCCTAGGCGGCACAAATAGGGAAGAACGGCCGAGACTCAGAGGAACCGATATCCTCATCCTCGTCTCCATAGGAAATAGCAACGAAGATCATCGACAGCGAACAACAAACATCACCGCACGTCGATATCATCTGAACCACAGACAGCCGTGAATCACAGACGAGAGGATCGCCTTCGCCGTCGGCGGGCAATCAACTCTAAGCCTCAGCACTGCATCATCGGCCGTTTTCATCATAAATGTGAGCCATGATACATTTTCCTCATGAGTTTCATGTTCTATTTTCAGGATTAATGAAAGGAAGGAAGAAGATCGGAAGTAACCGAGAGATACGAAGGAAAAACATGGCCGCGAGAGAGAATCGAAGAAGAAGAACGCAAGCAGCGCCGCTGCAAAACATTTAGGGTTATGAAACCCTAAAGGACCCCTCTTGATTTCAATTACTCCAACCAGGTTGGGTCCGGGTGTGATGACCGGCCCAACCCCCTTATGTTTTATTTTATTATTTTGTTTTTTAAATCGTTTTTAAAATTGTTTTTAAGTTGTTTTAACCATTTTTCTTTTATAATTTAAGAAAATTGTTTTAAAAACCTTTTTTTGAGTAAATATTATAAATAAATAAAAAATATTTTTTATAAGAAAATTTAAAACCTCTTTTCACTTAATAAAAAAACTTTTTAATAAATAACATAAAAAAATCTTTTTTAAAAATATCTAAGTTAAAATCTTTTTCAAGATTAAATTTAATATTTTCTATTAACATTACCTTTTTTATATATATAGATTCATTTAACATTTCTTTCAAGATAACAAAAATCTTCAATATTACACTTTTTCTCCTGACTTGTCCAATTACTGTATAATTTTGCTTATTAACAGTGTTCATCATTTGCAGCTCTTACGACGTGTTTGGTTTATTTAAATTTCATAACTATATTGTAACTGCTTCTAATCTGTAACTCCACGAACCCTAATAATCGCGTTTTAATTTCTGCCCTTTTATTTTCTGCGTGGGTGATTTTAATTTCTGCCATCATTTCCCTGTTCGTATGATTAATTTCTCACACACTCATCGATTATTCTGTCACACTTCACATCCGAAGGTTAGGTCTAGCTTTTGGTCGCCGTGTCAATAGTCCTCAACTTCAAACCCTTACAAACCCTAATTTTCATAAATGTCTCGCGGACAAAATTACAATTTTACCCCTAGCATTAGGTCAAAGAGCCGCCGCGCTCATTTTAGGGTTTCCCGCCGTAGAATCCCTAATTTAACCCTAATTACAACTTAACATTTCAACGTAGAGATTTGGAGTTTCTACACTCCACGTAAGCGTGTCCTTAAGACATGTTTATTCCCCTTGAGACCTTGACCACAGTCAAGAGTCTCTAACCTCCCTTTTGAGGGGAACTACGATTACTCTGATTCCACTCCCGTAAGGATACGTAGGCACAAGATGCGATGTCTTGCCGAGTAAACTTAGAATTAACCCCTTAGGTCTCTTTTCTCACTTTTAATCCTTTGTACATATACCTTAAGCAAATGAATAAAGCAAATAGTAAACATTTGAACAAAAGGTTCCCGTGGAGTACTACGGAAGTTTAGGGTGCTAATACCTTCCCTAAATTTAACCAACCCCCGAACCCTAGATCTTTCCCCGCATTGTGTTTACGATGCAAAATAGGTTTTCTCTTTTTGACCTTTTCCTTCGGATAAATCAAAGAGCGGTTGTGAATTGAATTGCGATTCAAACTCATTAATAGTTTGTGATCCTATTTCCACCGCAACACTGTCTTATGCAGGAGGCGCTGTTGTAGATGCTATTTTTGCCTTGCTTTCTTGTTTTTTTTGCCTTTACTTTGCATGTTCCCTTAGGACTCTTATTCTAATTTAATTTCCAATTAAATTTGGAGTAGGATAGACACTAGGATTGCAATATAAGCATGATAATAAGTAGGCTAGTCCCTTATAACCTTAACCCTAGGTTCATCTCTTGCATGCTAACATTAGGATAGAATCTCCTTTCCCATCCCAACTTTAAGACCACTTTGCATGACAACGTTAGGGCCGAGTTTTCCCTTAAACCTTCTGTGCGTCTCTCTTCTCATCTCAAAACATATTGACCGCTTAATTAGCAAGTGTACTAATTTTTACCGATGTAGTAATAAGTGGGGTTATCCCCAGAATCGATCTCTCGAGGACTGCGTGCAATTGTAAGTATAGGTGTTGTTTCAATTAAACAAAATTTCCTTGGGGGGTTTTGTTTGGTGATATTTAAAAAGATTAGAGACAAGTGCAATAGCAGAATAACAATGTTAATTTAACAAATAGGAGAAAATATGCTGGGAGAAGTGTATGAATTGTTTAGTACGAACCCTGAATTACTATCAACAAGACATGCCTCAAAACCTTAATTTTTATTGTACCTATGTAGTATTTTTCTTAAATTCCTTAAACAAAAAACCTTTAAGATTCTTCCTTGACCCTAATTCCTTAGTAATCAAGGAAGGACATCAAGAAATAGTTCTGACAAGGGTTTCTTTCAATCATTATAGGATATCCCTATTCCTAGGCAATATTTACCGTAATGTATTATGCAAAATGATCGATTGGTTTTTCAGACCAAATCCCTAATCATAAATCATTCCCAATTTATACGATCAAAAAAGTTTTAAACAATTTGCATAATAAAAGATTAAGGTAAGAAAATAAAATCTCATTGAGAAATTCAACAGATGTTTATTACATAACAATTCAGGGACACCCCATAGCATTGAGGGGTTTACCTATGCATAATATTCAACAAAAACAACATACAAAATAGAGACATTACAAAACTTGGTGAATAAAGTTGATCTTCAATTTCTTCCGATCATGAAAATCTCCTCTTCTTCCCGATTCTCCAAAGCTCTCCTCTTTTTGTTGTAATTCTTTCATACGATCCAAAAGTCCCCTTCTTTCTTCAGAAATCACGTCTTAATAGTATCAGATCAATCTTTTCCATGCATAATGTCCAAACTACCCTTAATGCACTAACACTGGTAAGAATTCAAAAAAATCAGAAATATGCTCGCTCTTCCCGAAACAGGCCGTGTCAGCTGACACGAGCACCCGTGTTGGCCCACTGGTCATAAAATTTAAAAACTGGAATCTATAGGCATGCTGACACGGGTTGTGTCAACTGACACAAGCACCAGTGTCAGCCCACTAGTTGCTCCCTTTAGCTGCTCTCCTCTTCCCATCCTGACACAGGCCGTGTTAGGTGACACGGGCACCCGTGTTAGGTCTCTGACCTTGAGGAAAATCCTCCCGAACTCAGCAGACTTCGCATTTATTCCTCTGATTATTCCCATGGACCTGAAATCACCAAAACTACCAGACCAAGACTTCAAAAGTATTTTATTTAACATAAATTTAAACTAAAACAACTTAAGCAGACAAAATGCGAAAACTTAATCATTTAAAGGAAAACGAAAAAGAAACAACCCAAAGTGTTATCGATTAAACGGAATTCTTGCCAAATAACTGACAGAAACTAAGTAGAATAGGTGACTGATCACACATTCTAACTCATCTAATAAATACAATGAATATTGTATGCTACGAGCCTTAAGCACACTGGAGATGATGAGTGAGAGGTCTCCTCTCGCTTGTCTAGAGTGTTTAGTGTACGTCCCGCCTGGGGGCGATATGCGACACATTCGTTCCTATGTCATAGAATTTAGTGCAACGTGAATCACAAAGCAAACTCAATTCACTTCACTAAAACTCACAAACAAAAGTCAAACCTTTTATCCTTTGGGATTCATGTTTCAAACTTCATTTTCATAAAAAAGTACGTTACTTTTTCATTCTACCGCAAACAGGCATCGACCCTAACTGCTGGAATGGGAGTTTAATGTCACTTATAAAAAACACTTAACCAACCTGTGGTTTTATTTATCTGAACTATGTTTGCTCTGATTTCTCATACCAGATGAGGATACGTAGGCACAAGACGACGATGTCTTGGCAAGCAACCTTCCCCCATCACCCATAGTTTTCTGAACTACGTTGACTCTGACTTTCCCATTGCACGAGGGAATACGTAGGCATAGGGCGACGATGTCCTATCGAGTTTCTCTTTCTTTTTATTTTATTCTCATTTCCATTAAGCAGTAGCCTATAGATAAACACACCCTTTGATTAGACAAGAAGCGTGAATCTTGTTGAGTACAACGAACGTGAGGGGTGCTAATACCTTCCCCTTGTGTAACTGACTCCCGAACCCAAGATTTGGTTGCAATGACCTTGTCTTTTCCCGTTCTTCAGGTTTTCTTCGATAGTTTCCTTTCCCTCTCTTTGGGGTAAATAATGTTTGGTGGCGACTCTTCTGTTTTTCCGCCGGGTGATTTTCGCAGTTGCGACAGCTGGCGACTCTGCTGGGGACTGGCTGATTCCCTATGCGAGTCAATCCCAGCGCTTGTTTATTTCTGTTTCTTTGGGTGTTTACTTTTGTGCAGTTATTTGCTTTATGTATATTACTTGTTGTATATTATTGCATTTTTATTTTTATTGTTATCATATTATTCTGTTGTTGCTGTGATGTTGGTTGGATTGTTCCATGATGTTGCTATTGCGAAAATAAGGTGCCGGCAAAACAGAAGAGTCGCCACCTTTCGTTATTTATCCCACAAAAGGGGAAAGGAAACGATTGGAAAAACCTAACGAAGAAGTATAAGACAAGTTCATCGCAACCAAGTCTGGATTTGGGAGTCGGTTACGCAAGGGGAAGGTATTAGCACCCCTCACGTCCATTGTACTCAACAGGATCCATGCTTGTTGTGTTTATCTGACGGGTTGGTTTAACTATCTACCTATCAAGGTTTGTCTGAAAAGAAAAGAAAATGACTCGGAAAAGCATCGCACTTCGTGCCTACGTATTCCTGTCTGGAACGAGAAATCAGAGTCAATGTAGTTCGGCTAACTACGGGTGATGGGGGAAGGTTGCTCGCCAAGAAATCGCGTCTTATGCCTACGTACTTTCATCTGGTATGAAAGATCAGAGTGAACGTAGTTCGGGCTGATGAAACACAGGTTGATTCAAGTGTTTTTACCCGAGTAGGGTTAACAAACAGTTCCAGCAGTTTGGTGTATGCAGCTCGCTCATCAGAGACTCGTGCGTTACCGTTTGCGGTAGAACTGAGAGTTAACGACACTCTTTTTCTGAAAATGTTTTCCTGATTAAAGGAGAGCCCTTGGGGCAAAAGGAGTTTGATGTTTGTTTTTTGTCTTTTACGAAAGAAGTGTTTTCTATGAATGTTTGTAATTCATACTGCACTAGAGACTATGACTTAGGAACGAATGTGTCGCACATCGTCCTAAGGACATGGACAAAACACTCTAGACGATTGAGGGGAGACCGCTCAATTATCATTTCCCAAGTGGCTTAAGGCTCGTAACGTACGGTACTCATTAACCTTTATTACGCGTTTTATTGTTGTTTGAAGAGAGAGAGAGAGAGAGAGAGAGAGAGAGAGAGAGAGAGAGAGAGAGAGAGAGAGAGAGAGAGAGAGAGAGAGAGAGAGAGAGAGAGAGAGAGAGAGAGAGAGAGAGACTCTACAGGGGAAACTATCAAGCCCTAATGTTATCATGCAATATGACCCTATGGTTGATTTTGAAGGGGAAATTATCCTATGTGTTGTCATGCATGGATTAAACCTAATGTCTATCATCACCATCCTTGAACAAGGAGGTGAGAATCCTAAGGGAACATGCAAAGGGGAAAAAGAAACACAGCTAAAATCATTAAGCAGGTGAAACATAAAGTAACTGGATGCAGATGCAATGCAACAGTACAAGCAGAAGAAGGAGGCCTCAACTTCTAATGCAAACATGGGATGCACAGAGAAAGCACATAAGAAAAAGGAGACACACTCAACCTTTCATGCAAACAAGCAAATGGAGACTAGCTCAACCTTTAGATGCAAGTATGAACCTAAACAAAAGTATTCTACTCATGCAGTTCTATCCTAATGCAGCAAGCAAGTCAATCAAATAGGGAGGAGTGTAAACTAGATGAGCAACAAGGAAAACATCCCAGGCTACATCAGGTTTAGAGGTGTGTTAACACAAGAGTCCATCTCATGTTCAACCTCTTGAGGAATGCACAAAATCCAACCAAAGGAAGGATTAGGCTCTCCCAAGAGGGATCCTAAGAATGTAGGACAGATAAGACTGGTGGAACCTAGATGTCAATCTAAGGTATCTGGTTAATGTGTATCAACACAGACTGTCCATCAAAGGCTCAACCTGTTGAGGAGTGCACATAATCCAACCAAGGGAAGGATTAGGCTCTCCAAAGAGGGATCCTGAGAAAGGGACTGAGAAAGAAGATAGTATAAACCAAAGGAATGTACTATGCTAATGAATGTCAATCCAAGGCTCAACCTCTTGAGGAATGCATAGAATCTAACCAAAGGAAGGATTAGTCTCTCCCAAGAGGGATCGTAAATATAAGACTAGGAGAGATTGGAATGACAAGGCAAACTCAAGCAAGGCAGCCACACAAGGGATAGAAATCATCACAAAAACTTCTAAAGAAACCTTCAATGTTTAGCTCTAAGGAAAGTTCATCCTAAGGTAGCTTAAAGGTATGTTAAGGACTTTAAAATGGACCTAAAATGGTGTTAACCTATATAATAAGGGTTAATGGGAAGATTGGATGCTTAAAGTTGGCTAAAAGTTCATTTATTAGGCCAAACTATGAGAAGGTGCAAGTTGATACATGCAAATATTGGTTAGAATGCAAAATATGGGAAAAATAGGAAATCAGGTCCTAAAATCTTGATAAAATTTCTAAAGGATCCTAAATGTGTTAGGGGTATATGGTAAAAGTTTCAAGTCCAAACTATAAGCCCAAGGCCACTAACCAGATGCTAAACCAAGATATATGCTATGGGAGATTCAAATGGGGAAGGCTCTAAAGATGTGCTCTAAAACCTATTCAAATGGAATATAAAAAATGCAAGAAAAGTACTACAATATTATTCCATGTATCAATACTCACAATACAAAAAATCAGAGATGAATATGGATTATTGAAAGAGAAAAAAAATCACAAAGCATAGCATGTAATTTTTCAATTATTAAAAACACATTAAAATGGAAAAAAAATGAAATTAAATGAAAAATTCATTGAAACTGAAATTAAAAAATATGACAAAATTCTAGACATATCAAACTACCTACATGATTTTTTTCAAGATTTATTGACATCATTTATTATTTTTTCTGAATTAAAATCAAACAGCCATTAAAAGAAACAATAAGAGAAAAAGAAATCCAAAAGGAAAATACAAGGGTGGTGTAGTGAGTAACGGATCTACGTGGTTATTTGCATTGGGCCAGCGCAAAGGGGTGTGGTTAGCGAATTGCTAGGCCCAACTGAGTTTCCTAAGTGAAACTCAACGTTTTGATATGGGAAAGGCCACTTCGCGAACTCAATTCCTGGCCGTGAGATGGGATGACGGGTCAAGGACTTCGCGTGATTGGACGGTCATGATGTGAACTGGAAATTTGAATAGAAAAATAGAGGGAAACTATGCACGGTGGGGGGCGGTGGCCGGAGAAGATTCCGGTCATCTTCTCTGGCGGTACGCTACAGTACCGGTTTTCAAAACTTCACAAAAACTTCAATTTCTTATACCATTCTCTTCCTCTCACTTCCTAGATCATGAATATCATATTCTTTTTCATTTTTATCTAATAAATAAGGAGAAATGCAAGCTACAAGCTAAGGTGCCATTTCCTAAAGTTCCAAGAAACTTAACCAAACTAATCCTAAAACCTTCTACATATCCTAAGGAGTGCAAATCCATGAAAATGGCACTAAAATTCCTCAAGAATAGAGAGCATGGATAAGAAATAGGAACTTGGTTTTGAGCTTCAATGGAGGTGTCAATTGGCAATGGTTCTCACTCCAAATTGTGCAAAAAGTTTCAATGGATCATCCTCAAGCTTCTAGCAACCTTGGTTTGGCTTGAATGTGTGTAATTCTCCAAAAACGAAAATCAATTTTTCTTCACTTTTTCTCCATGAAATTTTGTTGTAACTACCTCCAAATTCTGTTATTTTCTGTTAGGAATGATTAGAATATTATATACAATGGATATTGAATGATTTGCAGCCCAATGGAAGCCCATAATAGTCCAATTCAAAATTCACATTTTTGATTTTGAAGCTTTATGGAAATGGTGAAATAGAGCCAAACAGCCTGCAAATTGATCCAATTGCCTTGCTTATGATTTAAGGAACATGTGTGGACAAGATTGAGGCCTTGGAAATGAATCTATGGTAGATTTGAACTGTGTTGCTTAAAGGTGAAGAAATCATGAAAATGGCATAACAAATGAACTCAAGCTTAATTTCTGATTTTTCCAATGTTCTTAGAACATCAATTGGACTCAAAAAACGTACCAACATGACATGAATTGGTTCCAAAATGAATTGATTTGAATTAGCCCTTTTCAAGCTTCCTTTCATGAATTTTTCTCCATATATTTTCCAATTTAAGCCATATCAATGATCCTTTGAGGTTTGATTAACCAAATAATACCATTTTGAGCAACTTTCAAGTTGGCAAGATTTTCATTTGAGGTATGCAAAGTGGTGAACTTGACCTATAATGAAAATGACCTGTAATCTTACTTTCCCAAAATACCCTTGACTTGTAAGTCTCATATCTTGAGTTCTACAAATCCAAATGAGGACTTCTAGTATTCTTTGGAAAGCTAAGATCATGTGGAAAAACATTCATGTTTGTCAAAAGTTGAGGAGAAACATCCTTCTAGCTCAAAAATGTCCTGGAAGTTGGTTGACTTTCAAGTACCTAAATCATATTCATCTGATGACCTGTAACTTGTCAGCTTCATAACTTGAGTTCTAGAAATCCAATGAATGACTTCTAATACTCAAATTAAAGGTATGAACATGTTATACATGTCTCATGTGGATATCAAGATGAGATGAAACTTGTATCTTGAGTTATGTGGTCTTGAAGTTAGGCACTGAAATAGGGGATTTTACACTGTCAAGCTTAGAAACCCTAGCTCAATAACTTCTCACACTCTTGAGTATTGGTGAATTGATATTGGAATGATATCTTAGGTGTCTCAAAACAACATTCCATGATCATAGTTGCTTGGAATTGTGTCTTAATCTCTTCAAGACTCACAATTGACTGAGGGTTGACCAGGCGGAAACCCTAGTTGTACCAACTTTGGTTGTGGCCTCTTGTACTTTCTATAATTCCTTGAATAAGCTGCATAATGACTCTCAAGACCTCTTATGAGCTCCCACAATGCTTCATACCCATATCCATGGGCTCACAATCATCTAGTGATATTTTCATGGCCTCCAAGATAGGAGGTGAACCACATACAACTCTTTGACTTTTCTGATGGTGATAAGCTCTTGAATGGATATGCAAATGCTAGTGCAATGCTATGCTATACTGATGCTATATGAATGCAATGAAATAAAAGCCAGTTAAAGAAAAAGGTTGGGAAAATTTTGGGGTGCAACACATGAGAGATAAGCCCAATACCCAGGTTTGAGTATACACATAGGATTAGTATGGAAAGTAGCGGGAGCTTGTGTGATGTCTGGACAGGTAATAGCTCGCGCGAAATTCATGTCCAAACGATGGTTTTCTTTGGAGATAGTCTATCTTGCGCATCTGGTGCTGTTGAAGGAGTATTGACTTAGAAAAACTAACGACTTTGGAGACTGTTCATTGGGAAGTCAGTTGAGACCTTCTCAATTGACCATGATGCCAAACTAGAAATGGTGAACGTATCATCGTCTCTCGACTTGTGAGTCTGTGATACTGATGACTTGTATAGGATGTCGTACCGTTCAAGATTAGAACCCACATGTGAGAGGGGAGGGTTTTGCAGGAAACCTTGACTTTCAACCAACCCGGTTTTATGGTTTTCTCGTCTGAGCGGACTTTTGATCCTGAATACTCTGGTTTTATATTGTCTCAGCGTTCTGGTTTTCTGGATTTCTTATTAGAGCAGAGCTATGGTTGTTGTTGCACCCCAAATTTTGACCCCTTAGATTCTCATTATCATTTTAGGAGCATACTCATGAAATATCTAACCTTAACCCAGTGCAAGTTTATCTTTGTCAAGTTACAGATGAATCAGGGTTTTGTATAGTCAAATCGAAGCTTCAGAGTTTGTGATCAATCAAAGTTTTAGGCTAATTCAATCATGAAATAAGATTAAGGGTATCATATGATGTCAATTGAGAATCCAATTTGAGGTTGTTACCCCAGAATCAAGAACAGTGTATTTCAGGGCACCCGATTAGGGTTTTTGACTAGTAAAAGTCAACTGTAGTTTGACTTTGGTGTTGGAAGGTGTTTTAATGATGGGATTATGATCCATGAAGTTCATATAGCTTAATAAAGTTCATTCAAGAAGTTTCAAAGTCTCAGGAGGTCTAGAGTGTCAACAGACGACTCGATAGTCACCGATCGATCGTACGGTTGACCAAAAAGTCAACTCTTCAAATTTAAGGAATTGGACTTCAAAGTGTGAATAAAAAATGTTCCTTATTTCATATTGCACTTACCTATCAATTTTCATGACCATTGGATCAAGGATGAAGGAGTAATCGAAAAATCGAGAAATTAGGGTTTTGATAGGGGCTAAACCACAACTCCTTAACCACACATCCAATTGAGTTGGTTCAAAGCTCATTAGAAAGCTCTTGACAAATCCTACAAAAGTCCCTAAGTGGTCCATGATCAGAAAATGCATAGATTTGGAGTTATGATCAAATTCATTTTGAGAAGGGAAAAAGACTTAGAGAAATTTCACTTTTAAGTTCTTTTTTTAGCAACTTTGAGAGACTTTTTGGCCAAGTTCCTTTGGGAAATTGAAACTCATGAAAACATGAATGTTTTAGAGCTATTTGAGGGATTTCTAAAAATTACTAGCACATCTCAAAAGGATTTGTGAGCTGAAAGTTATGGTTATGGCAAGTTGGTGATTTCACACTTTAGTCCCACATTGTCCAAAGTTCAAAAATCATTCCTTTGATCAAACTGGCCAATCTCAGCCCTTGGATGATATTATTTCTGATATTTAGAGATTATGAAGCATAGAAATGAGAAGATTATGCAGAAGAGGTGAATTCTCCAAGCTTGCAAGTTGCCTTGCAACTTGCATTTAAAAATGATTAAACCAAGCAAGAGGTGTAAAGTGAAATCTGCCACAACCATCAAGCTATGCCCTCTATCCTGCATTTAGCCCTTTCAAAATCATCATTTTTCTTGACTATTGGACTTACCTATCTGCCAAGAAAACCCCTTTGTGGAGGTTTGATTCAAAAAAGCAAACCTTTCTTTCACATGAAGAAATCTCCAAATCTGTCCCTCTCTTCATTTGCCTATAAAAGGGAGCCCTCACCACCTCATTCTAGACACAATATCTACTCTAAAAAACCATAGAAAGCTCAAGCCTTTGCTATTGCACTCTTTGATTCATTTTCACCAAAATCACAAAATCACAAAACCATGAAAAATCTGTCTTGACAGTCCAGCTGCCAAAACCATTTCTCCACATTCAAACTCCCCAACAATCATCCACACAATCTCTAAATATGATATAGAAGGTGTCCAAGACCTTAGACCACTCAAAAATCTCACCACTCAAAAAGTCAACTTCCATACCAAGTTACTTTGACCAAAAGCCACAAAATCAGCAAAAACTTGTTCTAGACATTTCCTTGATGTTCTAATCACTCAAACACCTCACATATATCATTTCTCAACTGTCTAAAGCATTGAGGATCATTGGTGGAGTTTATTTCTCCAACTGTCTTGAAGGTTGCTTTCTTGCTTCACAAAGAAGAAATCTTCCAAAGCTTAGTGGTGCTTGAAATATCTCTGGTTTTCTTACTTCTTTTGCTTGCTTGAAATTGTCTACAAGAGGTAGGTTCCATTAATCTCACTTGATTCATTGCAATGTCATGAAAACATATAATTGGTATTTTTCATTTAAGCTTGTCTTGCCACTGTTTTTGGAATCACATGCCAAGGTTTGTGTTGAGGGAAGTATGGCTGCTTTTGGTGGTCTAACACATTTGTTATCATGTATCTAGTATGCATATACCATTGTTCATCATGAAAAAACATCATCCCTGAAAAAACACCCTGCTGCTGTCAATTTTGAATCACTTGTTTGCATCAAAATTCCAAATTGTTGTGTTGCTTGATCTGTGCTGGTTTTGTAGGTCCCAATACCTTATATGCTATGCTTACAATGTGTGTGAATACCTAAATTGAGTTATTTGCATCTGGTTTAAGACATGGCATTCAAAATGCATTTTTAATAAATGAGCATCACCATACCATTTCTTGATTCCCTTGGTTATTGATCAAATTTCAAAATGCAAATAATTCATGTAGTTGATATGCAATATGTTTGAAGTTTGACTTGATTAAAATATGCTTAGAGCTTGAACTGAATTTCTTCATATGTGCTTCAAATACATAGTAGCAGCCTGTTGGTCATTTTGCATCACAATCCATTTGAGACATATCTTTATGCTTAATTTCATTTGTCTACATATATGTAAGTTGTGTATATGCTTGACTTAATCCAGAAATGCTTGAAACTAATTTTGAACTTCTCATGGATACCTCAAACTGCCAAAACACAGCTTGAACCCCACTTTTTACCATAGCCTGTTTCAAACCTTCTTCTTTGCTTACAATCATTTGATAACATGTATTTGAGGTGTATGTGTGATTTATCTAGTGTAAATATGCATTGGAATTGAAATTCAATACCCTCTTGCACTTTCACAAACATAGTGTTGCACTTGAACACCATTTTTTCATACCAGCCTATTTTAAACCAATCTTAATATTCAAATTCATTTGTTCAGAAATGTGTAATGTGTATATATGAATTGCTTAGTGAAAATGAGCTTTAAAATTGAACTGATGTCCATCATGCATCTATATGTTAATTTTGCAACTCACATGTCAATTTGTATTACAGCCTGTTTTGGATCTATCTTTATGCTCACAGTCATTCATCAGTGTATTTGTAATGTGTGTATATGGTTTGTTGGATTTGGAACTTGTTGGAATGTGATCTTCATCTCAAAATGCACAACACACACTCACAATGCATGTTCTATCGGGTTTGGAAATTAAAGCTTGATCTTAAAAAACCAATGCAATCATCTTGTTCCTCATGAAAAAATACTCAAGTTACACTAAAATTTTGTCAAAAACCATTAAGATTTGAGAGAGTTGTGATGAAAATGCAAGTTGGTGTTTTTTGCTTCATGTTTTTGCCCAACCAGTTTTGTAAACTTCCCTCATATATTTATGGGGTGGCTTTCATCAACGGATGTATAGCCACCCCAGTGGTAAGCAACTTGTAACTTAAGCACCTTTGACCATGCAAGCGTGGGTTCGACCCCTGAGGAGGGCAACCCTTTTGTTTATTTTTGTTATTTTTGCTATATTTTAACCAAACTTCAAAAATTTATATCTCTCTCAATTTTAATCATTTTTCACCCATTCTTTTTGCAGTGTGTTCATCTTGATGTCTACTTTAATTCAATATTTTTTATTTTCATGTTTGACTAATTTTTCATCTCTTTTGACTATGTGCAAGTTAAGTACATGTTGTAACCGTTTCCACATATGCAGATGAATTTCTCTCTTGTTATACTTGTGAATGTCATGATATTTGTTTGCCCTCTTTTCCTTGATGTTAGTAAACATGCTAGGATTTTATTTGTGGTTGTTACCATGTTTATTTTGTCCCCCCTGTTGCATTTACTTAAGCTCGATCTGTCGTCACACTTCCTATTTAATCAACTACTTTGATTGTCATCAATGCATCTTTATCTTTTCACCTGCTCATTTAATGGTTGTAACCATGTATGTATCTTTATCATGTTTAAAACTTTTTTAAGTGTTTTCCTTTCCCCAAGAGATGAAGCTTGTTAGCTCTCATCCAAGTTGCCTCTCCTGTCCCCTTCCAAAGGTAAAGTCTTTCCAATAACCCTTGTGTTATGGATAGCTCAGTCACCTATCTCTTGACTTTGTTAAGTCACTTTAACCTTATTTTAGAAACCATTAGACTTTGCTTTAAAGTCTAAAAGACCCACCTGTACTAGGAGTGTTCTTCAATTATAACCCTAAGATAGAGTTTGTCAACTCTATGTAAGGATCATCGTCATGATTTCTTACTTCCCCTTTTAAATATTACAACTTAGAATAGGGAGTTTTGTCAAACTCCACACAAACATTGTCATGTTTATTCCCCCTTGAACCTTGATCATAATCAAGTGTTCTTCATCCCTTGTGAGGTGAACTACGATTGCTCTGATTCGATCCTAGTTAGGATACGTAGGCAAAAGATGCAATGTCTTTGCGAGCAAACTTAGAAAACCATCTAGGTCTTTAACTATCCCTAATCCATATCCCAATCCATAATACATTTCACAAACTTAGCAAACAAACAAACAAAAGGTTCCTGTAGAGTACTACAGATGCTTAGGGTGGTAACACCTTCCTTAGGTATAACTAACCCCCGATCCCCGAATCTCTTAGCGTTGTTTTGCATCGCGAAAAGAGTTTTTCTTTCTTTAGACCTTTCCTTTGGATAAAATAAAGTTCGGTTGTAAAAGAATTAAAATTCAAGTTAATTTAATATCTTGATATCCAATTTTCACCGCAACAGAAATGGCGACTTCACTGGGGACGTTTTATTGCTTTGAGGGTTTAGCCTATCTTGTTTGAATACTTGCTATATTTGTGAATACTTGTAAATATGTATATATGTGCCCTGTTAAATCTTGGGAACTTTGAGTGGTGAGACAACACTATACCCGTGTTTGAGCGTACTTATGATAGGATGGTGGTATATTCAAAGAGACTTATAGGGAGTTGATTCCCGACCATGTTGACTTGAGAAAACCACCGCTCAGTAGAGGCCCTTCTGAGAGTTAGTATTGTTGATCGAGTATTCGTGAAAACAATGTTACTTTCTACATGGGAGCCCGTGATACTGAGAACCTTTAGATTACCTTTTCCCCACTTTGATAACAGATCTAGAAGGATTCAAGAGCAGGTATGGGAACTTGTTGTCATTGTTGAAAGTAAAAAAGAAGATGGATCTGGGACTTCTCTCCACACTTCTCCAGTTTTATGATCCACTTTATCATTGTTTCACTTTCCCTGATTATCAGCTAGTACCTACACTTGAGGAATATTCTTGCTTGATTGGTTTGCCTATTCTTGAAGAATCTCCTTTTCCAATCATGGAGAAGGACCCTAAGGAGGAAGAAATTGCTAAAGCTACACGTTTGGGGTTGGTAGATATTCAGAAAAATATGGCTACTAAAGGAGGAGTTTTTGGTTTGACTGCAGAATTCTTGGTTGGGAAAGCCCAATACTATGCAAATCACTTAAGTATGGATGCATTCGAGGCCATCTTTGCCTTGCTCATCTATGGGATCTTCTTGTTTCCAAGTTTTGATAATTTTGTGGATCTCAATGCCATTAAGATTTTCTTGAAGAAAAACTCTGTGCCTACTTTACTAGCTGACGCCTATAATTCTGTTCACTTGAGGTATCTCCATAAAGGAGGAATGGTTACCTATTGTGTCCCTTTACTATACAAGTGGTTTATTTCTCACTTACCTAAGGCTCATGCTTTTTGGAAGGAAGGTTGGTGGTCTCAAAAAGTTATGGCTCTTACTCACTCTGATATTGATTGGTACAGTCGTAATTACGATGGGATAAAGATCATTGACAATTGTGGAAGTTTTGGCAACGTACCTCTTCTTAGTACAAATGGAGGAATCAGTTACAACCCTGTTCTCGCTCGCCGACAGCTTGGATATCCTTTAAAGGACAAACCTAATAGCGCTCATTTGGATGATATTTTCTTTAAGAGAGAATCAGAATTAAGAAAAGAGATCCTAAAAGCTTGGGGTCATATGCATAAGAAAGGAAAGGAAGACTTAGGAAAACTTAATTGCGTCTCTCTCGAGCCTTATCTCCAATGGGTCCGAAAGAGAGCTATTCAGTTGAAGATGCCTTATCCTCAGCAGAAACCCATAGTTTTGGAGGAGGAACACCCAATGATCTTTATGTCTGAAGAGGAGAAATTGAAGATTGCTTTGAGAAAATCACAACAAACTGAAGTAGCCTGGAGATACAAGTACCAAGTGGTCATGGAAGAGAATGATGAACTCCGTAGACAACTCCAGTTGAAAGATGAAGAAATGATTGCTTATAAGAAGAGGAAGGCGCAAGAAGATTTATTCTATTCCAACCATCAGTCAACTCCATGGAAGTTAATGGTGGACAAGCTCATTCTTGAGAAGACACAGGTGGAAGAAGAACTCAAGAAGATCAAGAAAAGAGAGGACTTTTATTTAGAATATTGTCAGCCTTATATTTAGGACTTTTGTAAAATGTACTGGATATTTTGTAATGCAATCTTGAAAATCAATGAAATGAAATGATGTTTTGATCTGAGTTCCATGAAACCTTTGCATTTGCATTCTCATTAAGTAATCATTCAAGGAACTAAAGATTGTTTTGCAGATATTATAGGATGGATTATGGAAAAAAAGTAGAGGTTGTGTTCCAAAGGCCAAAATTGGAGAACTTAAAGAAGATGGGAAGTTTAGTAGAAGACCCCGAGGCATTCAGAGAGAAGTATGGGAATATGTTGTCTTTGCTAGAAGTTCAAGTGTATGAAGAGATGTTATCCACACTCGTGCAGTTATATGATTCAACCTATCACTGTTTCACCTTTCCAGATTATCAGTTGCTGCCAACCTTGGAAGAATATTACGCCCTGATGGGAGTAGGCGTCACTCCTAGACCGTTTTCTGGAAGAGAAGGGACCCCTAATGAAAGAGCAGTTGCAGAGGCCGCGTATTTAGAGGTGGACGAGGTACGATCTCATATGATTGCTAAGGGAGGGTTGTATGGATTTCCATCTATGTTCCTGTATGAAAAAGCTCAAAGCTATGCCTTGTCAAAAAATATTGAAGCATTTGAGGCCATCCTGGTTTTACTAATCTACGGACTGTTCCTGTTCCCGACTGCTAATGATTTTGTGGACGCAAATGCAATCAACCTTTTCTTAATCAAGAATCCTGTACCTACTTTGTTGGCTGATATGTACTTTTCCATCCACCGTAGGAACCGTTATGGGGTTGGACAGATTGAGTGTTGCACCGTTCTCTTGCACAAGTGGTTTATTTCGCACTTGCCAAGAATTCCAGCACTCTGGGATAAGCAAAATGGGCTCTCATGGGTTGAAAAGTTGTTGTTGCTCAAACACTCAGATATTAAGTGGTATGACCCTATGTATGGGGGGATTGCCATGATCCAAAGCTGTGGAGATTTCCCGAATGTACCGCTTATCAGTGTTAATGGTTGCATCAGCTATAATCCTATCCTAACTCGTCGACAGTTGGGGCACCCAATGGAGGATGAACCAGACCCAGACTTTTTGAGAAGATTTTACATTAAAGAGGGGAAGAATCCCGCTTACAGGGCTCGAATTGTGTATGCTTGGCGTTATGTCCACACGAGGGGAGTAACTGCACTAGGTTACCACGACACTACTGTTTCAGAATCTTACTTATCATGGGTAAAAGAAGCAGCGTTGAAGATGTTCTATACTCGCTTTGAGCCTGACTCACCCAAGCCTACTCTCGTAGAAGAATTGAAAGCCGCTTTGGCAAAAGCTCAAAAAGAAGGAAAGGCTTGGAGGGATAAGTATTTCAAGGCTACACAAGAGAACGAGGAGCTTCAAGAGTTGATCCGTCCAGATGGAAAGAGGAGTCAGCCAAAAGACGAAGGGCCATCCAACCAGAAGATTTAAAATCCTTTTGTTTTCCGTTTTATTTCATCATGTAGCTGTATTGAAGACTTGTATTTCAGTTTCAGAATCGTTGTTGTAAAACTCTCAGTTGTTAATCTATGAAGACTTTTGAATTTGCTTATTTCCCCATTGTTATAATTTTTGCAAATATTTCTTTGATTTCCTTGAATGATTAATTTTGCATTGTTGCATTTTGCATTCATAAGCATTGCATGTGCATGTTCTTGTGTTGTGTCTTATTTCGTTGTCTTGTCTCCAGAGAGAGAGAGAGAGAGAGAGAGAGAGAGAGAGAGAGAGAGAGAGAGAGAGAGAGAGAGAGAGAGAGAGAGAGAGAGAGAGAGAGAGAGAGAGAGAGAGAGAGAGAGAGAGAGAGAGAGAAAGAAAGAATCACACTGAATCCTCAACACCGATACAACACCCGAGCCCAAGCTCGCCTAAGAATGGAAGGACAGAATTTGGATGTGGACAGAATTGATAATGAACTCGGAGAGCTACGGGGAGGCATGGGGCAGATCATGGAAGCCCTACAAGTCATTCGTGAAAAGTTGGACACTCAAGCCACTATTGTTTCTGAAATCACTAGCATAGCTGTGGAGCTGATCCCAACGGTAGTCACTGTTGCAAATGTTCCACCATATGGGTTACCGCCTGGTTTTGTACCTCCACCAGTAGTCAATCAACAAGCAGTTCCCCTAGGGCCGGAAATTCCTCAAGCTATTCGTACTTACACCCAGCCTTCTGTTCAGATTCAAGCGCGCCCTGTTTTTCATAATCCTCCACAAGTGTACGAAGGTCTTGATGGGTATGAAGAGGAAAGTGGACGACATGATAAGTTGAAAGAGAGTGTAGAGACTATAGGCAGGAAAGTCATAGCAATGGAAGGAAATGACATCTTTGGTACTGACGCCAGAGATATGTGCTTAGTGTTTGGATTGGTAATTCCGCCGAAATTCAAAGTTCCCAATTTTGATCAGTATTTTGGGGCTACTTGTCCTCGAACGCATCTGATTATGTATTACCGAAGAATGACCGCTCTTGTGGAAGATGATAAGTTGATGATTCACTATTTTCAAGATAGTTTGAAAGGAGCTCCTGCTAAATGGTATTTGGGTCTGGATCAGTCTCGTATTCATAGTTTCCAAGACTTGGCTGATGCTTTTATGAAACATTACAAGTACAACATGGATTTAGCCCCTGATAGAAGACAGTTACTGAGTATGTCACAAAAGAGTTCAGAGTCATTCAAAGAATATGCACAGCGATGGAGGGAGACTGCCTCTCAGGTAGAACCTCCTTTGAGTGAAAAAGAGTTGACCGATTGGTTCGTAAATACGGTAAAGCCAGAGTTTTATGAGAAGATGATCTGTAGTGTAAACGCAAGTTTCTCAAATATAGTAGCAGTGGGGGTGAGAGTGGAGTTAGGAATGAAGAATGGAAAGGTGGCTAGTAGTTCCAGCAGTTCTGGTAATAACAATGTCAAGAAGTTCAGCAGTAATTTTCATAAAAAGAAGGAAGGGGAGACAAATGCAATAGCAGTGGGAAGAAAGAGTTGCACCTGGAGACCGCCTTACCAACAGTGTCAGCAAAGTTATGATCAACAACCTCAGCAAGGTTTTGTTCAGCCGCCTCAAGCAAGTTATGTTCAGCAATCCCAACAACAACGACCAATGTATCCGTTGCAGTATGCCCAACAGCCATATGTGGCAGTTGTAACTCCGGCTTTTAATCACCCTGTTCCCGGTTATCAGGCAGTGCAGCCAGCACCTGTATATCAGCCAAATCAACAAGGGTATCAACAAGCACCCAACGCTCCACCCTATCAACAACATCATCAGCCTAGAGCTCAGGCATCCAGACAGAACTACCAGAGTCGGAGACCAACAACAAAACCTCCACTTCCTCAGATACCAATGACTTACACAGAGTTGTACCCCTCCTTGGTGCAGCAAGGATTGGTAACAACACGACCATTAAATCCAGACACTACATCTCCTCACTATAATCCAAACGCTCATTGTGCCTTTCACGAAGGCGCTGCCGGTCATGATTTAGAAGGTTGTCTTGCTTTAAAACATCTTGTCAGGGAGTTGATGGAAAAGAAGATCTTGTCTTTTGATGATGTACCCCCAAATGTTAAAAGTAATCCATTGCCGAACCATGGAGGGGTTAGTTCTGTAGAAGAAGTTCCAGATGAAAGGGTAGTCCGAGGTGTGTCAGAAATCAAGACTCCGGTAAAGTTACTTCACGAGAAGCTGTTGAAAGCAGGATTGATAGAAGGTACCCATAATGATTGTGAAGAATGTTCTATTGATTCTAGAGGGTGTGTTGTGGTACGAGGAGATATACAAAGACTGATTGATGATGGAGTATTGCAAGTATGTAGTAAGGTGAGGAAAGAAGAAGTTTCGGTAATTGAGCATGTTTTTAACTTACCAAAGAAAGGTGAGAAAGTTCTGGTGTTCAAAATGACCAACAAAAGTATGAAGCCTGTCTTCAACAAGTCGGCTATCGATCAAACTCAACTGGTTATTATTCAGAAACCAAGACCGTTTCCTTTTGAAAGCACAAAGGCCGTTCCATGGAAGTATGACATGACTGTGATAGACCGAGGATCTGGGAAGGTTAGTCCGAAAGAGACAGTGAAAGACGACCAAGTGGTCGTGACAAACATTGCAGGTACGAGCAAAATAACCCGTAGTGGTCGAATCTATCATCCAAAGATAACAGTAGTCATCCCAAAAGAAATCACCCCTGCTACGACAAAAGAAAAAGAGGTACCAGGTACTGAAGGAGACGACGAAGAATTCTTAAGGATTATTCGGAAAAGTGATTACAGGGTTATTGATCAGCTTCACCAAACCCCATCAAAGATATCGATCTTGTCTCTCTTGATGAACTCTCCAGCTCATAGAGAAGCTCTGCAAAAAGTATTGAAGCAGGCACATGTGACAAAAGATATAAATCTCAGACAATTTGATTCAGTAATAGCCAACATTACTGCCTGTAACACCCTGAGTTTTAGTGATGCAGAGTTGCCAAAAGAAGGACGCAATCACGAGCGTGCGTTGCACATATCTGTCAGGTGCCAGGAAGACACAATGGCACGGGTTTTAGTCGACACTGTATCTTCATTGAATGTATTGCCCACAAGGTCGCTCGCAAGGTTAGCATATGTAGGGGCGTAAATGAAACCGACGTCATTAATTGTAAAAGCTTTTGACGGTTCAAGAAGAACGGTTGTGGGAGAGGTAGAATTGCCAATCATGATAGGACCTCATGTGTTTAATATTACGTTCCAAGTCATGGACATTAACCCAGCTTATAGTTGTTTGTTGGGACGACCGTGGATTCACGCCGCTGGGGCAGCGACTTCCACATTGCATCAGAGAATGAAATTTGTTGTGAATGATAAGTTAGTGATTGTACACGGTGAAGAGGACCTAATGGTGAGAAATCTGTCATCATTCAAGTATATTGAAGCAGATGAGGGCGCGTTAGAAACTTCCTTTCAAGCAATCGAAATAGCTAATATGGTGATGTTGGAAGAAACAGTGGCTAAGAGTGGTCCGTCTTTTGCATCCGCTCAGAGCATCAAATCCACACTGGAAGAAGGTACTCCTGCAAGTTGGGGAGAGGTTATTGAAGTGAAGCCAAAGATGGATCGCCAAGGGTTGGGTTACAAACCAACTCATGATGAAGCACCAACACATGACAAAGGACGTCCAAAGACTATACAAGAAGTATTCATCAGTGGAGGTTTCCAAATCAGTGTTGTGGAGGAAGATTTTGAAGATGAAGACCTTGAACAGTTAGTGTATCATTGCAACTCTGCCTTGAGCAACTGGGAAGCTATTGAGATTCCTATGGTTGTTCCTGAGTTAAAGTAATTTGTTTTTCTTTCTTTTCTTGTTGTTGTTTTAAATCTCCATAGTCGTGCCCAAGGCTATAGGAATGTTTTGTAAGGGCCCCGTGCTTTCAAGAAAAGTAATGAAAAATGAACTATTTTGTTAAATTCCTTGTATTATTTCTTTTCCTGCTTTTTCTTTCATTTTAAAAGAAAAATGGCAATCTTAAAAAACCCAAAAACAATCTTTCTCTTTTGTGTGCTGCATTTATCTTTGTGTGTTTTAATAAATTAAGTCATTCCAACGTGCAGTGATATCCTAAAACCCATTGAATCCTATGACTTCGCATTCCCTCCTGACTTTGATTCACCAATATACCAAGCTGAAGATGAGGATGAAGATTTCGAAATCCCTGATGAACTGGTAAAATTGGAACACCATGAGTACACAGAGCTTCAACCCTACAAAGAACAGGTAGAAGTCATTAATCTTGGCACCGAAGAAGACAAGAAAGAAGTCAAGATTGGGGCAGCCCTAGGGACAGAAGTCAAGCAGCAACTAGAAGAGTTTCTGAAAAGGTATGTGGATGTATTTGCTTGGTCGTACCAAGATATGCCGGGTTTAGACACTGACATAGTGGTTCACAAACTACCGCTTCGACCAGAATGCCCACCGGTTAAACAAAAGCACTGAAGAACAAGACCTGACATGGCTCTCAAGATTCGAGATGAAGTGAAAAAGCAGATTGACGCCGGTTTCTTAGCAGTGTCCAAATACCTCGAATGGGTGGCCAATATTGTACCCGTACCAAAAAAGGATGGGAAACTCAGAATGTGTGTGAATTACAGAGATCTAAACAAGGCCAGCCCGAAGGATGATTTCCCTTTACCGCATATTGATACGTTGGTGGATAATACAACTCGTTTTGCAGTTTTCTCATTTATGGATGGTTTTCCGGTTACAATCAGATTAAAATGGATCCCGGTGACATGGAAAAAACTACTTTCATTACTCCGTGGGGGACTTACTGTTACAAAGTTATGCCTTTCGGTCTGAAGAACGCAGGTGCTACTTATCAAAGGGCCATGGTAACTTTATTTCATGATATGATGCATAAGGAGATAGAGGTATATGTTGATGACATGATAGCCAAATCTCAAAGCGAAGAGGACCATTTGGAACATCTTTTGAAATTGTTTAAGAAACTCAGAAGATATCAGTTGAGACTGAATCCAGCCAAGTGCACCTTTGGAGTAAGATCTGGAAAGTTACTCGGTTTCATTATCAGTCGTCGAGGGATTGAAGTAGATCCAGAAAAAGTTCGAGCCATTCAAGATATGCCAGCTCCGCAGACTGAGAAGCAAGTCAGAGGTTTTCTCAGAAGACTGAACTACATATCCAGATTTATTTCCAATATGACTCCTACTTGCGAGCCCATCTTCAAGTTGTTACGCAAGGATCAGACGGTCGTTTGGAATTCAGATTGTCAGCAAGAGTTTGATAAGATCAAGGGTTACCTACAAGAACCTCCAATCTTAATACCTCCGGTTTCAGGAAGAACTCTCTTCATGTATTTGACAGTGCTTGAGAATTCAATGGGTTGTGTGTTAGGTCAGCAGGATGAGTCCGGACAAAAAGAACATGCTATTTATTATTTGAGTAAGAAGTTCACTAATTGTGAAAGCCGATATTCACTTCTGGAGAAAACCTATTGTGCTTTAGCGTGGGCTGCCAGACGTTTAAGGCAGTACATGATTTGTCATACCACCTGGTTGATTTCAAAAATTGATCCGATAAAGTATATTTTTGAAAAGCTTGCTCATACTGGAAGGCTTGCCCGTTGGCATATGTTATCATCTGAATACGACATCTAGTACGTAGCTCAGAAGCCTATCAAGGGTAGTGTGTTGTTAGAATATCTTGCAGATCAACCAGTGGAAGATTATGAGTCTCTCAAATTTGATTTCCCCGATGAAGACATCATGTTGGTAAAAGATTGTGAAGAGCCAAGTCTTGATGAGGGTCCGCAGGAAGGTCTTTGGTGGAAAATGATGTTTGATGGTTCCTCTAACTACAGTGGGCATGGTGTAGGCGCTATTTTAATGAGTCCGAAAGGTGGTTACACTCCATTCGCAGCCAGGATAGATTTTGATTGCACAAACAATATCGCCCAATATGAAGCATGCATTCTTGGCCTCGAAGCAGCTATCAACCTCAAAATCAAACTTCTTGAAGTCAGTGGGGATTCAGCTTTGGTTATCTATCAAGTTACTGGAGAATGGGAAACTAGACATGAGAATTTGATCCCTTATAGAGCCTACATCGTCAAGATGATGGAGTATTTTGATGAAATCACTTTCAAGCATGTTCCGAGATCTGAGAATCACATCGCTGATGCCCTAGCCATGTTAGCCTCAATGTGGAAAATCAGGGATATCAATGATGCCACTCTCATTTGAATTGAACGCAAGACCGAGCCCGCCTACTGTCAGATGGTTGAAGAAGAAACTGATGACAAGCCCTGGTACCATGACATAAAGAACTATCTGTTAAAACAAGAATATCCAGCAGATGCTACGTCACTTGACAAGAAAACTCTGAGACGATTAGCATCCAAGTTCTTTCTCAGCAATGATGTGCTTTACAAAAAAAATCATGATATGGTCCTGCTTAGATGTGTCGACAGACGAGAAGAAGAATTGTTAATGCAAGATGTTCACAAAGGAATATTTGGCACTCATGCTAATGGATATGCTATGTCTAAAAAGATTTTGAGGGCTGGTTATTACTAGTTGACTTTGGAAACTGACTGTATTCAATATGCCAGGAGATGTCACAAGTGTCAGATTTATGCGGACAAGATGCACGTACCACCGACATTACTAAATGTGTTGTCATCACCGTGGCCTTTCTCTATGTGGGGCATCGATATGATTGGGGAAATTGAACCAAAAGCTTCTAACGGACACCGGTTTATTCTGGTTGCTATTGACTATTTCACAAAGTGGGTTGAAGCCACGTCCTACACTAATGTTACTCGGCAAGTGGTGGCCCGTTTTATCAAGAAGGAGATTATCTGTCATTACGGAATTCCAAACAGGATCATAACGGACAATGGTACCAACTTGAACAACAAAATCATGAAGGAGTTGTGCGATGATTTCAAAATTGAACATCACAATTCTTCTCCTTATCGTCCCAAGATGAATGGAGCTGTAGAAGCTACAAACAAAAACATCAAAAAGATTTTACAAAAGATGGTGAAAAATTACAAAGATTGGCATGAGATGCTACCATTCGCCTTGCATGGGTACAGAACATCCGTCCGCACTTCAACAGGGGCAACCCCTTTTTCCTTGGTATATGGAATGGATGTGGTACTTCCTATTGAGATCGAGATACCTTCTTTGAGAGTCATAATGGAAACCAAGCTTGAAGAAGCAGAATGGGTGAGAGAAAGCTTTGATCAGTTGAATCTTATCGACGAAAAGCGCATGTCTGCGATGTGTCATGGTCAGTTATATCAGAAAAGGATCAAGAGGGCTTTTGACAAGAAAGTTTGTGTCCGAGAATTCCGAAAAGGGGAACTTGTACTCAAAAATATTTTACCAGTGCATAAAGATGCACGGGGAAAGTGGATGTCTAACTATGACGGCCCGTTCGTTGTGAAAATAGTCTTCTCATGAGGCTCGTTGATTCTCACAACCATGGATGGTGAGCATCTTACTCATCCAGTGAACTCTGATGCAGTACGAAAATATTACACCTAAAAAAGCCTGATAAGTCGAAAACTCAAAAGAACAACTTATGCAAAAGTTAGGGTTGAAAAGAGAAAAGAAAAAGAGAAAAAGAAAGAAAAATAAGAGCTCGCTAAGTTGAAAACCCGAAAGGGCGACTTAGGAAAAAATGAGTGTCCCAATGGATCGAAAACCCGAAAGGGCGATCCAGGCAAAAATTAGGGACAAAGGCGTTTCATTGCATCAGAGAAGTCGTCACTACCGCAGAAGATTTTACAAAGAAACCATCTCAACCGCTCTTGTCAGAAGCGAGGATTTTGGGGAGTCTTAGTCTTTAGGGATAGTTTGGCCATGGGATTCAATGTAACCTTGTCCATTTTGCCATTTTTCACTTGTAAAATTTCCATGGAATTTTGTCATTTGCAAGATTTCATCCCTGAATAAAATCAGTTTTTGAGCCATTCTTTCTTTTGCAAATTTATCATTTCCCTATTTTCTTTGTTATGCAAAATATTGTTCGTTTATCAACAATAATTTTGAAAGCATTAGGGTCAAATTATTGAATAAAACTTGAAAAGATTAACAAACGTAAAAACTTCAACTCATGGAAAAGAGTTGAGGAAAATCATACTTTCCCAAAACCTCAGGGTAGCGGAAACTTGGATACGCAATCCTACCACACTCCTTGGTGAAGTGTAAGCAAGTTGAACTGTTGATTTTCCTTTGGTCATGTGTGGTTATCAAGCTTAAAGGTTGTCTCTCAAGAACTTCTTATGATGATGTGAAGACTTGTCCCCAGCGGGGGGATTTCTGAGCATGTGTTGAATTTACTTTGGCATCTCTGACTAGCTTGTTTAAAGCTCTGGTCCCCTGTTAGGATTGGGTTTATTTCCCCAAATCTGCATACACCTTTCAGCCTGGGTTCAATGTGATTCATTTTGTCTCTCGGGTTCGGTGTGCTATTTGTTGATTCCCCGTGAATGTCTAAGCACTGCTAGTGAATCTCCGTCTGAAGCCCAGTCGTAACTGGCATTGTTCTAGAAGCAAATCGTTATTGGTATTCTTTTGGTCGTCGCCATATTTCTTGTTAAGACTAGTCGTAATTAGCATTATCTTAACTCCATTTATTGGTATCCTTGTTGGTCTTCACCATGTTTTCTTTCAAAGTCCATTCGTAACTGGCATTACTTGAAACCCAATCGTCATTGGTACCCGGACTTGGTCGTTACCAATCTCCTTTAAAGTCCAGTCGTAACTGGCATTGTCTTAACTTCACTCGTTATTACCTTTTGGTTCGGTCGTTACCAACCTTTTCCCTTTGAAGTCTAGTCGTCACTAGCAAATCCCCTGTGAGGTCTGGTCGTTATTAGTTGATTTTCCAGTCGTAACTGGCAGACGTCCAAAGTCCCAGTTGGCATCGATATCTTGTTGGTCGTTACCAACCTTCCTCATGAAAGTCCAGTCGTAATTGGCGTCACTTGGAATCCAATCGTTATTGGTATCTTTTGGTTTGGTCGTTACCAACCTCCCCAGCTAAAGCCTAGTAGCTTGCTAGCATTTTCATAACCACATGTGTTGGTATACCCTGATTTAGTCGTCACCATGTTTTCTTTAAAAGTCCAGTCGTAACTGGCATTACTTGAAACCCAATCGTCATTGGTACCCGGACTTGGTCGTTACCAATCTCCTTTAAGTCCAGTAATTACTGGCATTGCTTGAAATTTGGTCATCACCAATTTCCCCAGTCGAAATCTTACGTGTTTTCGATTGGATTTGAGAAATCTCATTTGTTATTATCCCAGGTTGGTCGTTACCATTACCTACGGAAAGTCTAGTGGTTACTAGCACTGCCTGAACCATTTGTTAAAACTGGGTGACATCATTATCCCCAGTGAAATCTTCCTCCCTAGACAAGTCTCGGAGATCTAGTCGTCACTAGTATCCCCAATGTATTTGGTCCTTGTTTCTAGTCCATTCCTGAAGATCCCGTTTGAACTCTTCACTATAGGAAGTTCCTCATCTGATCATCCCCAGTGAGGTTCACGTCTCTAGTTCTTCACTTACCCAGTATAAAATCGCTCTTTTTCCCAGTGGAAATCTATCCCTTTCCCCAGTGGAGTGTGTGCTCTTCCACCAGTGAGATTGTCATCTTTATTGGAATTCTTGCATCCCTGTTGCGGTGAAATTTGGATGTCAAGCTATTGATTAACTTGAATCTTAATTCATTTACAACCGGTCTTTGATTTATCCGAAGGAAAGGTTAAAGAAAGGAAAAACCTAAAAGGGAGAGATCTAAGGTTCGGGGGTTGGTTAAATTTAGGGAAGGTATTAGCACCCTAAACTTCCGTAGTACTCTACGGGAACCTTTTGTTTATTATTTTTTTTTATTTCATTAATTATTTTGCTTTAGGGTATATACAAAGGATTGAAAATTAAAAAAGACCTAGGGGTTAATTCTAAGTTTACTCGGCAAGACATCGCATCTTGTGCCTACATATCCTTACGGGAATGGAATTAGAGTAACTGTAGTTCCCCTCAAAAGGGAGGTTAGAAACGTCTTGACTGTGGCCAAGGTTTGTTCAGAGACTCCAATCTCTATGTAAAAAAATGTTAATTAAAATTAAAATAGGGTTAAATTAGGGATTCCACGGCGGAAAACCTTAAAATAGAGTACGACGACTCTTTTGGCCTAACACTAGGATAAAAGCAATTTTGCCCACGGCGGGACACCTAGGCTAAACAGGGTTTGATCCATTAAAGGGGTAAGGCTATTGACTCGGCGGCCAAAAGGCTGGACCTAATCCTTCGGAAGGATAAAACTGTAAAAAATGTGAAAATATGACAAATCATTATATGGAGGAATAATTAAGGTACAGAAATAAGAAAAGTAATAAAGGCAGAGGGTATAAAAAAACAAAGAACATTTCTGAAAACATGAAGAATATGAAAATATGTAATGACACTTAGAATGAAGTGAGGGAGGAAAATAGTGTGGGGCTGTGGCCACCACAAGCACATCTCAACCTCGAGCATGCACATGAAATGCCAAAAGAAAGAAAAGTAATAAAAGGGTACATGAAATGACACGACAAACATCAAACATCAGGAGTTCCTTACGAAAAGGTTTTAATTTTTTAATATTTTAATTATAAAAAAAAAGGTTTTAATTTTTTAATAAAAAATATTTAAGTTAAAATTATAAAAAAAATTAAGTTTAAATTATAAAAAAAAAGTTTTGGGGGAAAAGTCTTTTCAGTTTTTTTTTAGAACAAAAAAAGCTTTTCATCCCAAAAAAAGGCTTTTCAGTTTTTAAAAAAGGTCTTACTAAAAAAAAAGGTTTTAATAATAAATAAAAAAAAGGTTTTGATTTTAAAAAAAGGTTTTGTTAAAAAAGGGTTTTGATATTAAAATCTACGGACCTAAACACACATGGAGATTAACATGGCAAAATATGCACATAAACATGAAAAAGCAAAAGGTTTAGTAATTTAACGGACCTAAACACATTAACATGGCAAAATATGCACATAAACATGAAAAGGCAAAATGTTTAGTAATTTAACCTACGAAGCGGAGGTTTGCTTCGATAAATGTGAAAAAGGTTTGAATAAGGGAACACTGGAGAGCTCCAATCCTTCTGACGAGTAGTGGGAACGACCGTCTTTCTTCTCTGGGGACCTCCTTTGTTTCTCCCTTTCTCTCTCCTCTTTTTTGAAGAAAAACCTTCTGCCCCCTTTTCAACAAGGCAACACATCTATATATAGGGAACAAATTAGGGTTAACACCAAATTGTCAATAATGTCCCTAAAGCCCATTTTAAAGCCCAAACTAAATAATTAGTTAAGAAAAAATAAAATTTAAATAATTTAAAATAATTAAAATAAACTTAAAATAAAAACTAATAATCCTATTGATTCCTAAAATCAAAAATATTATAAAAAGAACAAAATTTTTTCTAATATTTTTTATTTTATGATTTTTTGGATATTTTTATGAATAATTTAGAAAAAAGTGAAAAAAATAATATTTAAAAAAATGATTTAATTAAAATACGAAAATAATAATTAAATAATAATAAAAAACTATTTTTGTTATTTTTTTAATGAAAGATAGAAAAATTTAGAGTAAAAATAATAAAAAACAAAAAAGTGACAAAGGTGAGATTCGAACTCTCAACCTCTCACACTCACAACTCCTTACACATGTCCTCTTGCCAATTGTGCCATTTTTACTTTTTAGAAAAAAAATGCATGCCATATGATATTTACCTGCAAAAAGTCAAACGACTACACAAATTTGTTAGTAATTGATTAAATGCAATAAAAATGCAATGAAATGCGACGACAAATCTTAGGGCAAAATTTGGGGTATTACAGTTGCCCCTATTTAAATAACTTCACCGGGTGATTTGAGCAACGGAGACTCGAGAAATCGTGGTGGAGGGATTTAAATACAGATAACCGAAAATTTTGCCTTTAGACGCAGTGCTATGCAATGATATGGACAAAACAAAACGAACTATAATTCTAAATATAATATGAATCTGATATGATGCGTATGATGAAAATGACAAATGCACGGATACAGACGAAACAACGTCACAGGGGACGACCCATCGAGGAATTGCACTAGGGAAGAAGACATGTCATATCTGGAAGAACGTCGGGTAGACACGACACATAATTGTTGATAGGTGCCAAGTAAATTAGAAATTGTCCGCAAGGTAAGACGCGGGTAAAACACGAGCTCAAGAGAAAAACGCAAATGGGGATAAAACACCCATGATGCCAAGTAAATAAATTTTGCCCACAAGGCAAGACACGAGTAAAACACGACCTCAGGGAGAAAAAAAAAGCAAATGGGGGTAAAACACCATGATGTTAGGTAAACCCAGGAATATCTGGTAAACGGGGAATAAAACACCCGAGATAAAGGTACATGGGGGATAAAACACCCAAGGATAGAAGGTAAGTGGGGAGTAAAGCACCCAAGATAGACATGTAAATGGGGAGTAAAGCACCCAGGATAGAAATGTAAATGGGGAGTAAAGCACCCAAGATAAAAATGTAAATGGGGAGTAAAGCACCCAAGATAGAGAGGTAAATGGGGAATAAAGCATACAAGATAGAAATGTAAATGGGGAGTAAAGCACCCAAGATAGAAATGTAAATGGGGAGTAAAGCACCCAAGATGTGCACATGTATAGGAATTATGCTATGACATATGAGCAAATGCAAATGCAGACGTCGACGACAAGCCTCGACTCTTTCGGTGAGATGACAAAACTAGAGGACTGATTCCTCAACACAGAGATCACTGTCATTCTGTTAAACTGTATCAAGTTGATAGTCACTGTAGGAATGATGAATAACTGCTTAGGGATTATGCAAGTAAACTGCCCCAGGTCAAATGAACTGATAACTGCTTCTGCTGTCTGATTCGTGGAATCGACTGTTTTGTTGTATCCTCGGAGGGCTTGCCCCAGTCTGAGTCTTGAACGATTCTCTGGATAAACCAAATCTGAGAAGATATTGCCTTGAACAAATCTTGAACTAATTCTTTGACAGGATGTAAAAGGAACTTGCCCCTGATAAGATCACTTGACCAAGTTTCTCATTGTTTGAAAATTCCTTAGAGGAAAGCCAGTTTGCAAACAAAAATATTCATACAAACATGGTAATGCAAAGTTCATGCGACTTTTGAAATCAAAATTATTTTTGAAAGATGGAAAATACATGAGTCGTTAGTCAGAACACAACGGTTCAAGACGCTCAAAGTTTAAAACAAAGGTGTACTGCCAAAATAAATGATTCACAAAGATCTTTAGGAGTCAGGTTACGCAACCTTGCTGTAGTATACTTTCTAAATAACCCTGTTTCAGTTAGGTCTTTTGAGGGTTGTAATGTGGCCTGGTTCACGGTTTATGAAACAAAAGATAAAGGCTCAAAATTTATTTGTACCCACCCAATCTACGTGATGATCTTCAGTCCTATGCTCAGTTAACTCATACTATGCATTCAGGTTCCCATAAGTTAGGGATTTCATTGATCGTAGCAATGATGACTCAGAAGTCAAAAGGACCTATGAAAAGGCAACCACTACTCCCATATAACATTTGATTGTTTTGACATTGAGGATTTTCAAGATAAGGATTTAAAAATTTCTTTGTATTATCCCTAAATTTTTCCTGAACTGTTTATTTTAGAGTTTACAGTCAGCGGGATTCCCCAGTTTTGCCTAAGTCTCCTTCATAGGTTTTGACTTAGCGGGCTTCTTTTGCTTTTTTTATATTATTTTTTTTGTGTGAAGGAAAGTGACTGTTTGATTTTAATGATTACGGTGAACCACCATCGACCTTTTGATTAGAAAACATCTTCGACACTTGTTTGACGTGTGCGAAGGAAAATTTGTTAATGAAAGGTGTATCGTATGAACACACAACCAAGTTAACTGAGAGCTACCCATCCCAAGGTTAAAATTGTGGGTTTTTTGTAACGAAAGAAACTCCAACTTCTAGGCTCGAAGGGGGTAACGAGGGATTAACTTCCTTATTTCTCCAGTGTTTGGGAATTGAAACAATGTCTTACATCGTCAACAAGGTTTGATTGAAAGCATACTGACAGCAATTATGGGTATAACGTTTTCATCATCCTCCCTCCGATCTTAGCATATCAAAATTTTGGACAAGAAGTAAACATTTGAAAAATAAAGCATAAAGATGCAAATAAATGGACGGAAATGAATTGAATCAAAAGTCGCAATGCTTATTTCATTAATGAAAGTACAAACATAATTGAAAGCAAACAACTTAAACAAAATAAGGAAAATGCAAACAACGAGAAAAAAAAGGCCCAATGACAAAGCTTCAATTCTGATGTACTGGCAAGGGATTTTTCTGAACATCCGGATGACTGTCTGTAAAATCAAGTATTCTAGTTCTAACCAATTTACGTACTCTAGCCTTCAATGCAAAACAATGCTCCAAGTCATGGTCTGGGGCACCCTCATGGGAAGCACAATGGAGATCAGCCCTAAATCCAGCCGGAGGATTAAGAGGAGGTGGTAAAGCCTTTGTAGTAATCAGTCCTTGTCGGACTAAGTCAGGATATAGCTCTGTGTAAGTCATGAGAATAGGATCAAAGTGACTTCTGTTCCGTTTCTGGTCTGATATCTGTGTCGAGGAATCAGCTTGACGACTCAAAGGTACACTAGAAGACGATAGGACCAAGAAGGAGAAACTGGGGGATAAATGCAATGCAAAAATGTGATGCTAATGCCATGCAATGGTCTCAAGAATTTCAACGGTCGATTGCAAACATTCCCTTTTAGGAAAGCGAGAAAAGCTGTTAGACTTTAAAATGTAGGACTTCTTGAATTTGCAAAGGACTTTTGAATTCCTTGAAACTAGAAATGATATGATGCTTTATGGATGCAAAGCACAAACTCACATAAGCAAACAAAGGTCCTAATTTTAGAGGAACAATGAATGGAGTCAAGGTCTACCCTTCCCAAAGTGGTGTGTACTATAGATTAATTGTACCTGCAGAACAAGGGTTCTAAAAAGTGCCCAAAGTCATCAGCCCATCTTTTGGATATTATCAATTTCTCGACTGACTCAAGGGTCGATAATATTCTCAAGAGAACCTCGTTCGAGTGTAGTATCGCGTAGCAACCATTGTAGGACTACTCCCACATAGTTCCCACACTACGTCCTAGATAAGGCCAAGATGGTGTAAAGGTACTACGGTTCCCAGTATCACAGACTCCAATCGATAACGGTAAAAGTTTTCACGACTACACTCGATCAACCGAACCATTTTCAAAAGGGTCTCAACTGAGCGGTGATTCTCGATTTAGCTTAGTCGGGACTCACTCCCTATAAGCCTCGTCGAATATATCGCCATCCTATAATAATGTCACTCAAGTCCGGGTGTAGGACTTATCTCACAACACAGTAATTCCCAAGCAAGGTACCCCTGAACAATATATATACAAATGAGCAAAAATATTAATGAAACAAATATATAATGAAAAATAAACAAAATGGGGATAACCCTCAAAAGTTAGGACTCCCCAGTGAAGTCGCCATTTTCTGTTGCGGTAAAATTTGGATGTCAAGCTATTGATTAACTTGAATCTTAATTCATTTACAACCGGTCTTTGATTTATCCGAAGGAAAGGTTAAAGAAAGGAAAAACCTAAAAGGGAGAGATCTAAGGTTCGGGGGTTGGTTAAATTTAGGGAAGGTATTAGCACCCTAAACTTCCGTAGTACTCTACGGGAACCTTTTGTTTATTATTTTTTTTTATTTCATTAATTATTTTGCTTTAGGGTATATACAAAGGATTGAAAATTAAAAAAGACCTAGGGGTTAATTCTAAGTTTACTCGGCAAGACATCGCATCTTGTGCCTACATATCCTTACGGGAATGGAATCAGAGTAACTGTAGTTCCCCTCAAAAGGGAGGTTAGAAACGTCTTGACTGTAGCCAAGGTTTGTTCAGAGACTCCAATCTCTATGTAAAAAAATGTTAATTAAAATTAAAATAGGGTTAAATTAGGGATTCCACGGCGGAAAACCTTAAAACAGAGTACGGCGACTCTTTTGGCCTAACACTAGGATAAAAGCAATTTTGCCCACGGCGGGACACCTAGGCTAAACAGGGTTTGATCCATTAAAGGGGTAAGGCTATTGACTCGGCGGCCAAAAGGCTGGACCTAATCCTTCGGAAGGATAAAACTGTAAAAAATGTGAAAATATGACAAATCATTATATGGAGGAATAATTAAGGTACAGAAATAAGAAAACTAATAAAGGCAGAGGGTATAAAGAAACAAAGAACATTTCTGAAAACATGAAGAATATGAAAATATGTAATGACACTTAGAATGAAGTGAGGGAGGAAAATAGTGTGGGGTTGTGGCCACCACAAGCACATCTCAACCTCGAGCATGCACATGAAATGCCAAAAGAAAGAAAAGTAATAAAAGGGTACATGAAATGACACGACAAACATCAAACATCAGGAGTTCCTTACAAAAAGGTTTTAATTTTTTAATATTTTAATTATAAAAAAAAAGGTTTTAATTTTTTAATAAAAAATATTTAAGTTAAAATTATAAAAAAAATTAAGTTTAAATTATAAAAAAAAAGTTTTGGGGGAAAAGTCTTTTCAGTTTTTTTTAGAACAAAAAAAGCTTTTCATCCCAAAAAAAGGCTTTTCAGTTTTTTTTGGGAAAAGGCTTTTCAGTTTTTAAAAAAGGTCTTACTAAAAAAAAGGTTTTAATAATAAATAAAAAAAGGGTTTTGATTTTAAAAAAAGGTTTTGTTAAAAAAGGGTTTTGATATTAAAATCTACGGATCTAAACACACATGGAGATTAACATGGCAAAATATGCACATAAACATGAAAAAGCAAAAGGTTTAGTAATTTAACGGACCTAAACACATTAACATGGCAAAATATGCACATAAACATGAAAAAAGGCAAAAGGTTTAGTAATTTAACCTACGAAGCGGAGGTTTGCTTCGGTAAATGTGAAAAAGGTTTGAATAAGGGAACACTGGAGAGCTCCAATCCTTCTGACGAGTTGTGGGAACGACCGCCTTTCTTCTCTGGGGATCTCCTTTGTTTCTCCCTTTCTCTCTCCTCTTTTTTGAAGAAAAACCTTCTGCCCCCCCTTTTCAACAAGGCAACACATGTATATATAGGGAACAAATTAGGGTTAACACCAAATTGTCAATAATGTCCCTAAAGCCCATTTTAAAGCCCAAACTAAATAATTAGTTAAGAAAAAATAAAATTTAAATAATTTAAAATAATTAAAATAAACTTAAAATAAAAACTAATAATCCTATTGATTCCTAAAATCAAAAATATTATAAAAAGAACAAAATTTTTTCTAATATTTTTTATTTTATGATTTTTTGGATATTTTTATGAATAATTTAGAAAAAAGTGAAAAAAATAATATTTAAAAAAATGATTTAATTAAAATACGAAAATAATAATTAAATAATAATAAAAAACTATTTTTGTTATTTTTTTAATGAAAGATAGAAAAATTTAGAGTAAAAATAATAAAAAATAAAAAAGTGACAAAGGTGAGATTCTAACTCTCAACCTCTCACACTCACAACTCCTTACACATGTTCTCTTGCCAATTGTGCCATTTTTACTTTTTAGAAAAAAAATGCATGCCATATGATATTTACCTGCAAAAAGTCAAACGACTACACAAATTTGTTAGTAATTGATTAAATGCAATAAAAATGCAATGAAATGCGACGACAAATCTTAGGGCAAAATTTGGGGTATTACAATCCCCATGTGAAAATTTCCTTTCAGTTATCACTAGTCATGTTGCACTATTGATTGTCATACCTCGGGTCTCCCTAGTGACGAATCCACAAAACCTGGTCCCCATGGGTAGTTACTCGTTGTTTTGTTTTTCTGTCCTATGCACATGTCTTGCATCCAAGCATCATGAAGCATCATTTAGAATTCATAGCATATCATGACCTGTCCTTTTGCATGTCATCGGATCTAAGGGACAAATTTTTTGGTTTTCTATATTTAAATACCTTTCACTGCGATTCTACGAGGATTGTCATCTATCAGTTCCATCTAGTGAAGATATTTAAATAGGGGCAACTGTTGCACCACAAATTTTGACCCCTTAGATTCTCATTATCATTTTAGGAGCATTCTCATGAATTATCTAACCTTAACCCAGTGCAAGTTTGTCTTTATCAAGTTACAGATGAATCAGGGTTTTGTACAGTCAAATCGAAGCTTCAGGGTTTGTGATCAATCAAAGTTTTAGGCTAATTCAATCATGAAACAAGATTAAGGGTATCATATGATGTCAATTGAGAATCTAATTTGAGGTTGTTACCCCAGAATCAAGAACAGTGTATTTCAGGGCACCCGATTAGGGTTTTTGACAAGTAAAAGTCAACTGTAGTTTGACTTTGATGTTGGAAGGTGTTTTAATGGTGGGATTATGATTCATGAAGTTCATATAGCTTAATAAAGTTCATCCAAGAAGTTTCAAAGTCTCAGGAGGTCCAGAGTGTCAACAGACGACTCGGTAGTCACCGATCGATCGTATGATTGACCGAAAAGTCAACTCTTCAAATTCAAGGAATTGGACTTCAAAGTGTGAATAAAAATGTTCCTTATATCATATTTCACTTGCCTATCAATTTTCATGACCATTGGATCAAGGATGAAGGAGTAATCGAAAAATCGGGAAATTAGGGTTTTGAAAGGGGCTAAACCATAATTCCTTAACCACACATCCAATTGAGTTGGTTCAAAGCTCATTTGAAAGCTCTTGACAAATCCTACAAAAGTCCCTAATTGGTCCATGATCAGAAAATGTATAGATTTGGAGTTATGATCAAATTCATTTCAAGAAGGGAAAAAGACTTAGAGAAATTTCACTTTTAAGTTCATTTTTTAGCAACTTTGGGAGACGTTTTGGCCAAGTTCCTTTGGGAAATTGAAACTCATGAAAACATGAATGTTTTAGAGCTATTTGAGGACTTTCTAAAAAGTACTAGCACATCTCAAGAAGATTTGTGAGTTGAAAGTTATGGTTATGGCAAGTTGGTGATTTCACACTTTAGTCCCACATTGTCAAAATTTCATGAATCCATTCTTTCATCAATCTAACCAAACCAAGCCTTTGGATGTTGTTGTTTCTTATATGTAGAGGATTTAAAGCTTATAAATATGAAGAAAATGCATAGGAGAAGGAATTAGCCAAACTTGCGAGTGGGCTTGCAAGTGGCTTTACAACTTGCCTTTGAAATCATAAAGCAAGCATGAGGTGGAAAAGTGAATCTGCAAACAGCCATAAGCCTACACCTTCTAGCCTGCATTTATCCCTTTCAAAATAATCATTTTGCTTGACTATTGGGCTTATCTATCAGCCAAGGAAACCCCTTTGTGAAGGTTTGATCCAAAGTTGTAAAACCTTTCTTTAATGTGAAGAAACCTCCAAATCTGCCCCTCTCTTCATTTGCCTATAAAAGGGAGCCCTCATCACTTCATTTTAAACACAAGATTGATTCTAAAAACCAGAGAAACACAATGCTCTCACTCTTTCACACCTTACTCCAAAATTTCAAAAACCACCAAAAATCTGTCTTGGTAGTTTTGCTGCCAAACTCAGTTCTCTACATTCAAACACCTCAACAATCATCCTCACAATCTCTAAATATGATATAGAAGGTGTCCAAGACCTTAAACCATTCAAAACCCTCACCATTCAAAAAGTCAACTTCCATACCAAGCTACTTTGACCAAAAGCCATAAAATCAGCCAAAACTTGTTCTATGCATTTGCCCGGTGTTCTAAATCACTCAAACACCTCTCATATATCATTTCTCAACTGTCTAAAGTGTTAAAGATCATTGGTGGAGTTTATTTCTCCAACTGTCACAAGGATTGCATTTTTGCTTCAAAAAGAAGAAAGCTTCAAAGCTAGTGTTATTTGGAAGTTCCTCTGGGTTTCTTGGTGTTCTAATATACTCAACACAGTCTACTAGAGGTATGTAAACACTATATCTTTGCTTTGCACCATAATTTCATGTTCTAGCATTTTGGTTCATTATGTTGGAAGTATGTCATGTTTTGTCTCAAACTCTACCATGAATATACCAGCTGTGATCTCAGGCCTAGAGATGGTTAAAGTTGTGCTCAAACTCATTCAACATCATGCATTCAATATGTGTGTGGAGTTAATTTGGTCAATAGTGCTTAAAATGATGAACTGCATTTTTCATGTCTTGTATCAAAATGGCCAAGTTTTCACTCAAACCCTCATTTTTCATGACAGTCCTATGTTAGCCCCATATTGTGTTTGAACTTACTCAATATCATGTATGTATGCTATGTGTGTGATTAATTGAAGAAAGTATGTGGAACTGAAAATGCATATCTCATGCCTCATTTTCATGACAACTTGCATTTTGTGTCCCTTTTCATGACAGGCTGTTTCTAACTTATTTTGGTGTTTGAATCCCCTCAATATCATGAATGTAGGATGTGTATGTGTTTGAATTGGTCTGAAATTGTTTTGAACAGAAATTGAACATGTTCATGCATCTCACTTCACAAAACTTGCACTTAACTCACCAAGTTTCATATCAGCCATGTTTGAACCATTTTCCTTGTTTGAACTCACTTGTTTATATGTATGAGAGATGTGTATGTGATTCATATGGTTAAAATGTGCTTGAATTTGAATTTGAACATCCTACTGCATCACAATAAATGCCAATTTGCAGCACACACCTTACTTTGCATTCCAAAGCATTCTGGTCTGGTTTCTTTGTTTGCACTCATTCATTATCAAATATGTGAGATGTACATATGGTTTACATAACCTAATTTTGCATCAATCCTGACTTGGTTCTCCAACTGCATTATATCATGTTTCACTTGCAAATGAAATGTCATTTTTTATGTTAACTTGTTTTTAACATCAACACATGTCTGGATCCACTCCATAACACATTTATAGCATGTACACATGTTTTGATTGACCTGGAAATGTTTGGAATTCAAACCTGACTTCACACCACACTTCACAAGCACATTTGAGCAGCATGAGCACCAATTCTCACAAAAGCTTGCCCTGCACCAATTTGGTCATTTAAATCCACTTAAATGTATATTTGCAACATATGTGTATGTTTGACTTGAACTGAAATGCGCTGTAACCTTGAACTGATATCTTCATGCCTTGAACATGACAACTTGCAATTCCAGATGACACTTTGCATAACAGTCTGTTTTAAACCTTGTTTTTGCTTGATTCTCATTCTATACCATATGTGTGATGTGTGCACATGTTTAATTTGGTCTAAATTGGTCTAGAATTAGATTCTCACATTATTATGTCTCTTCATGTTAAAAGTTGCAACTTGAGTGTCAATCTGAGTTACAGTTGGTTTTGAATGTAATCATGTGTTTGGACTCACTTATTAACTTATATGTAATATGTTTGCATGATTGTTTGAATTTAAAGCTGACTGGAACATGACATACACTTCATCATGCATCATGTCCATATGATTTGCAACTTGAACACTATTTTTCACAACAGTTGGTTTTCAACCTAAATTTGTGGTTAGAATCATTCATTATCAATTTTATGGTGTGTGTGCATGATCATTTTGATTCAGAACTGGCTGTAACATGAGATTCATTTCAAAATGCATTTTCAAGCTTCAAAACATAAGCACTATCGGGTTTTAAAATAGAGAAAGAATTTCAAAAAACTAAAAGTGCTATCTTGTTCCTCATGAAATTCTAGTCAGTTTACACTAAAGGTTTGCTAAAATCCATCAAGAAATGACCAAGTTACATATGCTTTTGCAAATCAGGATTTTGTGTGTTTGATTTGTGCCCAGCCAGTTTGTAGGGTATCCCATATATATTTATGGGGTGTGTTGTACCCCTAATTTTGACCCCTTAGATTCTCATTATCATTTTTAGAAGCATGATCATGAATTATCTAACCCTAAATCAGTGCAAGTTCATTATTGTCAAGTTACAGATGAATCAGGGTTTTCGCACCGACAAATTCAAAACAACCAAGGAATGATCAACCAATGATTTGGGCCAATTCAATCATGGAATGAAATCAAAAATAATATCAAAGTCAAATGAGGATTCAATTTGAAGAAATCATTTCAGAATCAAGAACAGTGCAGTCAGGAGGCCCCGATTAGGGTTTTTAACTAGTGAAAAGTCAACTGTGGTTTGACTTTGATGTTGGAAGATGTTTTAATGATGGGATTGAGGTCCATGAAGTTCATATAGCTTATTAAAGACCATTCAAGAAGTATCAAAGTCTCAGGATATCCAGAACGTCAACAGGCGACTCAGTCGACACCGATCGATCGTACGGTTGACCGAAAAGTCAACTCCTCAAATTTTGAGAATTGGAATCCAAGTTTTGAATCAAAGTTTTTCCTTATGTCATAATGGACTTGCATATCAATTTTCATGATCATTGGATCAAGGATGAGAGAGTAATCGAGAAATCGGAAAATTAGGGTTTTGAAAAGGGCTAAACCATAACTCCTTAACCACACATCCAATTGAGTTGGTTCTAGTCTCATTTGAAAGCTCTTGACAAGCTCTACAAAAGTGTCCTAGTGGTCCATGGTCAGAAAACGCTTAGTTTTTGAGTTAGAGAAGAAAACATTACAAGAGGAGGAAAAAGACTTAGAAAATTCTAAGTGTTTTGTACTAAGGAACCCTAAAATCAGCCAACTTCAAGGGGATTTTTCACCTAGTTTCAAATAGAATCAAGACTTCTGGTCAACATGAAAGTTTTAGTACTATGTGAGGGATTTCTAAAAAGAACAAGTACATCTCAAGGTGATTTATGAGCTGAGAGATACATGTGTTCAAAGTTGGTGTTTTGTCACTTTAGTCCCACATTGGCCAATTTTGCAAAAGCACCTCTCCCACCCAAGTGGGCCAATTTTAACTTGCCAAACTCATGTTGCCTGATATATTGAACATCTCAAGCATGTTAGAACAAAAAGATTTCATAGAAGTAGCATGGAATTAAAGTTGTGAAGTTCATTGCCAAAGTTGCCATTTTTGACTTTTCCAAGCATGAGGTGTAAAGCAAACCTACTCCAGCCACTCTATCAAGCCTCTAGCCTACATTTTATCAGTAAAAACATCAATGTAACTTGCCCCTTGAGTGAAAAGAACAGCCAAAGGTCATAAAAGCAATGCAAGTTGGATGGTGGAGGCAAAAATATCAAAGTTTGCTTCATGGTTAAGTTTCTTTCTAGTAAAGCTCTTCACTTCAAAATTCTATAAATAGGGACCTCAAACCCCTCATTAAGGACATCAACATCCTTCTAAAAACCTGAGAAATTAAGCACCCTTACTATATCTCCTTCTAGCTTGCAAATTGCAAAACCTTCCAAAGCTTTCAAGTTAGCCAAAATTCTGCATTTTGCAATTTCACTACCACTTCAATTTCCACCAATTCCAACACCCTAGCAATCATCCATACACCTTCTAAATAACATATTGAAGGTGTACAATCCATCAAACCACCAAAAATCTCAAGAAATCAAAAAGTCAACATCATACTTGGCTTACTTTGACCAAAAGCTACAAAAAACACCAAACTGAGTTCTAAACCTTTCCTTGAGGTTGTAATCACTTAGACACCTCACAAACAATATATCTCAACTGTCAAGAGCCTTAGCAACCATTGGAAACTCATAATTCTCATTTTGGCATCATAAGTGGTTGTTTACTTAAGCTTGAAGCAAGGTGCAAAAGCAAGGAGGTGAAGTTAAGATCTCTGGTTTTTCTCAACTTATTTAGCTTGCTTGAAAGATCATCAACAGGTATGTAACCTGTCTCTATTAACTCCTACATCATTTTCATGAAAATTGCATTTTGAGTGTTTGGTAACATGTGATGAATCTGAGCATTTGATAAGTTTCATGGCCTACTGTTTTTAATAAGTGATGAGAATCTCATGAAGTATTGGCATAAGGTATCAAACCTATTTTGGTCATGTTTGTTTTGCTATTCTCATCAGTATGTTAATCCCAAGCATTATGAGAAAGTGATTTAATGCTTATGCTTGCTACAGCAGATGTTGAGATCCTGTTTGTGTTTTGATACTTCATAGATCTGTTGGAATGATCATAACTGCTTGATATGTGAATGTTGTGATCTACTATACCCTGTTTATCTTGATTAAATTATCACTTTGCCTTAACATGCTATTACTGCCATAAATTCAAAAACTTGATGCTAACGTTCTTTGTTTGTCCTGCTGTAACTTACTTTGTTCATGACACTATGTTTGCAATTCATGAGAAAAACATGTTTGATCTTCAAAGAAAATAGCAGGTTTTGTTTCACCAATTTTGTTTGAGAAAGGTTTGTTTTAATCACTAATACTGCTGTTTGATTTTGCTCTAATGGGATAATTTATTCTGCTGCTAGTAGAGCAGCTGTTTAACATGAACATGACCAATTTGCTCAGCATTTCTCTTCTGGCTCAAGACACTTTAATTGTTAACAAACCTGTCTTTTGAATGAGTAACAGTATTGTGATAAGTAGTCCTTGGTCTTCATGTCAAAATTTCACTTGCATCAAAACCTGTTTGAACAATCATTTACATCAAAATCAGGATTTGCACATTTATGTTATAGTCATGGAGATTCATTTTGGCATAAGATATATGCATTAGTAGCTTAAGTCTCAACCATGTTCTTGTTTCAATGTTAAGATTGAGAACTTTACCTTACTTGCATCCTGCTGACATTAGCTAGCAAATCTTGTTACAGCATGTTGTCTTTCATACTTTGCTTCATAATCCATCAAACTCATGGCAATTGATACTCACATTTTACATAGAGCATGACACATCTATTTTCATTGTTTCAACATGTCTCTATGAGCATTTTAAACATGTCTATATACTTGCCTTGCTGTTTTATGTTTAAAAACAAAATTTCACATATTGGCACAAAAGTTTCAAATACACAAGTCACTCAACTTGACACTTTTTGTATGACTTGTTTTTCTTCATTAAAACAACACCTCACACACCTCATATTACTCAATTATAACATGTTAGTACACTTGTTTGATTTAGAAACACACTGCAACACAAATTCACTCATGAGTTGCTTTTTGCTTTCACATGCTTGCACATCATACACCAGATTTTGAATCAATGAGTTTCTTTAAAATTTTTGTGTTACAATAGGTTAATATGATCATTTTTAACCTGCTTGTGTGAGCCAAATGTTTTGAAACTAGGTAGAACAAAAACACACCCTCACATGTACATAACACATAAGATGCACTTTGGATACCACACTTCCACACACCTGTTCCAGCTTGAATTTTTTCACATACACACACTTGAGATCATGTTTGGAATGTGTTCATAATCTTACTTTGGTCTGAATTGCTTTGGAACTCAAAAACCATACTGTTATGCATTGTTGCTTTTATGACCATTTGCAAATTGAATATGACTTTCCATAATCTGTACCTCCTGGCCATGAACATGTTTTCATTTGTTTAAATATCATTTAGCTGATGTGTATGTGAGTTTAGTTGGAGTTAAGAGTGATTGTATTAAGCTGTTCAAACCAATTTGCATTATCAAGCAGTGGCATTTCACATTTCTGAACTCTAGATTATGGCTCTTGCTGTTTGAAAACACAACACTTGCTCATAAATTCTTGTTAGGATCTACTGAGATTAAAGTTTCATCAGCACCTACTATGTATGCCCAGACTTGACTGTCACATTATGCTTAGGCTGCTGTAGTACATACTGACCAAGCTCATAGCAGTTGGAACAACACTTTGATAAAACTCCACTGATAACAATTTGTTGCTTGTTAAAAAACTGATACATACTGCCAGTAGTGTGTGGTATTTTTTCTAGCATAACCAGTTGGTATGTTGTTGTTGGTTTGGAGGTTTGAGTTGGTTTGACAGGCTGCTATTGCTGTTTAAATTCAGTTTTGATGCTCAGTTAGTTTTTTTTAAATTGAATGCCATGTGGTGTGTAAGGAATGCAGTATGACTGTTAGGTTTCATGGACTGCATTAAGGTATTGCATTTAGGATATGGCTTGTCACTTGTGAATGAAAACTGTTTTGGCTAGGAATTGTTGGTTTGTTACTGACAGTACACAGAACTTTTGATTCTTGCTGCTGCTAGCTGTTGGCATTGATAAACATACTATTTTGTTGACTAATGAGTGTATAGAATCATAGGCTATGTGCATCCTTGTTTTACTATCTTGATTGATAGAAACCATAAAGACCAAGTTTTGCACCACTGTCCAACTCAGGTACCAACATCCCACTTTGGTGTTTTTTAATGCATATACATGTTGGAATTGGTTTCATGTTACATTGCAAGTATGCTCAAAACTTTTAAATTGCTCATTGCTCCATATATTTTGATCATTGATTTCAAAGTGCATTTTCAAAGTACACAAACCACTCACTTGCCTCTTTCCACATAAGCTTTAGAAAATCACTTCTCATCCTTTGAATATGTCTTATGATGCATTTGAAATATGTATGTGTGACTTGCTTGGCCCAAAGTTGTGAATGAAACCATTTTGACATTTTAGTTTGGACACTTGAAATACCTTTGCAACTCATACATCAGATCTCATTTCCATGTGTTTCTGAACCTAATTTCTGTTAGGATTACTTGCATATGGTATTTAAAGTGTGTGCATAACCTGCTTTTGATCCAAGCATGCTTACATTGGACCCTAGTGTTAAAAATGCATTTTCACATCATCACACTAGCATGAACATGACATTTGCATTTTTGCTGATTTTTTACTACACCAATTGTTGGAATCATTCATATACATCATCTATGGCATGTCTATGTTCTTTCTTGAGTAAAAAAGCATTTGAATCAAGAGTTAAGATTGGAATTGCATCACATGACACAAAAGGCAAGAGCTATCGAATTTTTCAATGGGAAAGGAATTTTGTAAAACCACCACCATCCTCTTCCTCATGAAATTCTACCCAAAATACATATAAACTTTGTCAAAATCCATGGAGAATTGAGTAAGTTATGAGTGGTTTTGCAAATCATGTTGCTTGATTTTGTTTTGCCCAGAAAAATAACCAAACTTACATCATATATTTATTGTTTCACATTTGTTAATGGATGTATGGCTGCCCCAGCGGTTGAAACTTGCGCGCGTATGGTACTTGGCATGGGTTCGATCCTTGGTGATAACCCTTGTTGCCACTTTTTTTCATTTTTTACATGAAACTTTAAAAAATCATAACTCTCTCATTTTTTATCATTTTTCACCCATTCTTTTTTCATTGTGTTTGTTTTAATGTGTACTTTCATGTCATAATTTTATTTTCCATGTTTGATTAATTTTTCACCATGTTTGACTATGTGCAACTTGTCATATTGACAGTACTAACCCTAGCTGTTGCAGATGAAAGTTTAAAGGGTTCCACTTGTTTTTCTTTGTGAAAATTGATTTTTCTCATGCCTATACATGTTAGCCAAATGCTAGGATTTTTACTTTGAATTATTATCATGCTCAGTTCATCTTTTTGTTAATTATACTCCAGGTGCGATCTGTCGTCACAGTTTTTCGTACTAATCATCTGCTTTGATTGTCATCATTGCTTTTTCATCCTTAAATATTTTTCATTGGTTGTCACCATGAATGCTTTAGTATAATTTTTGCATTTATTTTATCCCCAAGTGATGGAGCTTGTTAGCTTTCATCCAGTTGCCCACTATCTCTCCCTCCAAAGGAAGGTCTGTCCACTTGACTGTCAATGTCTTGGACCAAAATCTTAACCCTTTTGACTTTGTTAAGTCACTTCAACCCTAGTTTAGAAACCTTTAGACTTTGCTTGAAGTCTAAGAAACCCACCCGTACTAGGAGTGTTCTTCAACTAGAACCCTAGGAAAGAGTTCGTCAACTCTGTGTAAGAATCATCGTCATGACTTCTTACCTCCCCTGCAACTTAGCTTAGGGAGTTTTGTAAAACTCCACACAAACATTGTCATGTTTGTTCCCCTTTGAACTTTGATCTTCATCAAGTGTTCTTTTCCCTTGTGAGGTGAACTACGATTGCTCTGATTCTATCCTAGTCAGGATACGTAGGCAGAAGGTGTGATGCCTTTGCGAGCAAACTTAGAAAACCACTTAGGCCATTTTTTTATTTATTTTATCTTAATTCCCAATCCTTAAAACATAGCACAATTCACGAACTTAGCAAGTAATTAAACAAAAGGTTCCTGTAGAGTACTACAGATATTTAGGGTGCTAATACCTTCCCTAGATATAACTAACCCCCGATCCCCGAATCTCTTAAGCGTTGTCGTTACATCGCGCAAAAGGTTCTTTCTTTCTTTAGACCTATCCTTTGGATAAATTAAAGACCGGTTGTAAAAAGAAATACGGTTCAAGTTAATTAATAGCTTGATATCAAATTTTCACCGCAACAGAAATGGCGACTTCACTGGGGAGATTGCTTTTGCTTTTATTTTGAGGGTTCAACCTATTTTGTTTAAACTAATTGCTATATGTGAATACTTGTATATATTTGTGCTCTGATGGTTTGGGAAACTTGAAATGGTGAGACAACACTACACCCGTGCTCAAGCGTACTTATGATTGGAAGGTGATATATACAAGAAGGCTTATAGGGAGTACATTCCCGACCAAGCTGACTTGAGAAAATCACCGCCCAGTGGAGGCCCTTTTGAGAGCTAGTATTGTTGATCGAGTATTCGTGAAAACAATGCTACTTTCTACATAGGTGCCCATGACACTGAGGACCTTTTAAATACCTTTTCCCCCACTATGGCTTTCTTAGGATGTAGTGCAGTGACTATAAGGAAGTAATTCCAAAGTAGTTGATACGCGATACTACACTTGGACGAGACTCTCTTGAGAATATTATCGACCACCAAGTATCTGGGAAATTGATAATATCCGAAAGATGGGTCGAGGACTCCAGGAACTCTTTTAGAACCTTGTTCTGCAGTTGTGGGAACCTTAGTACATACCTTTGGGGAGGGTAGACCTTGACTCCTTGCTCATATTCTCCAAACCAAAAACCTTGTCTGTTTACTTATGTGAATCTGTGAATATGTGATTACTTGTGTTTGTGCATTCATGCATCCATAAACATCATGTCATAAAAATTTTATGGAACTCAGAGTCGTTTATTTATAAAATATCAGGAACATCATGGACAACGGAAAAAAGAAAACTATAAAGTACACTTACAAAAGCCCTAATGTAGATGAGACTGAAAGGTTGAGCACTCTGATCACAGATGTAGAAGGGTTCAAAAGCAGGTACGGGAATTTGTTGTCTCTACTGAAAATGAGGAAGAAAATGGATTTGGGACTCCTTTCCACATTACTCCAGTTCTATGACCCACTTTATCACTGCTTCACATTTCCGGACTATCAGTTATTGCCGACACTTGAAGAGTATTCCTGTCTGATTGGGTTACCCATCCTTGATGCATCTTCTTTTCCCGTCATGGAGAAGGACCCTAAAGAGGAAGAGATTGCTAAAACCACTCGTATCGGGTTGGTAGATATTCAGAAGAACATGGTTACTAAAGGAGGTATCTTTGGGCTGACTGCAAAATTCTTGATTGGGAAGGCTCAGTATTATGCCGATCACTTGAGTATGGATGCTTTTGAGGCTATTCTAGCCTTGCTTATTTATGGGATCTTTCTTTTTCCGAGCTTTGACAACTTTGTGGATCTCAATGCCATCAAAATATTCTTGAAAAAGAATCCAGTACCTACTCTACTAGCTGATGCTTACCACTCTGTTCATCAAAGAAATCTTCACAAAGGAGGAATGATCGTCTGTTGTGTTCCGTTGTTGTATAAATGGTTTGTTTCTCATCTACCCAAAGCCCATACTTTTTGGAGCAAAGGATGGTGGTCTGAAAAAATTATGGCTCTTACTCACTCCGATATTGACTGGTACAGCCGTAGTTACGATGGAATCAAAATCATTGATAGTTGTGGAAGCTTCAGGAATATACCTCTCCTTGATACAAATGGGGGAATCAGCTATAACCCTGTGATTGCTCGTCGACAATTTGGTTATCCGCTGAAAGACAAACCTTGCAGTGCTCACGTAGAAGGTATTTTCTTCATAGGAGTTTCAGAATTAAAAGATGAAATTCTCAAAGCATGGGGGCATATACACAGGAAAGGAAAAGAGGACTTGGAAATACCTAACTGCATCTCTTTTGAACCTTATCTCCAATGGGTTCGAAAGAGGGCCATTCAGTTAAAAATGCCTTATCCTCCACAAAAGCCTATAGTCTTAATAGAAGAACAGCCGTTGATTTTCATGTCTGAGGATGAGAAGCTGAAGATTGCTCTGAGGAAGTCACAGCAGACTGAGGTATCCTGGAAGTACAAATATCAGGTGGCTATGGAAGAGAACGAGGAACTCCGCAAACAACTTCAGTCGAAAGAAGAGGAAGCAGTTGCAAGCAAGAAAAGGAAGGCCCAGGAAGATGCATTTTATTCCAACCATCACTCAACTCCTTGGAAGGCTATGGTAGACAAACTCATCCTTGAGAAGGCACAGGTGGAAGAAGAGCTCAGAAAAATCAAGAAGAGAGAGGATTTTCTTTTAGAGCATATTGAGTTGTAATGTTAGGGCTTTTATAAGACGTACTAAAATCTTTTGTAAAACCCCTTTTGGAAAATCAATGAAATGAAAGGATATTTTGGTAAATTTGAGTTCCATAAAACTTTTGCATTTACAGTTGCATTCTTGTTATTTTAAACATTCAAGGAACTAAAAGATTGTTTTGCAGATATTATAGGATGGATTCTGGAAAGAAAGAAGAGGTTGTGTTCCGAAGACCAAGATTGGAGAACTTGAAGAAACTGGTAAGTTTAGTAGAAGACCCCGAGGCGTTCAGAGAAAGACATGGGAACATGCTGTCATTGCTGGAAGTTCAAGTGTATGAAGAGATGTTATCCGCACTCGTGCGATTCTATGATTCAACCTATCATTGTTTCACGTTTCCAGATTATCAGTTGCTACCAACTTTGGAAGAGTATTCCACCCTAATGGGAGTAGGCGTTACTCCTAGTCCCTTTTCTGGAAGGGAGGGGACTCCTAATGAAAGAGCAATTGCAGAGGCCGCGTATTTGGAGTTGGACGAAGTGCGATCTCATATGGGTGCTAAGGGAGGATTGTATGGAATTTCAGCTATGTTCCTATATGAAAAGGCTCAGAGCTATGCCTTGTCACAAAATACTGAAGCATTTGAAGCCATCCTGGTGTTACTTATTTACGGACCGTTCTTGTTCCCAACTGCTAGTGATTTTGTGGATGCAGATGCGATCAATCTCTTCTTGATCAAAAATCATGTACCTACCTTGCTGACCGATACTTATTTTACCCTCCACCGAAGGAACCGCTATGGGGTTGGACGAATTGAATTGCACCGTTCTCCTGCACAAGTGGTTTATTTCACACTTGTCAGAAATTCCATCCATTTGGGATAAGCAAAATGGACTCTCATGGACAGAAAAGCTGTTGTTGCTCAAACACTCAGACATTAAATGGTATGATCCTATGTATGGAGGAATTACCATGATCCAAAGCTGTGGAGATTTCCCGAATGTACCGCTCATCAGCGTCAATGGTTGCATCAGCTATAATCCTATTCTGGCTCGTCGACAGTTGGGGCACCCTGTGGAAGATGAACTAGATCCAGACTGTTTGAGAAAATTTTACTTAGAGGAAAGGAAGAATCCCGCTTATAGGGCTCGAATTGCGTATGCTTGGCGATATGTCCACACAAGGGGAGTAACTGCCTTATGCCCCCACAACGCTACTGTTTCAGAATCTTACCTATCATGGGTAAGAGAAGCGGAAATGAAGATGTTCTATACTCGCTTTGAGCCTGACTCGCCCAAGCCTACTCTCGTAGAAGAGTTGAAAGCTGCCTTGGCAAAAGCTGAGAAAGAAGGGAAAACGTGGAGAGATAAGTATTTCAAGGCTATGCAAGAGAAAGAAGAACTTCAAGAATTGGTACGTCAAAGTGGAAGAAAGAATCAGTCTGAAGATGAAGGACCATCCAGCAGAAGAATCTAGAATCTATTGTTGTTGCTTTTCGTATTTTGTAGAAGCTTGTATTTTCATTTCCCGTTTGACGTTGTAAACTCTCCAGATGTTATCAATGAAGATTTGTCTGTTTTATTGTTATAATATTTGCAAATAAAGCTTTTATTCCCTTGAATGTTTAAAATCTGCATTTTGCATGTCTGCATTTCATAAGCATTACATATGCATGTTCCTGAGTCGAGTCTCATCCCTCTGTCTTGTCAACAAAATCACACTGAAACCTCGCCATCGGTACAACACACGAGCCCAAGCTCGCTTAAGGATGGAAGAGCAGAACTTGGATGTAAACAGAATCGACAATGAACTCGGAGAGCTCCGAGGAGGCATGGTACAGATCAAGGAAGCCTTACAAGTCATCCGTGCAATGTTGGACACTCAAGCCACCGTTGTCTCTGAAATCACTGCAGGACCAATCCCGACAGCTGTAAACATTGCAAATGTATCGCCTTATGGTTTGTCTCCAGGTTTTGTGCCACCGCCGAGAGTCACTCAACAGACAATCCCCTTGGGAGGAGAGATTCCACAAGTTATTCCCACCTACACTCCAGCTACAGTTCAGGTTCAAGCGCGCCCCATCTTTCATAATCCACCACCAGTATACGAAGGACCCGAAGGGTATGAAGAGGAGAATGAATCACATGAGAAGTTAAGGGAGAGTGTTGAAACTATAGGGAGAAAGATCCGAGCGACGGAAGGAAACGATACCTTTGGCACTGACGCCAGAGAAATGTGTTTGGTATCTGGACTAGTAATACCGCCAAAGTTCAAAATCCCAAATTTCGATCAGTACTCAGGAGCTACTTGTCCACGAACTCACTTAATCATGTACTATAGAAGAATGGCAGCACACGTCGAAGACGACAAGTTAATGATCCATTGCTTCCAAGACAGTCTGAAGGGAGCTCCAACAAAATGGTATCTAAGTCTAGATCAGTCAAGAATCCACAGTTTTCAAGATTTGGCTGATGCATTCATGAAACATTACAAATATAATATGGATATGGTGCCTGACCGAAGGCAGTTGTTGAGCATGTCCCAGAAAAGCACAGAATCATTCAAAGAGTACGCTCAGCGGTGGAGAGAAACAGCGTCCCAGGTAGAACCACCTCTAAGTGAGAAAGAGCTGACAGACTGGTTTGTTGACACAGTGAGACCAGAATTCTATGAGAAAATGATCAGCAGTGTGTCTGCAAGTTTTTCAGACATTGTGGCCGTGGGAGTGAGGGTAGAATTGGGAATGAAAAGTGGAAAGGTAGCCAGCAGCTCCAGCAGTTCTAACAACAGCAGTATTAAGAAGGTCAGCAGTGGGTTTCACAAGAAGAAAGAAGGTGAAACAAATGCCGTAATGGGAAGAAGAAATCGTACCGTGAGACCTCCATATCAGCAATATCAGCCGCCTCAACAAAGTTTCTTCCAGCCAATCCAACCTAACTATGTTCAACCGTTTCATCAACAAAGACCCGTGTACCCGGTACAGTATGCCCCTCAGCAATATGTGGCAGCTGTGACCCCAGCATTCAACCATTCCACTTCAAACTATCAACCAGGGCGACCAGCGCCCATGTATCAGCAAAACCAGCAAGGGCATCAACGAGCGCCCAACGCTCCGCCCTTTCAACAAAATCAGCAGCAGAGGGTACCACAGCCCAGACAATAATACCAGAACCGGAGGCCAACCACAAAACCTCCACTCCCACAGATACCAATGACGTATACTGAGTTATATCCATCTTTGGTCCATCAGGGGTTGATCACGACAAGACCGCTTAATCCGGATACCACATCTCCATATTATAACCCAAATGCCCATTGTGCTTTCCATGAAGGTGCTGCCGGCCACGACTTAGAAGGATGCTTTGCCTTAAAACACCTGGTAAGAGAGTTGATGGAGAAGAAAATCCTGTCCTTTGATGATGTACCACCTAACGTCAAAAGTAACCCGCTGCCAAACCATGGAGGGGTCAATGCCATTGAAAAGTCAGATGAAGAGATAATTAATGATGTGTCAAAAATCAGAACACCATTGAAGACATTGCATGATAAGCTGACAGAAGCAGGGTTGTTGGGAAGTGTTCATAACAAATGTGAAAAATGTACCGTAGGTTCCAGTGGATGTAATGTGATGCAGGAAGATATACAAAGATTGATAAGCGAGGGGATGTTACAAGTGTGTGGTAAGGTAAGGAAATAAGAGGTTTCTGTAATAGAGCCAGTTTTCGACCTGTCCAGAAAAAGAGAGAAAGTTCCAGTGTTTAATAGGGGTGCCAGGCCAATTTTCAACAGAGCTGCTATTGGTCAACCACGACCAATCATAGTTCAAAAACCAAGACTGTTCCATTATGACAATACAAAAGCTGTTCCGTGGAAGTACGATGTGACCGTGGTAGACAAAGAAACGAGAAAGGTTGTTCAGACAGATAATCAGAAAGATGTGACCAACATTGCCGACACTAGCAAGATGACCCGCAGCGGTCGGATCTATCAGCCGAAAGAATCAGTAGCTATTCCAAAAGAAGTCATTTCTGCTATGGTAATCAAAGAAAAAGAAGCTCCAAGCACAGAAGAAGAAAATGATGAATTTTTGAGGATTATCCGAAGAAGTGATTACAAGGTGATAGATCAGCTTCATCAGACGCCATCAAAAATATCAATCTTGTCACTCTTGATAAATTCTCCAGCTCACAGGGAAGCATTACAGAAAGTATTGAGACAAGCACATGTAACCAAGGATATTTCACTTGGGCAGTTTGATTCAGTAGTGGCTAACATCACGGCGTGCAATACTTTAAGTTTCAGCGATGCCGAGTTGCCGAAGGAAAAACGTGATCACAATCGTGCACTGCACATATCCATCAAATGCCAGGAAGATACTTTGGCACGAGTACTGGTCGACACAGGATCCTCGTTAAACGTGCTACCCGCAAGATCACTGTCCATACTAGCCTATGCCGGGGCAGAGATGAAACCAACCTCATTAATTGTAAAGGCTTTTGATGGTTCGAGGAGAACGGTCATCGGAGAAGTAGAATTACCGATTTTGGTGGGACCCCATGAATTTAACATTGTATTTCAGGTGATGGACATAAATCCAGCTTATAGCTGCCTATTGGGACGTCCCTGGATCCATGAAGCAGGGGCGGTAACTTCTACCCTGCACCAAAGAATGAAGTTTGTGGTAAATGATAAGCTAGTAATTGTTCACGGTGAAGAGGAATTAATGGTCAGTAATCTTTCATCGTTCCGGTACATTGAAGCAGAAGAGGACGCGCTAGAGACATCATTCCAAGCACTAGAAATAGCAAACGCAGTGATGATAGAGGAGACAATGGCAAAAAGTGGTCCAACTTTCGCATCTGCTCAAGGCGCCAAAGCTACGCTGGAAGAAGGCACTCCCGCAGGATGGGGAGAAATCATTGAGGTAAAGCCGAAGATGAATCGCCAGGGGTTGGGTTACAAACCAACTCAAGATGAAAAACTGATACATGACAACAGCCGGCCAAAGGCTATTCAAGAAATATTTATCAGTGGCGGTTTTCAAATCAACGCCGTGGAAGGAAATCTTGAAAGTGAAGACATAGGACAACTAGTGTATCATGACGAAGCTACTCTGAACAACTGGGAGGCTATCGAAGTTCCTGTAGTTTTTCCCGAGTTAAAGTAATTTGTTGTTTTTCTTTGTTATTTTTAAAATCTCCATAGCCGTGCCCAAGGCTATAGGAATGTTTTGTAAGGGCCCCATGCTTTCAAAGAAATATCAATGAGAATGGACTATTTTGTTAAAAATCCTCGTGTTGTTTCTTTACCGTCTTTTTGCTTTTACTTTGAAAGAAAAATGGCAATACAAAAAACCAAAACAAAAACAATTTTCTCTTTCTCTGTATGTGTTGCATTTGTTGATTGTGTGTTTTAATAAAGTAAACCCTTCGAACATGCAGTGATGACCATAACCCCATTGAATCATGTAACCTCGCATTCCCTCCAGACGTGGATTCCCCAATATACCAAGCCGAAGACGAGGATGAAGATTTTGAAATCCCTGAGGAACTGGTAAGATGGGAACAGTCTGAGTACACCGAGTTTCAGCCGCACAAGGAACATTTGGAGGTCATTAATCTTGGCACAAAAGGAGACAGAAAAGAAGTCAAAATTGGGGCAGCCCTAGGGGCAGAAGTAAAACAGCAGTTAAAGGAACTCTTAAGAGAATATGTAGATGTGTTCGCTTGGTCTTATCAGGATATGCCTGGTTTGGATACAGACATAGTGGTTCACAAGCTACCACTCCGACCTGAATGCCCGCCGGTTAAACAGAAACTCAGAAGAACCAGACCCGACATGGCTCTTAAAATCAGAGATGAGGTAAAAAAGCAGATTGATGCAGGCTTCCTTGTAGTGTCCAAATATCCAGAATGGGTAGCCAACATTGTTCCTGTACCAAAGAAAGATGGAAAGGTAAGGATGTGTATGGATTATCGAGATTTAAACAAAGCCAGTCCAAAGGACGACTTCCCTCTACCACATATTGATACTTTGGTAGATAATACAGCTCGGTTTGCAGTGTTTTCCTTTATGGACGGTTTCTCTGGTTACAATCAAATCAAAATGGATCCTGACGACATGGAAAAAACAACCTTCATCACTCCATGGGGCACCTATTGTTATAAGGTTATGCCATTCGGTTTAAAGAATGCAGGCGCAACTTATCAAAGAGCTATGGTGGCTCTGTTCCACGACATGATGCACAAAGAAATAGAAGTATATGTGGATGACATGATCGCCAAGTCTCAAAATGAAGAAGACCATCTAGAACATTTGTTGAAGTTATTCAAAAGACTCCGGAAATATCAGTTGAGATTGAATCCCGCAAAGTGTACTTTCGGAGTCAGATCAGGAAAATTAGTCGATTTTATTGTCAGCCACAAGGGGATTGAAGTGGATCCAGACAAAGTCCGTGCCATCCACGATATGCCAGCTCCGCAGACCGAAAATCAGGTCAGAATTTTCCTTGGAAGGTTGAATTACATATCCAGGTTCATTTCCAATATGACCCCTACCTGTGAACCAATCTTCAAGTTGTTACGAAAGGATCAAACAGTTGTATGGAATTCTGATTATCAAACAGCGTTCGATAAAATCAAAGGTTATCTCCAAGAACCTCCAATTTTGATACCACCTGTTCTGGGAAAGCCTCTCTTTATGTATTTGACAGTACTTGAAAATTCAATGGGTTGCGGTCTGGGCCAGCAAGACGAATCCGGACGGAAAGAGCATGCCATTTATTATCTGAGCAAGAAGTTTACTGATTGTGAAAGCAGATACTCACTCCTAGAAAAGACTTGTTATGCTTTAGCATGGGCCGCTAAGCGTTTAAGGCAGTATATGATTTGTCACACCACTTTATTGATCTCGAAAATGGATCCAATAAAGTACATCTTTGAGAAACCTGCACAAACCGGAAGACTCGCCCGGTGGCATATGCTACTATCAGAATATGATATTCAATATGTGGCTCAGAAATCTATCAAGGGCAGTGTGTTATCATAATATCTCGCAGATCAACCTGTCGAGGATTATGAACCTCTGAAGTTTGATTTTCCGGATGAAGATATCATGTTAGTAAAAGATTGTGAAGAAACAAGTTCTGGCAAAGGTCAACAGACAGAGAATTGGTGGAAAATGATGTTCGACGGTTCCTCCAATTATAGCGGACATGGCGTAGGTGCAGTCTTAATGAATCCTGAAGGTGGTTACACTCCGTTTACAGCCAGACTAGACTTTGATTGTACAAACAACATTGCTGAATACGAAGCATGTATCCTTGGTCTCGAAGCAGCCATTGATCTCCAAATCAAAAATCTCGAAGTCAGTGGAGACTCAGCTTTGGTTATCTACCAAGTCACGGGCGAATGGGAGACAAGACATGAAAACCTGATCCCTTACAGATCTTATATTGTTGAAACAATCAAGTATTTTGATGAAATCACCTTTAAACATGTTCCAAGAGCAGAGAATCACATCACCGACGCCTTAGCCATGCTGGCCTCAATATGGAAAACTAAAGATGTCAATGATGGCACACTTATCAAAATTGAACGCAAGACAGAGCCTGCTTACTGTCAAATGATCGAAGAAGAAACCGATGGCAAACCTTGGTATCATGATATAAAGAATTATCTGTTGAAACAGGAATATCCCACAGATGCTACAGCACTTGACAAGAAAACACTGAGACGATTAGCATCCAAATTCTTCCTCAGCAATGGTGTACTTTACAAAAGAAATCATGATATGGTCTTACTCAGATGTGTTGACAAAAGAGAAGCAGACTTGTTAATGAAAGATGTTCATGAAGGAATGTTTGGTACTCACGCCAACGGATACGCCATGTCCAAAAAGATCTTGAGAGCTGGTTATTATTGGTTAACTTTAGAAACCGACTGCATTCAGTACGCCAGAAAATGTCACAAATGTCAGATCTACGCGGACAAAATGCATGTGCCTCCAACACTGTTGAATGTACTGTCTTCACCATGGCCTTTCTCTATGTGGGGCATCGACATGATTGGGGCAATTGAACCGAAAGCTTCAAATGGACACCGTTTCATTCTGGTTGCCATCGACTATTTCACAAAATGGGTTGAAGTTGTATCTTACACCAATGTTACACGTCAAGTGGTGGCTCGTTTCATTAAAAAGGAGATCATCTGTCGCTACGGAATCCCAAGCAGAATTATAACAGACAACAACACCAATTTGAACAACAAAGTTATGAAAGAATTATGTGATAACTTCAAAATCGAACACCACAACTCTTCCCCTTACCGTCCAAAGATGAATGGAGCTGTGGAAGCTGCAAATAAAAACATCAAGAAGATCTTGCAGAAAATGGTTAAAACTTACAAAGATTGGCATGAAATGCTACCATTTGCCCTGCACGGATACAAAACCTCCGTCCGCACTTCCACAGGGGCAACTCCCTTTTCTCTGGTATATGGAATGGACGCAGTTCTTCCCATAGAGGTCGAGATACCATCCCTCAGGGTCATCATGGAAACCAAGTTAGAAGAGGCAGAATGGATTAAAGAAAGATTTGATCAGCTGAATCTCATCGATGAAAAGCGCATATCTGCGATGTGTCACGGCCAGTTGTATCAAAAAAGAATCAAGAGGGCATTCGATAAAAAGGTCCGTATCAGAGAGTTCCGTGAAGGAGAACTTGTGCTCAAGAAGATCTTACCAGTTCACAAAGACGCAAGAGGGAAGTGGATGCCTAATTACGATGGCCCTTTTATTGTGAAGACAGTATTCTCCGGGGTTCACTGATCCTTACTACCATGGATGGAGAACAACTCACACACCCGATAAACTCTGACGCAGTTCGGAAATATTACGCCTAAAAAGTACCCGATAAGCCGGAAAATCCAAAAGAACGGTTTATGCAAAAGTTAGGGTAAAAAAAGAGAAAAGAGAAGAAAAGAAAAAAAGAGAAAAGAAATAAAAAAGCTCGCTAAGTTGAAAACCCGAAAGGGCGACTTAGGCAAAAATGAGCGTCCCGGTGGATTGAAAACCTGAAAGGGCAATCCAGGCAAAAATTAGGGACAAAGGCGTTTCGCTGCATCAGACGAAGTCATCAACACTGCAGACTCAACAAAGATTCATCTCAACAGATCTTGTCAGAAGCAAGGATCTTGGAGAATTCTAGTCTTTAGGGATAGTTAGGTCACAAGATTCAATGTAACCTTATCCACTTTTGCCATTTTACTTGTAAAAATTTCCATGGAATATTGTCATTGGCAAGATTTCATCCTTTAAATAAAATCAGCCTTTTGAGCCTTTCTTTCTTGTGCAAATTATCAATTCCTTATTTTCTGTGTTATGCAAAATACCGTTCGATTGTTTTTGAAAGCATTAAAGTCCAAATTTTTGAAAAAAAAATAACTTGGAAAGATTTTACAAAATGTTTTAACTTGTGGAAAGACTCGAGGAAAATCATACTTCCCCGAAACTTCAGGGTAGCAGGAGTCTTGATACACGGTTAGAATTTACATTCCCCAATGAAATGCTAGCAAGTTGAGCGATGAAGAGTCCTTTCGCCATGCATGATTACCAAAATTGAAGATTATCCCTCAGGATTTCTTGTGATGATATGAAGGTTCCTCCCCCAGCGAAGTATTTCTGGACATCTGTTTGAATTCACCTCAGCAAAATCTACCTACAGGCTCTATTCCCCAATAGGTCTTCGGGTTTATTTCCCAAGTCTACGTACACCCCTCATCATGGGATCAGTGTGATTCGTTTGTTCCCCAAGTCGGTGACATCTATCAATCCCCGCTAAGTCTAAGTGATGGCTCGCTTCATTTCCAAGTATAAGTCCAGTCATAACTGGCATTTTGTTCAAACCAATTGTCGTGGGTATTCATTTGGTCGTCACCATCTATTTCCTTTTAAGCCCAGTCGTCACTGGCATTGTCTAAATCCAATCGTCATTGGTATCTCGTTAGTCGTCACTAACAAATCCACGTATAAGTCCAGTCGTCACTGGCACTAAATAAAAGTCCAATTGTCATTGGCGCCTCTTGGTTTGGTTGTTACCAATCTTTCCCCGGGAAATCCAGTCGTCACTGGTATTGTTCCAATTGTTATTGGTATCTTGTTAGTTGTTACTAACTCTCCCCATGAAGTCCAGTCGTCACTGGCACTGCCTAAATCCAATCGTCATTGGTATCTTGAGGTTTTAACCAATTTTTCCCTTTGAAACCCAGTCGTAACTGGTATCATCATCTAGAGTCCAATCGTTATTGGAATCTGTTTCGTTTTGGTCGTTACCAACACCTTAGTTAAGATCTAGTAATCACTAGCATCCTTGTAACCAATTGTCATTGGTATTCCCCAGCATGGTCGTCGCCATCTTCATTAAAAATCCAGTTGTAACTGGCATTGTTTCATAACCAATCGTCATTGATACCCTGATTTGGTCGTCACCAATCACCATTAAAAGACCAGTCGTCACTGGCATTACTTGGAATTCTGGTTGTTACCAATTTCCCCAGGACGTTTCTTGATTACCAGCACTGTCTGAACTATTTACAGAAGCTGAGGATATATCCCCAGTGATCCATGTTCCCAGTCAGGTCTCGGAGATCTAGTCGTCATTAGTGCCCTCCGTGTGTGATTAGTCTTGTTTCTAGTCCATTCCTGAAGATCCCGTTTGAACTCTTCGCTATAGGAAGGTCCTCATCTGATCATCCCCAGTGAGGTTATATCTAGTCTATCGCTTCCCCGGTGAATCCTGCTTCTCTTTTCCCAATGGAATTAATTTTCCATTTCCCCAGTAAAAGTATACCCTTTTCCCCAGTAGAAGTCAATTCTTCTCCCCGGTGGGGTACCTCTGTTCCAATAAGATTGTCATCTTTATTGGATTTGTCTCTTCCCCATGTGAAGTTTTCCTTCTTACGCTATCAGTCATGTCTAAACGGTTAATTTAGTTTTTCAGTACGAGTCCCCAGTGTCGAGTCCTTGTATTTGTCATTGTTTGTTTTACTGTTTCTTTTATTATTATCGTTGCGTCTACGTTGTTTGCATTCAAGCATCATAAAGCATCATTTAGAGTGCATGGCATATCATAACTTGTCCTTTAGCATGGCATCGGATCTAAGGGACAAAATATTTGGTTATCTATATTTAAATACCTTTCACTGCGATTTAACGAAGATTGTCATCTCTCGTTCCCCATCTAGTAAAGATATTTAAATAGGGGCAACTGTTGTACCCTAAATTTTGACCCCTTAGATTCTCATTATCATTTTTAGAAGCATGATCATGAATTATCTAACCCTAAATCAGTGCAAGTTCATTATTGTCAAGTTACAGATGAATTAGGGTTTTTGCACCGACAAATTCAAAACAACCAAGGAATGATCAACCAATGATTTGGGCCAATTCAATCATGGAATGAAATCAAAGATAATATCAAAGTCAAATGAGGAGTCAATTTGAAGAAATCATTTCAGAATCAAGAACAGTGCAGTCAGGAGGCCCTGATTAGGGTTTTTAACTAGTGAAAAGTCAACTGTGGTTTGACTTTGATGTTGGAAGATGTTTTAATGGTGGGATTTAGGTCCATGAAGTTTATATAGCTTATTAAAGACCATTCAAGAAGTATCAAAGTCTCAGGATATCCAGAACGTCAACAGGCGACTCAGTCGGCACCGATCGATCGTACGGTTGACCGAAATGTCAACTCCTCAAATTTTGAGAATTGGAATCCAAGTTGTGAATCAAAGTTGTTCCTTATGTCATAATGGACTTGCATATCAATTTTCATGATCATTGGATCAAGGATGAGAGAGTAATCGAGAAATCGGAAAATTAGGGTTTTGAAAAGGGCTAAACCATAACTCCTTAACCACACATCCAATTGAGTTGGTTCTAGTCTCATTTGAAAGCTCTTGACAAGCTCTACAAAAGTGTCCTAGTGGTCCATGGTCAGAAAACGCTTAGTTTTTGAGTTAGAGAAGAAAACATTACAAGAGGAGGAAAAAGACTTAGAAAATTCTAAGTGTTTTGTACTAAGGAACCCTAAAATCAGCCAACTTCAAGGGGATTTTTCACCTAGTTTCAAATAGAATCAAGACTTCTGGTCAACATGAAAGTTTTAGTACTATGTGAGGGATTTCTAAAAAGAACAAGTACATCTCAAGGTGATTTATGAGCTGAGAGATACATGTGTTCAAAGTTGGTGTTTTGTCACTTTAGTCCCACATTGGCCAATTTTGCAAAAGCACCTCTCCCACCCAAGTGGGCCAATTTTAACTTGCCAAACTCATGTTGCCTGATATATTGAACATCTCAAGCATGTTAGAACAAAAAGATTTCATAGAAGTAGCATGGAATTAAAGTTGTGAAGTTCATTGCCAAAGTTGCCATTTTTGACTTTTCCAAGCATGAGGTGTAAAGCAAACCTACTCCAGCCACTCTATCAAGCCTCTAGCCTACATTTTATCAGTAAAAACATCAATGTAACTTGCCCCTTGAGTGAAAAGAACAGCCAAAGGTCATAAAAGCAATGCAAGTTGGATGGTGGAGGCAAAAATATCAAAGTTTGCTTCATGGTTAAGTTTCTTTCTAGTAAAGCTCTTCACTTCAAAATTCTATAAATAGGGACCTCAAACCCCTCATTAAGGACATCAACATCCTTCTAAAAACCTGAGAAATTAAGCACCCTTACTATATCTCCTTCTAGCTTGCAAATTGCAAAACCTTCCAAAGCTTTCAAGTTAGCCAAAATTCTGCATTTTGCAATTTCACTACCACTTCAATTTCCACCAATTCCAACACCCTAGCAATCATCCATACACCTTCTAAATAACATATTGAAGGTGTACAATCCATCAAACCACCAAAAATCTCAAGAAATCAAAAAGTCAACATCATACTTGGCTTACTTTGACCAAAAGCTACAAAAAACACCAAACTGAGTTCTAAACCTTTCCTTGAGGTTGTAATCACTTAGACACCTCACAAACAATATATCTCAACTGTCAAGAGCCTTAGCAACCATTGGAAACTCATAATTCTCATTTTGGCATCATAAGTGGTTGTTTACTTAAGCTTGAAGCAAGGTGCAAAAGCAAGGAGGTGAAGTTAAGATCTCTGGTTTTTCTCAACTTATTTAGCTTGCTTGAAAGATCATCAACAGGTATGTAACCTGTCTCTATTAACTCCTACATCATTTTCATGAAAATTGCATTTTGAGTGTTTGGTAACATGTGATGAATCTGAGCATTTGATAAGTTTCATGGCCTACTGTTTTTAATAAGTGATGAGAATCTCATGAAGTATTGGCATAAGGTATCAAACCTATTTTGGTCATGTTTGTTTTGCTATTCTCATCAGTATGTTAATCCCAAGCATTATGAGAAAGTGATTTAATGCTTATGCTTGCTACAGCAGATGTTGAGATCCTGTTTGTGTTTTGATACTTCATAGATCTGTTGGAATGATCATAACTGCTTGATATGTGAATGTTGTGATCTACTATACCCTGTTTATCTTGATTAAATTATCACTTTGCCTTAACATGCTATTACTGCCATAAATTCAAAAACTTGATGCTAACGTTCTTTGTTTGTCCTGCTGTAACTTACTTTGTTCATGACACTATGTTTGCAATTCATGAGAAAAACATGTTTGATCTTCAAAGAAAATAGCAGGTTTTGTTTCACCAATTTTGTTTGAGAAAGGTTTGTTTTAATCACTAATACTGCTGTTTGATTTTGCTCTAATGGGATAATTTATTCTGCTGCTAGTAGAGCAGCTGTTTAACATGAACATGACCAATTTGCTCAGCATTTCTCTTGTGGCTCAAGACACTTTAATTGTTAACAAACCTGTCTTTTGAACGAGTAACAGTATTGTGATAAGTAGTCCTTGGTCTTCATGTCAAAATTTCACTTGCATCAAAACCTGTTTGAACAATCATTTACATCAAAATCAGGATTTGCACATTCATGTTATAGTCATGGAGATTCATTTTGGCATAAGATATCTGCATTAGTAGCTTAAGTCTCAACCATGTTCTTATTTCAATGTTAAGATTGAGAACTTTACCTTACTTGCATCCTGCTGACATTAGCTAGCAAATCTTGTTACAGCATGCTGTCTTTCATACTTTGCTTCACAATCCATCAAACTCATGGCAATTGATACTCACATTTTGCATAGAGCATGACACATCTATTTTCATTGTTTCAACATGTCTCTATGAGCATTTTAAACATGTCTATATGCTTGCCTTACTGTTTTATGTTTAAAAACAAAATTTCACATATTGGCACAAAAGTTTCAAATACACAAGTCACTCAACTTGACACTTTTTGTATGACTTGTTTTTCTTCATTAAAACAACACCTCACACACCTCATATTACTCAATTATAACATGTTAGTACACTTGTTTGATTTAGAAATACACTGCAACACAAATTCACTCATGAGTTGCTTTTTGCTTTCACATGCTTGCACATCATACACCAGATTTTGAATCAATGAGTTTCTTTGAAATTTTTGTGTTACAATAGGTTAATATGATCATTTTTAACCTGCTTGTGTGAGCCAAATGTTTTGAAACTAGGTAGAACAAAAACACACCCTCACATGTACATAACACATAAGATGCACTTTGGATACCACACTTCCACACACCTGTTCCAGCTTGAATTTTTTCACATACACACACTTGAGATCATGTTTGGAATGTGTTCATAATCTTACTTTGGTCTGAATTGCTTTGGAACTCAAAAACCATACTGTTATGCATTGTTGCTTTTATGACCATTTGCAAATTGAATATGACTTTCCATAATCTGTACCTCCTGGCCATGAACATGTTTTCATTTGTTTAAATATCATTTAGCTGATGTGTATGTGAGTTTAGTTGGAGTTAAGAGTGATTGTATTAAGCTGTTCAAACCAATTTGCATTATCAAGCAGTGGCATTTCACATTTCTGAACTCTAGATTATGGCTCTTGCTGTTTGAAAACACAACACTTGCTCATAAATTCTTGTTAGGATCTACTGAGATTAAAGTTTCATCAGCACCTACTATGTATGCCCAGACTTGACTGTCACATTATGCTTAGGCTGCTGTAGTACATACTGACCAAGCTCATAGCAGTTGGAACAACACTTTGATAAAACTCCACTGATAACAATTTGTTGCTTGTTAAAAAACTGATACATACTGCCAGTAGTGTGTGGTATTTTTCTAGCATAACCAGTTGGTATGTTGTTGTTGGTTTGGAGGTTTGAGTTGGTTTGACAGGCTGCTATTGCTGTTTAAATTCAGTTTTGATGCTCAGTTAGTTTTTTTTTAAATTGAATGCCATGTGGTGTGTAAGGAATGCAGTATGACTGTTAGGTTTCATGGACTGCATTAAGGTATTGCATTTAGGATATGGCTTGTCACTTGTGAATGAAAACTGTTTTGGCTAGGAATTGTTGGTTTGTTACTGACAGTACACAGAACTTTTGATTCTTGCTGCTGCTAGCTGTTGGCATTGATAAACATACTATTTTGTTGACTAATGAGTGTATAGAATCATAGGCTATGTGCATCCTTGTTTTATTGTCTTGATTGATAGAAACCATAAAGACCAAGTTTTGCACCACTGTCCAACTCAGGTACCAACATCCCACTTTGGTGTTTTTTAATGCATATACATGTTGGAATTGGTTTCATGTTACATTGCAAGTATGCTCAAAACTTTTAAATTGCTCATTGCTCTATATATTTTGATCATTGATTTCAAAGTGCATTTTCAAAGTACACAAACCACTCACTTGCCTCTTTCCACATAAGCTTTAGAAAATCACTTCTCATCCTTTGAATATGTCTTATGATGCATTTGAAATATGTATGTGTGACTTGCTTGGCCCAAAGTTGTGAATGAAACCATTTTGACATTTTAGTTTGGACACTTGAAATACCTTTGCAACTCATACATCAGATCTCATTTCCATGTGTTTTTGAACCTAATTTCTGTTAGGATTACTTGCATATGGTATTTAAAGTGTGTGCATAACCTGCTTTTGATCCAAGCATGCTTACATTGGACCCTAGTGTTAAAAATGCATTTTCACATCATCACACTAGCATGAACATGACATTTGCATTTCTGCTGATTTTTTACTACACCAATTGTTGGAATCATTCATATACATCATCTATGGCATGTCTATGTTCTTTCTTGAGTAAAAAAGCATTTGAATCAAGAGTTAAGATTGGAATTGCATCACATGACACAAAAGGCAAGAGCTATCGAATTTTTCAATGGGAAAGGAATTTTGTAAAACCACCACCATCCTCTTCCTCATGAAATTCTACCCAAAATACATATAAACTTTGTCAAAATCCATGGAGAATTGAGTAAGTTATGAGTGGTTTTGCAAATCATGTTGCTTGATTTTGTTTTGCCCAGCAAAATAACCTAACTTACATCATATATTTATTATTTCACATTTGTTAATGGATGTATGGCTGCCCCAGCGGTTGAAACTTGCGTGCGTATGGTACTTGGCATGGGTTCGATCCTTAGTGATAACCCTTGTTGCCACTTTTTTTCATTTTTTACATGAAACTTTAAAAAATCATAACTCTCTCATTTTTTATCATTTTTCACCCATTCTTTTTTCATTGTGTTTGTTTTAATGTGTACTTTCATGTCATAATTTTATTTTCCATGTTTGATTAATTTTTCACCATGTTTGACTATGTGCAACTTGTCATATTGACAGTACTAACCCTAGTTGTTGCAGATGAAAGTTTAAAGGGTTCCACTTGTTTTTCTTTGTGAAAATTGATTGTTCTCATGCCTATACATGTTAGCCAAATGCTAGGATTTTTACTTTGAATTATTATCATGCTCAGTTCATCTGTTTGTTAATTATACTCCAGGTGCGATCTGTCGTCACAGTTTTTCGTACTAATCATCTGCTTTGATTGTCATCATTGCTTTTTCATCCTTAAATATTTTTCATTGGTTGTCACCATGAATGCTTTAGTATAATGTTTGCATTTATTTTATCCCCAAGTGATGGAGCTTGTTAGCTTTCATCCAGTTGCCCACTATCTCTCCCTCCAAAGGAAGGTCTGTCCACTTGATTGTCAATGTCTTGGACCAAAATCTTAACCCTTTTGACTTTGTTAAGTCACTTCAACCCTAGTTTAGAAACCTTTAGACTTTGCTTGAAGTCTAAGAAACCCACCCGTACTAGGAGTGTTCTTCAACTAGAACCCTAGGAAAGAGTTCGTCAACTCTGTGTAAGAATCATCGTCATGACTTCTTACCTCCCCTGCAACTTAGCTTAGGGAGTTTTGTCAAACTCCACACAAACATTGTCATGTTTGTTCCCCTTTGAACTTTGATCATCATCAAGTGTTCTTTTCCCTTGTGAGGTGAACTACGATTGCTCTGATTCTATCCTAGTCAGGATACGTAGGCAGAAGGTGCGATGCCTTTGCGAGCAAACTTAGAAAACCACTTAGGCCCTTTTTTTATTTATTTTATCTCAATTCCCAATCCTTAAAACATAGCACAATTCACGAACTTAGCAAGTAATTAAACAAAAGGTTCCTGTAGAGTACTACAGATATTTAGGGTGCTAATACCTTCCCTAGATATAACTAACCCCCGATCCCCGAATCTCTTAAGCATTGTCGTTACATCACGCAAAAGGTTCTTTCTTTCTTTAGACCTATCCTTTGGATAAATTAAAGACCGGTTGTAAAAAGAAATACGGTTCAAGTTAATTAATAGCTTGATATCAAATTTTTACCGCAACAGGGTGGCATTTACAAACGGATGTATAGCCACCCCAGTGGTAGTCACCTTGTCACTTAAGCGCCTTGCATGCCATGAACCTGGGTTCGACCCCTGAGGAGGGCAACCCTTTTATTTATTTTTGCTATTTTTCAACCAAACTTCAAAAATTCATATCTCTCTCAGTTTTAATCATTTTTCACCCACTCTTTTTTCATTTTGTTAATCTTAATGTCTACTTTCATGTCATATTTTTTATTTTCATGTTTGCCTAATTTTTCATCTCTTTTGACTATGTGCAAGTTACGTATGTTCTGTGATCGTTTTCGCGTATGCAGATGAATTTCTCTTTGATACACTCGTGATTATTTGTGATACTTATTTGCATTCATGTTCTTAAATTTTAGCTAACATGCTAAGACTTCATCTTTGCTTGTTACCATGTTCATTTTATTTCATCTGCTAAGTACACTGAAGCTTGATCTGTTGTCACATTTTCTGCTTAATCAACTGCTTTGATCGTCATCAAAGCATTTTCATTTTTTCATCATTTCACATACTCACTTAATGGTTGTCACCATGAATGTATATTTATCATGTTGTTGTTCAAAATTTTCTTTCCCCAAGTGATGAAGTTTGTTAACTCTCATCCAAATCACCTCCCATCTCTCTCTTCCAAAGGAAAAGTCTTTCCATTAACCCTGATGTTATGGATAACTCATTTACCCATTTCCTTGACTTTGTTAAGTCACCTTACACTTAGCTTAGAAACCATTAGACTTTGCTTTAAGTCTAAAAGACCCACCTGTACTAGGAGTGTTCTTCAACTAGAACCCTAGGATAGAGTTTGTCAACTCTATGTGAGAATCATCGTCATGATTTCTTACTTCCCCTTTTGAATATTATAACTTAGAATAGGGAGTTTTGTCAAACTCCACACAAACATTGTCATGTTTGTTCCCCCTTGAACCTTGATCATAATCAAGTGTTTTTCATCCCTTGTGAGGTGAACTACGATTGCTCTGATTCTATCCTAGTTAGGATACGTAGGCAGGAGATGCGATGTCTTTGCGAGCAAACATAGAAAACCATTTAGGTCTTTACCTATCCCTAATCCATATCCCAATCCATAGTACACATTCACAACTTAGCGAACAATCAAACAAAAGGTTCCTGTAGAGTACTACAGATGCTTAGGGTGCTAACACCTTCCCTAGGTATAACCAATCCCCGATCCCCGAATCTCTTAAGGGTTGTCGTTACATCGCGAAAAAAGGTTTTTATTTCTTACAATCATGCAGGTCTTTTCTATCAGATACAATCGATTCAAATTCAACTATGGCTTCGTATGACTTTGATAATCTCATTTATCGAGCTGAAGAAGAGACTGATAAAGACTATGAACTATTCGAAGAGTTAGCTAGACTTCTCAAGCAGGAGGAAAGGGTCATTGTGCCTCATCAGGAGGATATTGAAGTTATCAATCTAGGTACCGAAGATGACAAGAAAGAGGTTAGAGTTGGGGCTGCATTGGAAGACAGTATCAAGCGAAGATTGGTTGAAATGCTCCGTAAGTATAAGGATATCTTCGCTTGGTCTTACCAAGACATGCCTGGGCTGGATACAAATATTGTGGTACATCGGTTGCCTCTCCGAGAAGAATGTCCGCCAGTCAAGCAGAAGTTGAGACAGACGAGGCGTAACATGACAGTCAAGATCAAAGAAGAAGTTCAGAAGCAGTTGAATGCTGGTTTTCTTGCTGTCACGAATTACCCTCTGTGGGTCACTAATATTGTTCCTGTTCCTAAAAAAGATGGAAAGGTCAGGATGTGTATTGACTATAGAGATCTGAATAAAGAGATCCCGAAAGATGATTTCCCGCTCCCCTACATTGATGTGTTGGTTGATAACACCACTCAATATTCTGTGTTTTCCTTCATGGATGGCTTCTCTGGGTATAACCAAATCAAGATGGCCTCAAAGGACATGGAGAAAACTACTTTCATTACACCATGGGGAACTTTTTTCTATAAGGTGATGCCCTTTGGGTTGAAGAATGTTGGGGAAACCTATCAGCGGGCAATGGTGACTCTCTTTCATGATATGATTCATCATGAGATCGAGGTATATGTTGATGACATGATTGCGAAGTAACAGACGGAGGAAGGACATCTGGTCAATATTTTGAAATTGTTTGAAAGGTTAAGGAAGTTCAAGCTGAGGCTAAATCCTAACAAGTGCACATTTGGGGTGAGATCTGGAAAGCTACTGGGGTTCATTGAGGTAGATCCTGCCAAAATAAAAGCTATAAAAGAAATGCTTGAGCCGAGGACGGAAAAAGAGGTTTGTGGTTTCCTGGGGAGATTGAACTACATTGCAAGGTTCATATCTCATCTTACAGCCACTTGTGAACCAATATTCAAATTGTTAAGAAAAGATCAAACGGTCAGGTGAAATGATAATTGCCAGAAGGAATTTGAAAGAATAAAAGAGTATATGTAGGAACCTCCAATACTCATGCCTCCAGTTGCAGGGAGACCTCTGATCATGTATCTCACGGTTCTTGAGAATTTAATGGGATATGTGCTCGGTCAACAGGACGAGTCAAGTAGAAAAGAGCACGCCATCTACTACCTGAGTAAAAAGTTCACTGATTGTGAGTCGAGATACTCAATGCTAGAAAAAAACATGTTGTGCACTCGCTTGGGCTGCTAAGCGTTTGAGACAATACATGTTAAACCACACAACCCTGTTGATTTCGAAGATGGATCCTATCAAGTATGTCTTTGAAAAACAAGCACTCTCCAGAAGGATTTCCTGATGGCAAATGGTTTTAACAGAGTATGATATTCAATATGTTTCCCAGAAATCCATAAAAGGGAGTGTTCTGTCAAAATATCTTGCAGAACAGCCGATTGAGGATTATCATCCAGTGAAGTTTGAATTTCCAGACGAAGACGTCATGTTTTTGAAGATGAAAGACTGTGATGAGCCTTTATCTGACGAGGGTTGTGAGATTGGGTCTCAGTGGAAACTGGTTTTCGATGGAGCCGTTAATTTATATGGTAATGGAATCGGTGCAATCATTACAACTTCTCATGGTTCTCACATACCGTTCACTGTCCGATTGACATTCACCTGCACTAATAATGAAGCCGAGTACGAAGCATGCATTATGGGTTTAGAAGAGGCCATTGATTTGAGGATCAAGAATCTAGATGTGTATGGTGATTTAACACTAGTCGTCAATCAAATCAAAAGAGGGTGGGAAACTTGTCATGCAAACCTGGTGCCTTACAAGAATTATGCAAGGAGACTGTTGCCATTCTTTGATAGAATTGAGTTCCATCATGTGCCAAGAGCTGAGAATCAGATGGCGGATGCCTTGGCCATGTTATCATCGATGTACAAAGTGAATTACTGGAATGAAGCTCCAGCTATCACCATCATGCATCTTGATACGCTTTTGTGTTTTCTATTGAGAAGGTATCAGATGGAAAGCCTTGGTATTTTGATATCAAGCACTTTCTAAAGACTCAAGAGTATCCATCTAGGGCATCCAACAAAGATAAAAGGACTCTGAGGAGGTTAGCTGGTAACTTCTATCTGAACAAGGATGATGTGCTATACAGGATAAACTTTGACATGGTCATGCTGCGTTGTGTTGATGAATATGAAGCAAGCCTGTTGATGGAGGAATTCCACGAGGGTTATTTCGATACTCATGCCGGTGGACATACCATGTCTAGGAAATTGTTGAGAGTTGAGTATTATTGGATGACTATGGAATCCGATTGCTTCAAATACCCCAGAAAATGCCATAAATGTCAGATTTATGTTGATAAGGTGCATGTTTCACTGACTCCTCCGTATGTGTTAACATGTCCTTGGCCCTTCGCTATGTGGGGAATCGATATGATCGGAAAGATTGAGACGACTGCTTCCAATGGGCATCGCTTCATTCTGGTTGCGATCGATTACTTTACAAAATGGGTAGAAGCAGCTTCCTTTGCTAATGTCACGAAACAGGTGGTCGCCCGATTCATAAATAATATTTTTCGTTATGGAATTCTGGAGAGAATCATTTCTGATAATGGTTCAAATTTGAATAAAAAGATGATGAAGGAGCTGTGCCAGAGTTTCAAGATTGAGCATCACAACTCTTTTCCATATCGTCCGAAGATGAATGGCGTTGTTGAGGCAGCTAACAAGAATATCAAGAAGATTGTGCAGAAGATGGTTATAACCTATAAATATTGGCACGAGATGTTGCCCTTTGCTCTTTACGGTTATCATACTTTGGTGCGTATGTCAACCAGGGAAACTCCTTTCTCACTGGTGTATGGTACAGAAGCAATCCTACTGTTATAAGTTAAGATTCCTTCTTTGAGGGTATCGTCTGATGTGAAGCTTGACGAAGCTGAATGGGTGAAGACCAGGTTGAATCAGCTGAGCTTGATTGATGAGAAGAGTTTGACAGCCATTGCTTATGGCCGGTTGTACCAGAGTAGGATGAAGAAAGCCTTTGATCAGAAAGTGCATCCTCGGTGCTTCTAGACAGGTGATTTGGTGTTGAAAAGGATCCTTCCTCCTCAGACAGATCACAGGGGCAAATGGACTCCCAACTATGAAGGTCCATACGTGGTAAGAAAGGTTTTCACTGGCGGAGCTTTATTACTATCTACCATGGATGGTGAATATTTTTCGTCCCCTGTGAACGTAGACGCGGTTAAAAAATACTTTGCTTAAAAGAGACCGGTAAACAGAAAAAGAAAAAAGTCCAGGCAAAAATGGGGCATCCCGGCGAACCATAAAAAGGAAAGGTTCGGGCAAAAATTAGGGATAAAAGAAAAAGAATAAACCCACAAATTTGAAAACCTGAAAAGGCGACTTTGGCAAAAATGGGTATCTCGGTGGATTGAAAACCCGAAAGGGCGGTCCAGGCAAAAGTCAGGGATTTGAAAGCAAACAATTATGGTCTGCATTCAATTTGTGAACTTATCCGATACATGGTTATCCCGAAGGAAAGGAATCAGTCTAATCAGTTTTTTCAGAAGGTGAAACATAAGGGAACATCGAAGACATACAGGTCATAGCTGAATCGACACATGGTGGTTGTCTGTTTCCACATTGCCGACATTTGTTTATATTCTTTTTGCTTTTGCCTAATTACCTCTTTTCAGGAATTACACCCAAATTGTAATTCTCCTATTTACAGGCCTTTCATCAATAAAATATTCAGTTTAGTCAAAGAGCTTTTCATTTTCTTGTTTTTACTTTTACTGTTTTGTTTGCAAAAACGTCCGATATTTTGATAAACATTACAGGTGAAAACATGAGGCTTTACAGAGCATAATGAAATCAATGGATTTGCTTGAACAATAAGTGTCATGAATGGTAACCCAGATAGCCATTTCGCACATGAAGCATTCTATTGTTTCTTGTTTGTTGCAGGATGACAGGGTCCTCTCTCCAGTAGAGCTTTTCTCCCCAGCGATGAAGTTCTAACAGTAATGCATGGTGAACTATTCCTCCCCTAGCAGGAGTTTAGAGTTGTATTTCCTAGCCAAAGTTTGACTCGTACTCCTCAGCGAGTGTTCGAAGGATGTCTATTTCAGATAGAATACAGTCAGGCATTTTGTTCAACGAAGATTTTTGTTTCCCCAGAGCAGAGGTTTTGTCTTCCCCACAGAATCATGTTATCAAATAAGAAGTGTTGTCACCAGCGGAGGTGTAGTGTATCTCTAGTAGAGCAGAGTTTCTGTCTCCCTGCAAAGGTTAATCCCCAACAGGGTGGATTCATTCTCAGCATTTTCAGTAGAGTAAAGTTGAAGGATATTCCCTCAGCAGTAGGGTAGATTTCAATTCAGTGTTACCCTCCAACAGAGGAAACTTCCTTGGCGTCTTTCCCCAATGGAGTTCATGCTCTGGTGTCTCTCCCCGGCAAGATCATTATTCATGAATTTCTTCCCCGAGTAGAGGTTATTGCTGATTCCCTCGACAGGTACATCAACAACAGTTTGATATTGCTAGTAAAGTCCAATGATCATTGGCATCTTTCAGGATCATTTTTTGGGACAAGCTCTCAACAGATGGTATTCTCATTTTCCTCAGGGCATATGTTTACGCAGACCTTGTTTATCCCCCAGTATAGCGGAGTTCTCTATAGATATTCATTACATTCCCTGTGAAGGGGAATCATTAACTGAGGTTTCTTTCATCTCTTCGATAGGATTGAACCCTCAGTAGAAGCCTCTGACATCCCTAGCAGGGCGAATTATTACTTGTACATCCCCATTAGGGCGGATTGTTACTTGTATGTCCCTAACAGGGCAGATTTTTTATTCCTGTATTCCAAGCAGAGTGGAACCTTCAGCAGGTGCTTGTTATCCTAGCCAGGTTGGATTTTTCAGCGCTATTCTTGATTCTCCACTAAATGGAGTTTTTGTGTTTTCCCCAGCAGGGTGAACATTTTTGGAGGGCCACCCAGGGCGTATTCCCCAGCAGGGTGAAGCTTTTCTAGGAGAGCCATCCAGGGCATATTCCTCAGCAGAGTTGGTTGCTGGTCTTTTCAGTACTCATCCGGGTTGTGTTCCTTTGCATTTGCATTTGAATTTGCATAACATCCTCGTAAATGCATAGCATTTCCATTTCGTATGGAGCATTACACTATTTTCAAACATATGCATCTGAAGCATAAGCCAGGTTTGATACCTTTGGTGTCAGTTGTCTATTCGGAAGATGATGTTTTATTCAGGAGATTTTTGTGTTATCCCCATTATAGTGGATCTTTTGGATGTTCATTTTATTGGGTTCTCCCAACGGATTCATTTGTTTAAACGCCTTCTTTCCCCAACAAAGTTTTTTGTTTGACTTCTCTTTCCTCGGCTGGGTCGTTTGTTTAAACGTCATTTTTCTCGGCAGAGTCGTTTTTTTAAACCTCTCTTTTCCTGTCAGAGCGTTCTTTGCAGTTTGTGTGTCAGTTGATTCTGTTGTCTGCCTATTCTGGGTGTGTCATTCCAACTTTTGGTTGGTAATCCCCAGCGTAGCCCGAAGTCTTATGATTGGTATTCCAACTTTTGGTTGGTAATCCTTGGGTGTGTTATCCCAACTTTTGGTTGGCAGCCTTTGGTTCCTCCTGCAGAGTCGTTTTTCCAACTTTTGGTGGGTAATCCCCAGCTGAGTCCAAAGCTTTGTTAACAGTATTCTGACTTTTGGTTGGTAGTCTACCTTTTCTGGATGTCATTCCAACTCTTGGTTGGTAACCCTTTGGTGGTGGGATGTTTATCCCAACATTTAGTTGGTAGTCCTCTTCTATTCCCTGGCCGAGTCATTATCCCAACTTTTGGTTGGTAATTTGTGACTTGTTAGATGTTATTCCAACTTTTGGTTGGTGAGGTTTTGTTGATGTTATTCCAAATTTTAGTTGGTAATCTTCAGTTTGTGGGAGTTATCCCAACTTTTAGATTGTAACCTTTGCCTTAATCCCGACTTTTGGTTGATAATCCATCAGTGAGGTCTTTTGCCCCGACAGATTTATTATTCCAACTTTTGGTTGGTAGTTTTCATCTCTTGATTGTGATCCCAACTTTTGGTTAGTAGCCTTTTTTTGTTTCCAACTTCTGGTTGGTAAACTTTTGTTGACGTGATCCCAACTTTTGGTTGGTAGTCCTTGGTTTCCCTTGTGGAGTCTGTTATTCCAACTTTTGGTTGGCAGTCTTTGACTGATTCCAACTTTTGGTTGGTAATCCCCCAGTGTAGTCGTATTGTTGACGTTATTCCAACTCTTGGTTGGTAACCTTCATTTCCTAGTTGACGATCCCTACTTTTGGTTGGTAGTCTTTGTTTTGGGTGGATAATTCCAATTTTTGGTTGGTATTCTTCTTTTGTTGGTTCGACTATTGGAGTTGGTACATTTTTCCCGCAGAATCCGCCTTCGATCGGTGTTCTAGTGATTCTAACTTTTGGTTAGTAGCCTTGTTCTTCAGCCTTTAGGCTGGAGGTTATCCCTTGCGGATTGGAAGTAATTCCAACTTTTGGTTGGTAGCTTGCGTTCAACTTTGTTCGGTATTGCAGTGATCCCAACTTTTGGTTGGTAGCTTGAGTTTATTACCTTTTGTTGCATTCTGACTTTTGGTTAGTATACTCCCCAGTGAAGTCGCCATCGTTTCTCCTTCGGTCAGTGTTATGGTGATTCCAACTTTTGGTTCGTAGCCTTTGAGATTCCAACTCTTGGTTGGTAGTGTTTGGTTTTTATCCACGGGGAGTAACCTTTATCCCAACTTTTGGGTTGGTATTCTTTGTTTGATATCTTTGGTGGATGTTTATCCTGTGCAGAGTGGTTTGGTTAGTCTACTCTTTTCCCAGTGGAGTCATTTTCAGGGCGTAAAGTCGTTGAGTTTACCTCCTGTATGTCTTGGTTGGTATCCTTTGGTTGTTATCCCGACTCTTGGTTGGTATCCTTTATTTATTATCTTTTGGTAGACTTGTTCCCCACAGAGTTGACTGGTTAAGCTTCTTTTTTTATTTTCCCCAGTGGAGTTGTCTTTCCCTCAGGTTGTAAGTCTATCCATTGTACGTCCTGCAGGTTCTTGATTTGAGTTTTGTCCCTAGAAGGTTACCTTTGGTCAACATTCTTGTTATCTAAACTCTTGGTTGGTATCCTTCGGTTGTTATCCCAACTCTAGGTTGGTATCCTTTGGTTATTATCCCAACTCTTGCTTGGTATCCTTTGATTGTTATCCCAACTCTTAGTTGGTATCCTCTCATTGTTATCACAACTCTTGGTTGGTATCCTTGATTTTTATTCCAACTTTTGGTGAGTATCTTGTGTTTCATTCTAATCTTTTGGTTGAAGTTTGTTTCATCTTGGATTGTTATCCTCAGCGTGTGGCATCCCAACTTTTGGTTGGTATTTTCCATTTTGCATCCCCGCAGGTTGCAAATTTTCGGGTTCTTTTGGAATTCAATCTCCATGCACCTTGAATGGTTGAAAGTCGTTGCTATCACCCCCTTCAAGTTCAAGTCGATTGAATAGGGGCAGCTGTAGCACCCTAAAATTTTCCCTTTCTTTTTAATCGTAACTGACTTATGTTTCTCTGCATTTTGCGTTTCTGCATATCATAATATTGGTTCTTGAGACATGGGATCAAGGTATTTCTGCATTTTGCGTTCCCTTTTATTGCAAGAGTCTAAATAGCGAGCGTCAGAGGCTCCATCATTTATTTTGCCCAACAATCGAGCGGTCGATTTTATTTTATTCAGTAGGTTATTTTCAGCCCGGGAGATGGTGTACAACCTATCTCAGGAATTCTTACAATTATGATATTCAAGAGCAGGTTTCAGAGGTATAACAGGGTTCAGAACAAGTGGCAACGAGCAATTGTACAGGATTCCCTCCATTTGGCGCCAAAAGTGGCAAATTTTGAATGTGGTAACCGGTTACTGCATATAGGGTAACCGGTTACTTCAAACGAAATTGGCCAAGGAATTTGAATTTTCAGCATTTGCAATTTTCCAACCATTCTCAACCATTGATTTCACTTGATCATATTTGGAAGGATCTAGAATTGTTTCAACTTTCACCATTTCCCTCCAAATTTTAAACACTCCATTCCTAATTCCACTCCTAATTTCCATTCCAAATGATAGTCCTCATTCCAAACCATATTTTGATTCCAAACCTAGAGCTTATTTAAGTGAATTTGCTCCAAACCTCACACAATTATCCTTCATTTTTAGATTTCACACTCATTCTTGAGAATTTGCTCTCAATTTTCTCTCCATGCTTTCACTCCCAAAACCTCCATTAAAGCTTTTTCACTTGAGTTCTTTGATTCTTCATTGGAATCATAAAATTCTAGAGCTAAACCTCCATCGTTCATCTCCATTATCTTCAATTCACCATTCAATTTTCGTTTGGTTTTGGATCTGAATTTTGGAAGCTAGATTGGAAGTGCTTTTGTGGATTATTTTGCTTGATCTTGCTTGTTCTTCATTTCTACCACAAGGAAGCTATTGGATCTTGAAGATTCTATGGGTTTCTTGGTTGGATCTACTAATTTCAAGTGAATCAACACTCACCAAAGTAAATCTCAGCTTTGAAGGTTGGCAATTCTAGATATAATTCTGTTTTGAGCTTATTTAAATAATCACAATGTAGATCCATCATTTTTGCTACTTTTTGATCCATTTTGTTGATTTGGATCGTGATGATTTGTGATTTCAGTGTTTGATTATGTTTACATGTTGTTTGATCATTGCTATTTGATGTTAATTTCATGCTTGACTGATATCATGTTCATATCAGTGATTGGATAAGTTGTTGGATGCTGAAAACTGATTTTAAAAGCTGTTTTCTGGTTCTGGTTCAGTGGTAACCGGTTACCTTATATAGGGTAACCAATTACTCAGTATAAATTTCACGTTTTCAGTTGTTTTTCAATAGAGTAACCGGTTACCTGATATTGAGTAACCGGTTACCACTAAGCAGAATGTTGTGTTTTTGCATTTTTTTCTTGCTTGTTTGAGTTCCTTTTTACATGTAAACTTCATGGATTGATATGATGCATTTATGTAAATTTTTTTGGACATATTTCATCGTTCTTGATTGTTTGATCTCAATTCTTTGACGCACAACGTTTGGTTTTCGTTTTGAATGTTTAACATGTTCATGTGATTTGTATGATGAATGATCATTTCGCTTGTTTGTTTATAGCATGTTAATTGATGATCATTGATGATTATGTTACTGAATATTGTGATGCATGATTGCATTTGTTTCCTTTTCCATTTTGTGACGTGTTTGTTTGATCGGTTGATTGTCCAATTTAATTTGAAAAGAACATGTTGATCTTGATGATTCTTGTTGATGCATTACTGTTGATCGATTATGTTTGATTGTTGAAGCATGTCCATTGTTGCATAATATCTACCCATGATTGGTGTTTGTTCTTGATTAATTGCATTCAAGCTTGCTTGCTCCATACTTTTCACAGTTGTCCATGCTTTGAACTTGCATGTTGTCTTTGCGTTACTTGCTTGCTGCCTGACTTTTCAAACCTGTTTTTATGCTGAAACATGTGTTGTTATATGCTGTCTTGCTTATGTGTTGGATTTTATTGCAGGAGGCGCTGTTGTAGCTACTGTTTTTGCCTTGCTTTCTTGTTTTTTTTTTTCTTTTCCTTTGCATGTTCCCTTAGGACTCTTATTCCAATTTAATTTCCAATTAAATTTGGAGTAAGATAGACACTAGGATCACAATCCAAGCATGATAACAAGTAAGCTTGTCCCTTATAACCTTAACCCTAGGTCCATCTCTTGCATGCTAACATTAGGATAAAATCTCCTTTCGCATCCCAACTTTAGGACCACTTTGCATGACAACGTTAGGGCAGAGTTTTCCCTTAGACCTTCTGTGCGTCTCTCTTCTCATCTCAAAACACATTCTAACTCATCTAATAAATACAATGAACATTGTACGCTAGGAGCCTTAAGCACATGGGAGATGATGAGTGAGAGGTTTCCTCTCGCTTGTCTAGAGTGTTTAGTGTATGTCCCGTCTGGGGGCGATATGCGACGCATTCGCTCCTATGTCATAGACTTTAGTGCAATGTGAATCAAAAAGCAAACTCAATTCACTTCACTAAAACTCACAAACAAAAGTCAAACCTTTTATCCTTCGGGATTCATGTTTCAAACTCCATTTTCATAAAAGAGTACGTTACTTTTTCGTTCTACCGCAAACAGGCATCGACCCTAACTGCTGGAATGGGAGTTTAATGTCACTCATAAAAAACACTTAACCAACCTGTGGTTTTATTTACCTGAACTACGTTTGCTCTGATTTCTCATAGCAGATGAGGATACGTAGGCACAAGACGTCGATGTCTTGGCGAGCAACCTTCCCCCATCACCCGTAGTTTTCTGAACTACGTTGACTCTGACTTTCCCATTGTACGAGGGAATACGTAGGCATAGAGCGGTGATGTCCTATCGAGTTTCTCTTTCTTTTTCTTTTGTTCTCGTTTTCGTTTAGCAGTAGCCTATAGATAAACACACCCTTTGATTAGACAACAAACATGGATCTCGTTGAGTACAACAGACGTGAGGGGTGCTAATACCTTCCCCTTGCGTAATTGACTCCCGAACCTAAGATTTGGTTGTGATGACCTTGCTTTTCCCGTTCTTCAGGTTTTCTTCGATCGTTTCCTTTCCCTATCTTTGGGATAAATAACGTTCGGTAGCGTCTCTTCTGTTTTTCTACCGGGTGTTTTTCATAGTTGCGACAGCAGATAACAGAGGAGCAGGGTGAATTTTCCCCTAACAAAACCACCTGAGCCTTCAGCTGAAGAGGAAACGAGATCGTCCTGCCTCCTCTTCTTTTGAGGATCCAGGGTAGGAGGATTGGAGGTGCTACCTGGAGAAGGTGAAAGACCGCCAACAAACTTTTCCAGAGTCGCTTGCTGTCTGATCATGTCTACCCTCGCAGTCGAAACCTTTTTGACATTCTTGGTCACGACAGACTTGGCCAGGCACTCACGCAAGTTCGACATCTTTCCTGCAAAGAATAAAAAAGAGTTATCACTTTATTAAAACATCTAGAAGCACAAGTTAAACACAACATCTATACGTAGAATCTCAAAAGCCTCGGCCTCAATTTTGCATTCAATGAGGGCTTTGGTATTTATGTAACGGGACGTTCGAGCAGGCTCCCCGTCCTCAACGCAGAGCAGGTTACCATCCTTGTCCACCATAGTGACGGGGATGAAAGTCTCCACGAACGCTGTCAATGCTCGAAGAGATTTCTTATCCTCGAAGCACAATTGATCGTATTTCATGAGGAATTAGTCGGTTTTATACCAGAAATGGGCGTACACCCACTCCAAGGGAAAATTTGACACAGGTCGTACCACGTCCTGACCACCCTCCTTTATCGTCTCCATGGTAACCAGGGAACTTTTAGCTACCTCTGGAAGGGGCTTTACAACCAGAAACTTGAACTTGAAATTTCGGACAGACTCTGAATAGGGCCAAAACAGTCTGCTCTGCTGTTTAAAAGACACCCAACTCTACTTTGACTCAGCGGTGTTCCTCTATAGCTAAAAGATGCAGAAGAAAAGTTCCACGGTAGCCCCAATTCTAAGATAAGGGCATACCAGCTCAAAATCCCGAATGAACACCATAGAATTCGGGTGAAGTTGGGCAGGACACAATTCAAGACGACAAAATATCGCCCCTTGGAAATCCGTGAAGGGCAGGCGATACCCTGCCTCCCTAAAAGAAAACTCATACATTAGGAATCTCCTCTATGGATACACCGAGCATATATGGGCATTCTCTGTCGGACTAATCGCCTTCTAACTCATGGATGCATCTTCGGCCCTATCTTCGAGGAGATCAAAATTACTGCCCTCCTCCTTGGTAAATGTCGACTTCGTCATGAGAGGCTCCTAGGCGATCCAACTAAGATCCCCAACAACGACCCACACATTGGCATATTCAGCGAGAGGCGCGTCCTTGTTAGTAGTTGCCTCAACGTCAAGGACGGTTCCCTCGTTTCGATCAGCCATTTAAACTAAAAATCAGAGGAAGTAAAAGTGAATTCAACGAAGATCAAATCCACCCTTCCACCACAAATAAAGTGAAAAGAGGAGGATCAAGTGCGAGGATGTC
>OZ012736.1:64658773-64896273 GCA_963859935.3 Lathyrus sativus
ACTCAAGTTATGAGGTTTACAAGTCAGGGGTATTTTGAGAAAGTGAGATTATAGATCATTTTCAATCATAAGTCAAAATCTCTAACTTGCACTTGTCAAATGGATTTTTGTTCAACATGAAAGTTGTTCAAAATGTAGGTTTTAGGCTAACCAAGAGGTCATGATGGATTTATTGGGCTCATAGCAAGACTTGGTTCGAAATGGTTTGAATAAGGAAGATTTTCAAAGGATTAAAAGGGGGAAAATTCAAATAATTGGTTAAGTGACCAAAGCATGTCAAATGAGTGATCATTTTGATTGTAAACTTCATTTTAGACACAATGAAATTGGTGGATTTTTGGGTTTAGGTCAATTTTCATGAGTTGTCATATGGTTGCTTCAAATGAAAGTTACATAACCAAACACTTCAACAATGCAATTCAGGCCATTTTATTGTTTCAATTTCGCTCACAAGGTAATTTGCAGTTGATTGGGACCTTCTAGAGAAAGTTACACAGCCTGAACTCGTGACTGCTACATGGGATTTCAAGAGAAAAACAGAAAATGCAATTGGCTAGATTGGGCCTCAAATTGAATTCAAAAGTCCATGGAAAGGTTCTATATATTCATTGGAGTAATTCCAGATAAATTTTGGAGTCATTTTTGTGCCAGAAGCTGAAGTTGCAGTTGAAAATTCAAGAGGAGCAAGTGAAATCGAGTTTTCAGTTTGGAGCAATATTAAAGCAAATTGAAGATTGAAGCATCATCCTCTTGCATCAGTGAACGTATCTGGAGAGTTTTGAAGGAAGAATCAAGCTCCAAGTGCCTCTGTTACTAGATCTACAACAGGTTAGTAACTTTCAAGATTCTACATGAATTAGCATGAGATAGTTAGATTTGAACTTGTGGTTAGGATCTAGGTGCAATGTAGATCGTTTTAAGATCAGTTTGAAAGTATTTGGTGATGGTTGATCTTGACATAGCAATTATGTTTGGATTCGAATATCTTGATTCATGAGTAGTTAGAGCAAGTTGATTAGATCAGGATGATCAGTGTAGCATAAGGATGATTTCTATGGTCTTAATTTGACAATTGATGATGTTTGATCTGGATGTTATTTATGAATATTGCTTCGTGTTTTAAAATCCATTGAGAGTTGGATAATTTGAGTTGGAGATTTGAAATCCTCGTGAGAAACTGAGTGGAATTGGTATAGACTTTGTGATTTTTGGTTGACTGTAACTTGACCTTCGTCGGAGAAGACAACCAGAGTCTTCTCCGGCCACCATCCCTGCTCTCCATCCAGCCAGCCTGATAATTGGAGAAGATGAATCCAGATCCGTTAGATCATGCCTTTGACCTTGACTGACCACCAGATCCAACAGATGTGTTATAATCTGAGAAGTGAGATTTTGGAACCAAAACGCAGGTGTTTAAATAATGTGCTGGCAGCGTGTGTATCTTTGGATGCTTTGACTTGTCAACTGATCCAAGGGCGTGCGTTTTTTCTCAGCATTTGAATTTAGTTTATTTCATTTTTATTATTTTTAATGCATTATTGATTCTAAAAATCACAATAAATTCATTCTTGACCCAAAAATTATTTTAAAACTACCTCCATGATCTTGAGAGAATTTGTGATTTTTTGAAATCAATAAAATGCATTTTCATGCATTTTTCAATTTAATTTGATTTTTCTTATTTTGTTTAATTCTTTAATATTTGCATATTTGATCATCTGTTTTGTTGAATTTTGTTCTCTTAATTGGTGTTGAATCTGGATTTGATTTTTGAGTATGTTGTAGGTTAGATGTGCATGTTCCCTTTGAATTTTTGTTATATTTTTAGAACAAATTTAGGTTCTGTTTTAGGTGTTGAGATTAGAGTCTTCCCAAACTTGTGGATCACCTTGATACCCTTCAAATTAGAAATTATTTAGATGACTTAGAAGTTGAATTAGGCTTTAATATTTTAGCCCTAGATTGTTCAAACATGTATGTTCCCCTAGAAAATTTATTAGATTTTTACAACTTTTTTTTCTATTTTAGTTGTATTTTGCAAGTTTCTTGTGCTTGTGGTGTTCTATCTTGTGTGCCTTTGCTTGCTTGGTCTTGTTGGTGACTTTGGGGCTGAAGTTTCTTGGATTCCTTCTTGGGAGGTCTTCTGGACTCGGTGTAGCTGTTGTGGCTTGAAGATTGGAGCTTGGAGTTGAAACTTTCTTTTCTTTTAGGATCTTTTTAGGAGCTTAGAAAATTAGGGTTTTAGGAAGAGCTATTAGGACTAGTTTTGATTCTTTCATCAAACATAGAATGCATTGTGTGCTTCTATTCTATCCAGTGATGTAAAGTCCTCCTAGGGAAACTCCATCTCTCCTTTGTAGGGATGTGTGGTATGCCCATAGTTGAGTAGAACATTGAGGATGCCTTTCCATTTCAATGTTGGTACTTGATGATTTCCTTTGGTTTTCATTTGGTTCTCAACATTGCAACCTTTATCTTGGTGATTAATTCTCTGCTTGGAGTGTGCTTGCTAGAGCTTGAAGATGAAGTTTGAAGAAGCTTGAAAATAGAAGCTAGCTTGAAGATGAAGTCATTTTGCTGTCAACCTTGCTGTCAGGAGGATTTGCTGCTTAGAGCTGTTGTTGAGTATTTAAGTTACTGAAGACTGTTGTTGCTGCTTGGGCTGCTCCCTCTGCTTCTTTTATTTTTTTGTATTGTCTGTTTGCTTGTGTTGCTTACCTCTAGGTTTGAGGTGGAGCTTGTCTCCTCTTGCCTGTTGTTTTCTTAGGTTTGAGGTTGAGTCGGACTCCCTTGCCTCACTTGTACTGTTGCATAGCATGCATTTTACTGTTTACTGTTTACTGCTTGCTTTCTTTTGCTGTTTCCCCTAGGATCTCTGCTTTCCTCTCTACAAGAGGGAATTATGATAGACATTAGTTTTTTTAAACCATGCATGATAACTGTAGGTAGATTTCCTTTCAACCATAGTTTTAGGGCGTTTTTCTCTTCTCATCTCAAAACAATTCAAAAATACAATAATAAGGTTAATTGAAGTCGTACGTTACGAGCCTTAAGCTATCTGGAAAAGGTTGGTGGAGGGTCTCTCTCCAGTAATCTGAATGTTAGTGTGGTACCCTTTGGGTGACATACGAAGCGTTCACTCCTGGGTCATAGTCTCTAGTGCGACTGAGATTGCGAACATCCTAAAAAATATTTCTTTCGTAAAAGACTCAAACAAACATTCAAACTCTGTTTTTGTCCTCTTGGACCCTTAATCCAGAAAACCCTTTCTTAAGGAGATAAAAAACTGTCAGACAAGCTTGTGTCTTCCGTAGCTCGAACTACGTTTGCTCTGATCTTTCATTTTGTATGAAAGTACGTAGGCACGAGATGCGACATCTCGGCGAGCAACCTTCCCCCCATAATCCGTAGTTAGGCGAACTACGTTGACTCTGATTTCTCGTTCCTGGCGGGAATACGTAGGCATAAAGTGTGATACTTTGCCGAGTCATTTTCATTTTCTTTTTAACCCAGACCTTTAGAGTAGATAGATAAACATACCCGTAGATATAAAACAAGCGTGGATCCCGTCGAGTACGACGGACGTGAGGGGTGCTAATACCTTCCCCTTGCGTAACCGACTCCCGAATCCAGGATTTGGTTGCGATGACCATTCCTTTCCCTCTTTGCGTTAGGTTTACTCTGAGCGTTTCCTTTCCCTCTTGTGGGATAATTAACGCACGGTGGCGACTCTTCTGTCATAGCCGGCGCCGATTTTCGCAGTAGCGACAGCTGGCGACTCTGCTGGGGACTCCAACGGTTCCCTATGTGAGTCAATCCTAGCTTTTGTTTTCCCGTCTGGGGTTTTGTATGTATTTATGTTTCTGTCTTTACTTTCAGTACTGTATATTATTGTTATTGTGCTGTGGGTAGAGGGTTATTTTGAGAGATAAGTCGGACCTGGGCTTGAGTGCACATAGACTTAGAAGTAGAGAGTAGTGGTTAGCCTGCTTGCTTTGCTCGCACCAGCTAGCTACGAAATTTACACTCAGACGAGATTCTATTTGAATGCATCTTTCCTGGCCCTTTGGGCTCGACAGGTTGTTAGATTTGAGGGTTGTCAACTCTGGGAACCTATCATTTGGGATTCGACTAAGTGAGGCCTCTTCAAGGGATGACGATACCATACCTTCTGGGTATCGTATCATCGCTCTTGAAAGTCAGTGATGCTGATGACCGCATAGGATGCCGTACCTCGTTTGCGAGTTAAGTACATACCTGTGAGGGGTAGGTGGGTCTTTTTGCAGGAAAACTCTGGCCTCAGAACACCTGGTTTGTCTTTGTCAGTGAGAATTTGTTGTGAGGGTTCTTTTGTGGTTGGTTTGGATTGAGGAGAAGATCTGATTGGTTCTTAAGTGGCAGTACAGCACAACACAGTTCTTCATCATTGCACTTGATCCCCTGTTGCATATGCATCTGCATTTTCATGTTTGCATTTCATTAACGTGTATTTATGTTGCAGGTGTGTTTTTTCCCCTCAGATTCTAGTGTTTTTCTTGCCAGACATGGAGTCCATGAAGAGAACAGTTGCTTACAGGTTGCCTTCTCCAGATATCAGTTCCTTGTTGCGGTTGGTTGCTCTAGCAGATCAGAGAGTGAGGGCTGAGTTTAGAGAGTCTTATGGGAAACTGCTCAGTTTGTTGTGCAGACCTTCTGTCTTTGAGATGACTGGATTGTATACCTTGATGCAGTTTTACGAGCCTCAGTTGAGATGCTTCTTGTTCCCTGATTTTATTCTGGCTCCTACTTTGGAGGAATATTTTGATATGCTAGGAGTTCCTGTGTTAGATCAGATGCCTTTTGTTCACGAGGATACTGAGCCTGAGTTAGCTAAGCTTGCTGAGATTGTCAATTTAGATGCTTCTGAGTTACCCGGAGGTTTGGTCAAGCTGAATGGAGCTTATGGTTTTCATCTTTCTTGCTTGGTTGAGAAGGCTACGCAGTGTGCGAAGGATGGATGTTGGATTGTCTTTAGTGCCATTTTGGCTGTTTGCATTTATGGGACTGTATTGTTCCCAAACTTGCCTGATTTTGTTGACTCAGATGCTTTATTTATTCTTGCCTCGAAGAATCTGGTGCCTACTCTCTTGGGTGACGTTTATCATTCTATTCACTATAAGAATGAGAAGCGTCGGGGAAAGAATGTTTCTTGTTGTGTACCTCTTCTATACAGGTGGTTTCAGGGACATCTTCCTAAGAAGGGACCTTTTGTTGATACTGCTGGTACTTTAGATTGGTCTTCCAGATTGATGGGATTGTGTGTTGAGAACATTGTTTGGTTTGATCAGAACCTGCTCGAAGTGAATATGATATATGGTTGTAGTGGCTTTCTGAACGTCCCTTTGATTGGACGGAAAGGTTGTATTAACTATAACCCTTATTTGCTTGTGAGATAGTTTGGCTATGCTTTGAGGGACTCTCCGGTTGAAGACGAGATACAGGAATCTCTGTATCTCACAGGTTTATTAGACGGAGATATTTTGGTCAGATTGAGGTGTGCTTGGGGTAATATTCACAGAAGAGGAAAGACATTGCTTGGCAAGGGTGACAGTCGAGCTTACAATCCTTATCGGCTCTGGATCCATGAGAGAGTTAGGACTTCTTTGATGCCATATCCTGCTGTAGAGCCTTTGTGTCCTCTGGTGGTTGAGGAACCTACTTCAGTAGAGATTGAGAAGTATAATAAGCTGCTGGCTGAAAAGGAAGAGTTGCAAAGAGCAAATGAAGAGTTAGAGAAAGAGATTTTCCAGCTCCGGCATGAGAAGAATGAGGCATCCTTCACTTTGAAGAAGCAGACTGAGATGATTAATAGGTTGGGTTCAGATTTGATTGAAGAAACCAGCAGGAGAGAGAAGGTGGGAGTAGCCTTGAATGGTGTTAGTAGTGTGCTTGCTACTAAGAAAGAGCTTCTGAATAAGGCTTATTCTCGACTTTCCAAATGGGAATTTTTATGGAATGCCACGCTTACTAGCCGGAAGGAGCGTGAAGATGAGTTGAAGCTTCAGATTTCCCAGTTAGAGGAACAACTCAGCGTAAAGGATGCGAAGATTGCTGAAGAGGAATCCCTTAGACGTGACGCTGAGTTTAGAGTGAGCAACATGGTCAAAGAAACTAGGGGTTGTAAACTGAAGGCTGGCTTCTAGAGATGCAGGCTTGATGAGTGTTTTGGCAAGGGAGCCTGTGTAGAGGACGCCAAAAAGCTGAGATCCACTGTTGAGTGACACGCATTACTGGTACAGGAATTGCTCTATAGACTAGGTCATCCGGAGACGTTGAGGCTATTGGAAGATGTCCGGGCGCGCTATCCATCCTGATTTATCTTTGCTTTTCTCTTGTTATTCGTACTTGTATTTTGACCATCGCCAGGCTTGTTGGCCGAGGTCTTTTCAGTTGTATCTTTGTACTCTGCCTCTTGGCATTTGTTTATGTATGAGGTTTCTGATTCTGTGCTTGCTTACTTGGGACTCCATTGTCGTTATGGCTTCTTCTCCGGAACTAGAATCGAGGGGGAAATAACCTGTTGCATATTTACATGTGTGCTTATGCATATTCATATTGCATGGCAGGTACTTTTTTGAGCTTGAATCTTATCTCCTACGTCTTATAGGTTGTTTCAAGATTGACAAACAGAGAACTCACCGATACGCTACGAGAAGCAACAGTAAGAAGATCATGGATCAGGTACAGTCTGAGATGCAGGAGATCCGGGATAGGTTGGCCCAATTCATGCAGACTATGGAGGTTGTGGCCAAGGGCCAGGAACATCTTCAAACTCTGGTGCAATCGCTGCTGGCGCGAGCGGCTGGTAATACTGAATACAACTCTGTTCATGTTGATACTCCTCGCAGGGAGGAAGTGATACCAAATGCTGGTGAGACTGGTACTGGCAACGACAACGGCAACGCTGGTAACAGAAATGCTGATAATGTTAATGGGAACGTGGAAACCAATAGGAATGTTGGTATCAGTACTGGTTTCAGTGACAACAATCAGGGTCTTGGCTTTGGCAATCGGGATGGGAATGATGGCTTCAATAATCAGGGCTTCGGCAACAGAGGGTTTGGTGATAACAATCAAGGTTACAGTAATAATGGTTACGACAATGTTGGGTTTGGCAATATGAATACTAATGGTGCTGGGATGGGTCCTTTCAATACTGGTTTTGGGACAGTGGCTGCTAATCAAGAGCTTGGCAATCTGAGGTATGATCCCAGGTTTTTCCAAAGTGGTCATGGTCATGGTCGTAATGCTGCTTATGACGGGTTTGGTAATGAGGGTCCGTACTGGGATAGAGATCGTCAGGAAGATGCCTTTTTTGGGCAAGGCATGGGTTTTGAGGGTCCCACTGATAGTGATCGGAGGATTAAAATGCTGGAGGAACAGATGAGAGGTATAGCCAATCAAAATTCTGCAGGTTTGGACATGGCTACCATGGGGCTGGTTCCTGGGCTGAGAGTGCCATTGAAGTTCAAAGCTCCCACTTTCGATAAATATAAAGGGGATACATGCCCACGGGTTCATGTGCGTTCATATTACCAGAGGATGTCTGCTTACTCTGATGATGAGAAGATGCTCATGCACTTTTTCCAAGATAGCTTGTCAGGACCATCGCTGGAATGGTACATGGGACTAGAGTCTGCACAGATCGGAAGTTGGAAAGAATTGGCTGATGCTTTCGTCAGACACTACCAATACAATAGTGACCTTGCGCCCAATAGGGTTCAGCTTCAAAGTCTTTCACAGAAGAACGGGGAAAGTTTTAAGGAATATGCTCAGCATTGGCGGTATCTAGCTACAAGAGTCCACCCACCTATGGTTGAAAGGGAATTGATTGATATTTTTGTGGGAACATTCTCTGGGATGTATTATGACAAATTGCTCAATTTCTCGATGGGTAGTTTCTCTGACATGATACTCATGGGAGAACGAATTGAAAATGGCATCAAAATTGGTAAGATTCAAGCTGGTGAATCGACCTCAGCAGGAGGTGCAAAAAAGGTCTTTGGTGGTAAAAGACAAGGAGACGTCAGCGCAGTGTATGGTGGTCGAGGACGAGGTAGAGGTCGGAATCAGTATATTCAACAACAGGTTGCTAGTGTGACGATCCCTATACCACAACAACGACAACAACCACAACAACAGCAGCAGCAACAACAAAGGTATAATCCTGCTCAAAGAAGGATCCAGAATGGGAAGCCAAAGAGGGTATTTGATACACCTCCGTCAACGTATGCAGAACTGCTCCAGACGCTGTTAAGTTTTAATTTGGTTGAGAAGAGAACGTTGGACCCACCCACAGAAGCGCTTCCTTACGGGTATGATACTAGTAAGCAATGTGAATTTCATTCTGGGGCACCCGGACATGATATCGAGAGTTGTCATGCTTTTAAACACAAACTCCAAGATTTGATTGATAGTAAAGTCATTAACTTCAGTAATGATGGTCCCAACATTATACAGAAACCAATGCCGAATCATGGAGCGAATGTTATTCTGACAGAAGAAGATTTGGATTTGGTTATGGACGTAAATGATCTGAAGACACCTTTAAGCTATGTTAAAAGCAGATTGTTGAAAGGAGGTGTCTTCCCCAGATGTGATGAGTACTGTTTGGATTGTTGGACCCGACTAGAGGGTTGTATTGATTTGAAGAAAGGTATTCAGGCCATGATTGACGAGGGAACTTTGCAGTTTGACCGCACTGCTGTTGAGAAACCTGATGAGGTAAGATTTGAAAAGCAGGATAAGGTTGCAACAATTACAATTCCACGAAAGACTATTACGATATCAACACCCACCAAGCGGCCAACTATCACTATAACGAAAGCAGGGCCCGTTCCTTATGAAAGTACGAAAGCCATTCCATGGAATTATGGGTTGGAAGCTTTTTGCAACGGGGAAAAGATTAATGTGGATAGCCAGCCGGCAGGGGCAGTGGGTAATCTTGTTGGAGCGGGAGGCATGACCCGCAGTGGTAGAATCTTCACTTCACCTGAAATCGAGGCTGAAAGGATTGCTAGAGGCAAAGCCAAAGTGAATGAAGGAGGACCTTCTCAGTCAAAAGAGAAGGAAACATCGGTCAAGGATGTAGAAGAGTTTATGAGGTTGATTCGCAAAAGTGACTATAAGATTATGGAGCACTTGCAGCAAACGCCCTCTAAAATTTCCATACTATCATTGTTGCTTTGTACTGAGGCCCATCGGAATGCCTTGTTGAAAATCTTGGACACGTCTTTTGTACCTCAGGAAGTAACTGTTAATCAACTTGAGGGGGTACTAGCACATGTGAATGCCGGCCACAGCCTGGGATTTACTGATTTTGATTTGACGCCTAGAGGTCGGGACCATAATATGGCTTTGCACATTTCAGTGGAATGTCGAGGCACTGTTATGTCGCACGTTCTTGTAGACACCAGATCATCTTTGAATGTGTTGCCGAAGAAGGCTATGATGAAGCTAGACGTCAGAGGAATCATATGCATGCCAAGTGACTTGGTCGTGAGGGCTTTTGATAGGACCAGGAGGTCGGTGTTTGGGTCTATAACGTTGCCACTCCAGGTCGGGCCGGAAGTGTTTGACACTGTGTTCTACATCATGGACATACATCCAGCTTACAGTTGTTTACTCGGGCGACCATGGATACATTCTGTAGGGGCTGTGACGTCCACACTGCATCAGAAACTTAAGTACATGGTCGGTGACAATGTTGTTACTATTTGCGGAGAGGAGGACATTCTGGTTAGTCATCTTTCGTCATTCAAGTACGTCGAAGTGGATGGGGAGATCCATGAGACGCCATGCCAAGCCTTTGAAGGGTTGCAGATCAAGGACAAGTCTCATGTTACCAGCAAAGGGCCAGAGGTGGCCATGTCTTCGTACAAAGACGCTCATGCAATGGTTCAGGCCGGAGCAACTAAAGGATAGGGCCAAGTCTTGGAAATTCCTGTCAAGATGGACAAGTTTGGGTTGGGGTATCGCCCGACGTCGTCACCCTCCGCATCAGGCGTGCCAAAGTTCAAAGGACCAGTGGTGATCACTCCAGGTGGGGTTTGTTATGAAACAATCAATGTTGTTTCCGATGCTGAAGACGGAGATAGTGACTGCGATATGGACTCGTGGATCAAGCCCGGCGTGCCAGGACAAAATTTGTGCAACTGGTCTATCCAGGAACTTGTCCCAGTGACTACAAAACAGTAATGATTTGTTTTCTCAATTATTGTATGATCCTGTGTCCTACCCGAGGCATGGTGATTGTGTTTTTTAGGGCTACCTGCTTATGTGTGTACTTTGTTTAATCATTAATAAAGGCGTTTTTCGCATGCAAATTTTGTGATCCTTGTTTTTCCTGTTTTTACTTTAACAATAAAATGGCAACGTGGTTATGTGCTTTGTTTGCATTATTTGAAACATTTAACCATTCTCATTGCAGGATTCATATTCCAGACGACACCGATCACGAACTTCCTATGACTCGTTTCGACTTCGAGCACCCGATATTTCAAGCAGAAGAAAAGATTGTTGAGGATAATGACTTATCAGAAGAGCTGACTCGACTTTTGAAACAAGAAGAGAGAATCATTCTGCCTCATCAGGAGGAAATTGAAATTATCAACGTGGGATCCGAAGAGGTTGTCAGGAATATCCGGATAGGGGCTGCACTGCAAAGTGATATCAAGCAAAGGCTTATCGAGATGCTTCGAGAGTATAGTGATATCTTTGCTTAGTCTTACGAAGATGTGCCTGGTTTGGATACTGATATGGTGGTTCACCGTTTGCCATTGCGTGAGGAATGTCCGCCGGTTAAGCAAAAACTCAGAAGAACTAGACCAGATATGGCTGTGAAAATTAAAGAGGAAGTTCAGAAACAGTGGGACGCCGGTTTTCTAGCTGTTACAACTTATCCCTCATGGGTCGCCAATATAGTACCTGTACCAAAGAAAGATGGTAAGGTGCAGATGTGCGTGGACTATCGAGATTTGAATAGGGCGAGCCCAAAAGACGACTTTCCACTTCCTCATATTGATGTGCTGGTCGACAACACCGCTCAATTCTCTGTGTTTTCCTTCATGGACGGCTTTTCAGGCTATAATCAGATAAAAATGGCACCGGATGATATGGAGAAAACAACTTTTATCACCCCGTGGGGAACGTTCTGCTACAAAGTGATGCCCTTTGGTTTGAAGAACGCCGGGGCAACATATCAGCGAGCTATGACAACACTCTTTCATGACATGATGCATAAAGAGATCAAAGTCTATGTTGACGATATGATTGCCAAATCCCAAACGGAGGAGGAGCATCTGGTCAATCTTCTGAAATTGTTCAAGAGGCTTAGGAAATTCAGGCTGAGGCTGAATCCTAACAAGTGCACCTTCGGGGTGAGATCTGGTAAGCTATTGGGGTTTATTGTGAGCGAAAAAGGAATTGAGGTTGATCCTGCTAAGATAAAAGCAATACAAGAAATGCCAACGCCGAAAACAGAAAAAGAGATTTGTGGCTTTCTAGGGAGATTGAACTACATTGCTCGGTTCATATCTCATCTAACGGCCACGTGCGAGCCATTATTCAAGTTGTTGAAAAAGGATCAGGCTATAACCTGGAATGAAGATTGTCAAAAGGCGTTTGAAAAAATAAAAGAGTATTTGCAAGAACCTCCAATATTGACACCCCCAGTAGCAGGGAAACCATTGATTATGTATTTGACGGTTCTTGAGAAAAGTATGGGTTGTGTTCTCGGTTAACATGACGAGACTAGACGTAAAGAGCATGCAATTTACTACTTGAGTAAAAAGTTCACAGACTGTGAGTCCCGTTACTCAATGCTCGAAAAAACATGTTGTACGCTAGCCTGGGCTGCCAAATGTTTGAGGCAATACATGCTAAATCATACAACCATGCTAATTTCAAATATGGATCCGATTAAATACGTGTTTGAAAAGCAAGCACTTTCCGGAAGGATTGCCCGATGGCAGATGGTATTGACAGAATATGATATTCAGTATGTTTCTCAAAAGGCTATTAAAGGTAGTGTTCTATCAGAGTACCTAGCTGAGCATCCAATTGACGATTACCAGCCAATGAGGTTTGATTTTCCTGACGAGGATATCATGTACTTAAAAATGAAGGACTGTGAGGAGCCATTGCCTGATGAAGGTCCAGAGCTGGGTTCCAAATGGCAATTGATATTCGACGGTGCCGTTAATTCATACGGAAGTGGAATAGGGGCAATCATTACTACTCCCTATCGGTCGCACATCCCATGCACTGCTAGATTGACCTTTCCAGTTACCAACAATGAGGCCGAATATGAAGCGTGCATTATGGGGCTCGAAGAAGCTATTGATCTGAGAATTAAAAATCTTGATGTGTACGGAGACTCTGCTCTAGTTGTGAATCAGATCAAGGGGGAGTGGGAGACTCGTCAGCCCAATTTGATACCCTATATGAATTATGCAAGAAGGTTGTTGCCTTTCTTTGACAAGGTGGAACTGCACCATGTACCACGAGCAGAAAATCAGATGGCAGACGCTCTCGCGACCTTGTCCTCAATGTATAAGGTTAACTTCTGGAATGAGGCTTCTAGGATAGTTATCTCTCGCCTTAATATGCCCGCTTTCATATTCGCCATTGAGGAAGTTTCCGATGGCAAACTGTGGTATTATGATATCCAGAATTTCCTGAAGAACCAAAAGTATCCGGTTGGGGCATCCAGTCGTGATCAGAAGACTCTAAGGAGATTGGTTGGCAATTTCTATTTGAATCCGGATGGTGTTTTGTACAAAAGAAACCATGACTTGGTGTTGTTGCGGTGTGTGGATGAGAAAGAGGCTAAGTTGCTCATGGAAGAGATCCACGAGGGCACATTTGGCACGCATGCCGGCGGACATGCAATGACGAGAAAGTTATTACGAGCAGCATATTACTGGCTAACAATGGAAACAGATTGTTTCAAGTTTGCAAAGAAGTGTCATAAATGCCAGATTTATGCGGACAAGATTCATGTGCCTCCGAGCCCTCTGAACGTTATGTCATCACCTTGGCCGTTTTCCATGTGGGGAATTGATGTGATTGAGAAAATTGAACCCACGGCATCCAACGGACATTGTTTTATCTTGGTGGCTATTGATTACTTCACCAAATGGGTTGAAGCGGCATCGTATGCTAATGTTACCAAGCAGGTGGTAGCCAGATTTATCAAGAAGGATATTATCTGCAGATATGGAATCCCGGAGCGGATTATCACTGACAACGGTTCAAATTTGAATAATAAGATGATGAAGGAATTGTGCCAGAGTTTCAAGATTGAACATCACAACTCTTCTCCTTATCGGCCCAAGATGAATGGCGGTGTTGAAGCGGCCAATAAAAACATAAAGAAGATCGTTCAGAAGATGGTTGTGACCTACAAGGACAGGCATGAGATGTTGCCTTTTGCTTTGCACGGTTATCGTACGACGGTACGCAGATCAACCGGGGCAACTCCTTTTTCACTAGTATATGGTATGGAAGTTGTCCTACCATTGGAGGTTGAGATTCCTTCTCTGAGGGTTTTGCGTGATGTCCAACTTGATGAGGCAGAATGGGTGAAAGATAGATTAAATCAGCTCAGTTTAATGGATGAGAAGAGACCGGCTTCTCTAGCATATGGTCGGCTGTATCAGAGCCGAATGAAGAAAGCTTACGACAAGAAGGTGTGCCCTCGAAGCTTTCAGTCGGGTGATCTTGTGCTGAAAAAGATTCTCCCACCACAATCAGATCACAGGGGCAAATGGACTCCCAACTACGAAGGTCCATATGTCGTTAGAAAGGTTTTCTCTGGAGGAGCCTTACTGTTATCCACCATGGATGGTGAGGATTTTACATCCCTTGTGAACTCGGACGCAGTTAAAAAATACTTTTCTTAAAGAGACCCGCTGGAAAGAAAAAGAATATCCAGGCAAAAATGGGGCATCCCGGCGAACCATAAAAAAGGAATAAAAGGTTCGGGCAAAAGTTAGGGATAAAAGTAAAAAAATGTACACCCGCGAAGTGGAAAACCTGAAAGGGGCAACTTCGGCAAAAAAGGGTATCCCGGTGAATTGAAAACCCGCAAAGGGCGGTTCACGCAAAAGTTAGGGATTTGAAAAAGCAAATGACTGCGATTCGAGTTTGATACTGCGTTGCTTAGTGGTTTGGGAGTACCTGAGGGTCGTATATCCAAAACAATCTCTTCTGAAGATCGAGTATCAGGAAAGCGTCAGAGTCAGGCGAGTCATAGGAGGATCAGCTCACAGTGTTCGTCTGTACCACGTTGCCGACATGTAGACAAATTTCTCTTTGTGCTTCTGTAATATTTGTATTTTGCTTGTGTGTAACTTCCTCTTTTCAGGAGTTGCATCCAGTGTACAAAATTTTGCCTATTTACAGGCCCGTTATCAATAAAGCATATTATTCAGTATTTGATGCTTGTTCTTTACTATTTTGTTTGTGAAAAACGCCGATGTTTTGATGAACTTGCATGTACATAAACTTGCTGGCCCTTGCCAATAATTGCTAAAACTTTGAGTTGACTGAATGAATGTCACGGATACTAACCGGAATAGATCTTATTGTGTAGATTTGTTCTGTCTTGTTTGTGTTTTACAGGGTTCTCACCTTTGAAGTAAACAGTCAGGGAATTTGTGTTCCCCAGCCAGAGTCCTGTGACATAATGGTTGTATCACTCATCAGCAGATGGAAGTCATATCTTATCCCAGAGAGATTTGAGATGGCACTTATCCCTACTGGAGGTGGGGTTTTGTTTTCCCCAGAAGAGTATTCCCCAGGGAAGCTGCTCAGAGAGTTTCCTCAGTGGATCTTGATGTCCCCGACAGGATGGTTATCCCCAACGGAGTTTGGTTTCACATGTCCAGCATTTATTTTGCTGGAATGCTTTGAGATACTCGTTCACCCCCAGTGGATTGGGTTTTGTCTTCAACATTTATTTTGCTGAAGCGCCTCTTGGCATCTTTTCATTTTGCATATATCATCATATTTGCATCTACCCAAACACGTAGCATTTCCATGCCGTATGGAGCATTACACCATTGTCAAGCATACGCATTCTGAACATAAGCCAGGTTGGTTACCCCTTTGTTTTTAGGTGTTATCCCTTGCAGAGGAGTGGGATTCTTGCTCAGAAGGATTTCTAGATATTCAAATTCTCGGCGTGAGATAGGTGATGATAACGTTCGTCCCCTAACAGAGTTGCTTGGTTAAGTAACTTTTCATCCCAGCGGGATTCTTCTCAGGTTGCTGTTACATCAGCATTAAAAGATTTCATGCCTTAAACTTTCTGAGTTGTCACTAGTGATTCCCCACAGAGTGTTTGGTTAAGTTTCTCATATTCCCCAGCAAAGTATTCTTCAAACGTGTCCGTGTTGACAGAATGGTTACCTGTGATGGACAGAGTTTGTTATCCGTGTTGACGGAATGGTTGCCTGTGATTGACAGAGATTGTTACCTGTGATGGACAGAGATTGTGCCTGTGTTGACAGTGATTTGTTATCCGTATTGATGGAATTGTTACCTGTGATTGACATAGATTGTTATCCGTGTTGACGGAATTGTTACCTGTGATTGACAGAGATTGTTATCCGTGTTGACGGAATTGTTACCTGTGATTGACAGAGATTGTTATCTGTGTTGACGGAATCGTACCTATGTTGACAGTGATTGTTATCCGTGTTGACAGAATTGTTCCCCCGTGCTGACGGTGATTAGTATCTGTGTTGACGGGGTCGTTACCTGTGTTGACGGAGATCGTTATTCCAGTTATGGACGGAATTGTACCCATGGTGATGGAGTCTCTCCTCGTGTTGAGAAGTTTAGTTCAGTTATGGATGGAGTTGTTCTGGGCAAAGTTGATTTGATGCCTGTGGCGTCACACAGGGGGTTAATGTTGAAATCCAAAGTTTTATCATATGATTGATCAGTTGTTGCCATAACAACTAGGCTCAGTGTAGTGGATGTTGTTCCTACAAGCAGTTTTTGCAGTATAATTCTACGGTTGGCAAATTTCCGGATTTCTTGGTATTCAACCGTCTTCTACCTCGATTATTTGAAGGTCGTTCGCTCTTCACCCAGTCGGGTCCAAGCAATTTGAATAGGGGCAGCTGTTGTACCCCAAAATTTGCTCAACCTTGTCTTACCTGGTTTATGTTTAATTTGCATTAACATTTGCATAGTTATATCATTTGCATATCATGATATAATTCATATAGCAGGGGATCAAGTGTGATTCTTATCAAGAGAAGCCTAGCAAGAGGTCTCATTCAAGGTTGAGAAGTTATCCAAGTCATCAGGAGGTGATTTGAGGGCCTAAGGGTTTAGATGTTTGAGTGTGAATCTTCTCCTAACTTGAGGATCAACTAAAGACCATCAGAGGGTTGTGAAGTGTTGAATGTGAGAAGAGTATGTGTATGGAGCTCATAGAATTCCTAGAGGGCCAGGGGAGAGCTCTATCAAGTCATTGTGTCAGACACAAGAGCCACAATTGAGGTGCAAGCAATTAGGGTTTCATCTGGGTCAATCCTAGGTCAACTGTGCCATTGAAGAGTATCAAACCCTACTTTTAGGTCATGGAGTTCATGAAATGATATTTTGAGACATTTGTGGTGTTGTGCCAAGATCAAATCAAGAAGAGTCAAGAGTGTGGGAAGTTGCTAAATTAGGGTTTCAGTGCAAAATTCCCTGTTTAGTGCCTAACTTCAAGACCACCTAAGTAAAGATAAAAGTTTCAAATGGATCTTTGGCCAACATGAAACTTGTAGAGCATCTCAATACCTTTAATTTGAGTACTAGAATTCCTCAAGGGGATTTATATAACTCAAGTTATGGTCCAGACAAGTTACAAGTCCTCAGATGCCTCTGAAATTTGTCTGTGAAAATCATATGACTTCAAAGCTATTTTTGACCTAGAAGGAGGTTTCAACTGAACTTTTGGCCAATATGAAAGTTGTTCCTCATGATCTTAGCTTTCTAAATCGTACTAGAAGTCTTCCATATGATTTGTAGAACTCAAGTTATGAGGTTTACAAGTCAGGGTAATTTTGGGAAAGAGATTATAGGTCATTTTCAATCATAAGTCAAAATCTCCAACTTGCACTAGTCAAATGGATTTTTGTTCAACATGAAAGTTGTTCTAAATGTAGGTTTTAGGCTAACCAAGAGGTCATGATGGATTTATTGGGCTCATAGCAAGACTTGGTTTGAAATGGTTTGAATAAGGAAGATTTTCAAAGGATTAAAAGGGGGAAAATTCAAATAATTGGTTAAGTGACCAAAGCATGTCAAATGAGTGATCATTTTGATTGTAAACTTCATTTTAGACACAACTACATTGGTGGATTTTTGGATTTAGGTCAATTTTCATGAGTTTCCATATGGTTGCTTCAAATGCAAGTTACATAACCAAACACTTCAACAATGCAATTCAGGCCATTTTATTGTTTCAATTTCACTCACAAGGTAATTTGCAGTTGATTGGGACCTTCTAGAGCAAGTTACACAACCTGAACTCGTGACTGCTACATGGGATTTCAAGAGAAAAACAGAAAATGCAATTGGCTGGATTGGGCCTCAAATTGAATTCAAAAGCCCATGGAAAGGTTCTATATATTCATTGGAGTAATTCCAGATCAATTTTGGAGTCATTTTTGTGCCAGAAGCTGAAGTTGCAGTTGAACATTCAAGAGGAGCAAGTGAAATCGAGTTTTCAGTTTGGAGCAATATCAAAGCAAATTGAAGGTTGAAGCATCATCCTCTTGCATCAGTGAACGTATCTGGAGAGTTTTGAAGGGAGAATCAAGCTCCAAGTGCCTCTATTACTAGATCTACAACAGGTTAGTAACTTTCAAGATTCTACATGAATTAGCATGAGATAGTTAGATTTGAACTTGTGGTTAGGATCTAGGTGCAATGTAGATCATTTTAGGATCCGTTTGAAAGTATTTGGTGATGGTTGATCCTGACATAGCAATTTTGTTTGGATTCGAATATCTTGATTCATGAGTAGTTAGAGCAAGTTGATTAGATCAGGATGATCAGTGTAGCATAAGGATGATTTCTATGGTCTTAATTTGGCAATTGGTGATGTTTGATCTGGATGTTATTTCTGAACATTGCTTCATGTTTTAAAATCCATTGAGAGTTGGATAATTTGAGTTGGAGATTTGAAATCCTCGTGAGAGACTGAGTGGAATTGGTATAGACTTTGTGATTTTTGGTTGACTGTAACTTGACCTTCGCCGGAGAAGACAACCGGAGTCTTCTCCGACCACCGTCCCTGCTCTCCATCCAGCCAGCCTGATAATTGGAGAAGATGAGTCCAGATCCGTTAGATCATGCCTTTGACCTTGACTGACCACCAGATCTAACGGATGTGTTATAATCTGAGAAGTGAGATTTTGGAACCAAAACGCAGGCGTTTAAATAATGTGCTGGCAGCGTGTGTGTCTTTGGATGTTTTGACTTGTCAACTGATCCAAGGGCGTGTGTTTTTTCTCAGCATTTGAATTTAGTTTATTTCATTTTTATTATTTTTAATGCATTATCGATTCTAAAAATCACAATAAATTCATTCTTGATCCAAAAATTATCTTAAAAATACCTCCATGATCTTGAGAGAATTTGTGATTTTCTGAAATCAATAAAATGCATTTTCATGCATTTTTCAATTTAATTTGATTTTTCTTATTTTGTTTAATTCTTTAATATTTTCATATTTGATCATCTGTCTTGTTGAATTTTGTTCTCTTAATTGGTGTTGAATCTGGATTTGATTTTTGAGTATGTTGTAGGTTAGATGTGTATGTTCCCTTAGAATTTTTGTTAGATTTTTAGAACAACTTTAGGTTCTGTTTTAGTGTTGAGATTAGAGCCTTCCCAAACTTGTGGATCACTTTGATACCCTTCAACTTAGAAATTATTTAGATGACTTAGAAGTTGAATTAGGCTTTAATGTTTTAACCATAGATTGTTCAAACATGTATGTTCCTCTAGGAAATTTATTAGATTTTTACAACTTTGTTTTCTATTTTAGTTGTATTTTGCAAGTTGCTTGTGCTTGTGGTGTTCTATCTTGTGTGCCTTTGCTTGCTTGGTATTGTTGGTGACTTTGGGGATGGAGTTGCTTGGATTCCTTCTTGGGAGGTCTTCTGGACTTGGTGTAGCTGCTGTGGCTTGAAGATTGGAGCCTGGAGTTGAAGCTTTCTTCTCTTTTAGTATCTTTTTAGGAGCTTAGGAAATTAGGGTTTTAGGAAGAGCTATTAGGACTAGTTTTTATTCTTTCATAAAACATAGAATGCATTGTGTGTTTCTATTCTATCTAATGATGTAAAGTCCTCCTAGGGAAACTCCATCTCTCCTTTGAAGGGATGTGTGGTATGCCCATAGTTGAGTAGAACATTGAGGATGCCTTTCCATTTCAATGTTGGTACTTGATGATTTCCTTTGGTTTTCATTTGGTTCTCAACATTGCAACCTTGATCTTGGTGATTAATTCTCTGCTTGGAGTGTGCTTGCTAGAGCTTGAAGATGAAGTTTGAAGAAGCTTGAAGATAGAAGATAGCTTGAAGATGAAGTCATTTTGCTGTCAACCTTGCTGTCAGGAGGATTTGCTGCTTAGAGCTGCTGTTGAGTATTGAAGTTGTTGAAGACTGTTGCTGCTGCTTGGGCTACTTCCTCTGCTTCTTTTCGTTTGTTGTATTGTCTATTTGCTTATGTTTCTTACCTCTAGGTTTGAGGTGGAGCTTGTCTCCTCTTGCCTGTTGTTTTCTTAGGTTTGAGGTTGAGCCGGACTCCCTTGCCTCGCTTGTACTGTTGCATAGCATGCATTTTACTGTTTACTGTTTACTATTTACTGCTTGCTTTCTTTTGCTGTTTCCCCTAGGATCTCTGATTTCCTCTGTGCAAGAGGGAATTATGATAGACATTAGGTTTTTTAAACCATGCATGATAACTGTAGGTAGATTTCCTTTCAACCATAGTTTTAGGGTGTCTTTCTCTTCTCATCTCAAAACAATTCAAAAATACAGTAATAAGGTTAATTGAAGTCGTACGTTACGAGCCTTAAGCTATCTGGAAAAGGTTGGTGGAGGGTCTCTCTCTAGTAATCTGAATGTTAGTGTGGTACCCTTTGGGTGACATACGAAGCGTTCACTCCTGGGTCATAGTCTCTAGTGCGACTGAGATTGCGAACATCCTAAAAAACATTTCTTTTGTAAAAGACTCAAACAAACATTCAAACTCTGTTTTTGTCCTCTTGGACCCTTAATCCGGAAAACCCTTTCTTAAGGAGATAAAAAACTGTCAGACAAGCTTGTGTCTTCCGTAGCCCGAACTACGTTTGCTCTGATCTTTCATGCTGTATGAAAGTACGTAGGCACGAGATGCGACATCTCGGCAAGCAACCTTCCCCCATAACCCGTAGTTAGGCGAACTATGTTGACTCTGATTTCTCGTTCCTGACGGGAATACGTAGGCATAAAGTGCGATACTTTGCCGAGTCATTTTCATTTTCTTTTTAACCCAGACCTTTAGAGTAGATAGATAAACATACCCATAAGATATAAAACAAGCGTGGACCCCTTGCATAACCAACTCCCGAATTTAGGATTTGGTTGCGATGACCATTCCTTTCCCTCTTTGTGTTAGGTTTACTCTGAGTGTTTCCTTTCCCTCTTGTGGGATAAATAACGCACGGTGGAGACTCTTCTGTCATAGCCGGCGCCGATTTTCGTAGTAGCGACAGAGGCTAATACTTTTGTTACTTGTATCGAATTACTTATTATTAATAAAAGGCATTTATTTATTATGGTTGTTTTTCCAGAATAATAAAGTCTCTAGAATAACTAGTTCGTTTAATGAAATATTAAGTGTGACTTAATCATGAGATCCTATTAAACATAAGGACAATATTCTTAAAGCATCTGTAGCCGAGCTTTATTGTGAAGTGGGATAACCTTAAAGCATTAATACTATTATATAGATATACTGATGATCACATCTCATGGATCATGGATATTGAGTTATCAAGTCTTAACATAGGTATGAATATTAGGAGTAATATTTATACTGAATTAACCCACTATGAGAGTACTACATAGAATATTATGCAAAGTATCATAAGTTACTCTCACGGTGATAGTGGTGTATACCACCCTTCGACCTGAAACCACTATGGACCCTAGATGTAGAGTCAAGTACTTTATTACTGATCTAACATTATCCGTAACTGGATGACCATAAAGATAGTTTATGGGTACTCCACAAAGCATGCTGAGGAACATGAGTGATCTAGATAGAATTTGCACATCCTGCATAATAGGATAAATGTCTAAGGGTCCAATATTGAACTGGACAAGGATGACATGGTATATGCCTTGTGTTTAATATAAATATAAGGGAAAAAGGGTAATTATACACACAAATACTATCACAAAAGGTTTTGTTAGATCACATGACATTTTCGTGACTTGGGTAGCAGTGATGTATTGCTAGATACCGGTCACTATTTATTATATTAAATATATGATTTAATATAATTATCAACATCACGAGAACCTACAAGATCACACACATAAGAACGAATTGATAAGAGATAGAATAAATAAGAAACATTGTGAGGTACAATGTACTTGAGAAAATTATGGAACACCGTACGGTACGGTGTACTTAAGTGAAATATAGAACATCGTATAATATAAAAATAAGAGTTAATATTATTGTTGTTATTATTATTATTATTATTATTATTATTATTATTATTATTATTATTATTATTATTATTATTATTATTATTATTATTATTATAGATATTAAATATAATAATAGTAAAATATATTTATTATAATAATGATAATAATAATAATAATAATAATAATATTATTATTATTATTATTATTATTATTATTATTATTATTATTATTATTATTATTATTATTATTATTATTATTATTATATGATGCACTTAAGTTGGGCTTTTTAACTTGCAACCCACACAAGTGGTTATATAAATACAACCCTTGCATAGAGGCTTTCTGAACTTGATGAAATTCAGTTGGTGAAACCCTGACAATATTTCTATTTTTTTCTCTCTCACTCAAAGCCTTCAATCGTAGCAGCTAGCACCGAGACTGAAGGAATCTGTTCGTGTAGACTGAGTAGAGGTGCAGTTCATCATACATCACTCGTGATCACTCCTTCAATTTAGAATCAAAGATTTCATCGCCACAAGAGATAACTGTTCTATCACTGATCATGATCGTCCGTAAGGATCACTAAAAGGAAATTTTTTATTTTCCGTTGTACTTTGGATCGCAATTTCCCTTCACAAAGCTGTATCCAGAGGAGTGACAATTATGCTAGAATGAAAACCTTGGAGAAGAAGCTTCAATTTAATATAAATATCATCCTCAAGCAATAAGAAATAATGTGGTATCAAAGGTCGAGAACGAAATGGTTAGTGGACGGAGACCAAAATACCAAATATTATCACATGAAAACTATCAATGAAAGAAGAAGAAATATAATCAGCATGGTAAGAAATGATGTTGGTCAATGGATTTAGGACACTAATCAACTTCAAACGTTGATCAAAGATTACTTCATAAATTTCTTTGCTGCCAAACATTTGTGGAAAGAATGACGGCCTACTGAGATATCCTTCTCGAGGCTGGATGATGCGGATTTTAGTAAGCTTAGTGAGCCAATAAGTGATGCTGAGATAAAATGTGCCATGTTTTCCATGAAACCTTGGAAGTCCCCTGACCCCAACGAATTTCCTGCGGGTTTTTTTTTTCCAGAAATCGTGGGAGTTACTGAGGAGAAAATGGTTTGTGTTATGGATACTCTTAATAAATTCTGTAGCTTATCAGGCCAGGAGGTGAGTGAGGAAAAGTCGAGTATTCTTTTTTCAAAAAATGTTTCCAGGTGCTTAAGGCAAAAACTCCTGCACATTTCAAAATTTAGAGAGAATAATAATTTTGTCAAGTATTTGGGAGTTCCTTTAAGTGGGAAGAATTTGTGTCGAGCTAATTATCAATATTTAATTGATCAAGTTGCTGCAAAACTTTCGAACTAGAAAGCGTCGTCATTGTTGTTTGCTGGCCAAACTATTCTTGCCAAAAGTGTTCTTGAGGCTATACCAATTTATCCAATGATGACGAACTTACTTCCAAAAGCTTGTATTAAAGAGATTCAGAAAATGCAGCGAAATTTCATTTGGGGGGATACCACTAGCAGTAAGAAATTGCATGATGTCAATTGGAATATAGTTACTACTCTTAAGGATCATGATGGTCTAGGTCTTAAAGACCTCGGCGCCATGAATGCAGTGTGTATTATGAAATTGAGTTGGAAGCTTATAAATGATGCTGAGGATTTATGGTGTAATATGCTAAAGGGAATCTACAAGGAGGTGCACTTGTGCAAAAATCCTATAAAGAAGACAATATGATCGAGTCGTTGGAGGGCCATAAATAACTATATCCCGATTTTGATGAATGCTGGGAATTTGAGAATGGGTGATGGTCGTAGAATCACTGCTTTGGATGATATTTGGCTTGAAGAGGAATTATGCATTAAGGATTACGTGCAGGAAATTCCAAACAATCTTAGCGAAGTTACGTTGCGGGATCTTGTGACTGATGGTGGGGATTGGAAGCTGAATGTTTTGCAACATTGGATGCCTCAAGAGATCATAGATAAAATAAGTAACTTGCAGCCACCTAATGGTGATGAGGACGTGGACACTTTTGTTATGCATGGAGCGAATGTAAATTGTGGGACAATGAGTCATTTTTACAAGTTAATGATGCCTCATGAAGACAATAATGCTGCTTATGATTGGAAGAACATTTGGAAATTAAAAGTTCCTGAGAGAATAAAATTTTTTGTTTGGTTAATGTAGCACGATAGACTTTTAACTAATCAAAGCAAGAGTAGGAAAGGTTATGTTTCGTCGGATTGTAAATTATGTGGGCATACTTATGAAAATATGTTGCATGCGTTTCATGAGTGCCCTCGTGCTATGGAAGTTTGGGTAAATAAAGTGCCAACTGAGATGCACAATGATTTTTTTAATTTGAGGGAAAGCTGGTTGGGTAAATCTTAATGTGGATGAGTGTTGTATTGAGGGTATTGGTGCGTGTTGTGGCGGTCTTGTAAGAGACGAGGAGGATGTTGGTTAGGAGGTTTTGCCAAGAATGTGGGAATCTGCAATAGCTATATGGCAGAGTTATAGGGTTTACTAGAAAGCTTGATGTTCACTCTTGATCTGGGATTCAGGAAAAATAGAAGTTAATATGAATTCTTTCGAAATAGTCATGGATATTAACAAAGGGAGATCCAAAAGAAGTGAAGGTATGAAAATGCTTAAGAAGATTGGTAGCCTTTTGAGTAGGTTTGAGGATGCCATTGTTGTTCATGCGTTTACAGAGTTCAATCAATGTGCGGATGCTCTTGCAAACCGAATGTAAATTGAGTAATAATTTACATAGTTATATAGTTGCTCCTAATTACATTGAGCGTTTTTTAGTTAAAGACATTGTGGAGATTATTCCCATAGGAAAGTTCCCTTGTAGTTTGCTCTTTTCTTGGGCTCTCCATTACCAAAAAATAATAATAATAATTGAATGACAATAGCAAATGTATATTAAAAGCTCAATTTATTAACTTTAAGTTAGAATTACTTCTTAAAGTAAAATCAATTCAAGGTAGGCAGCTAAATATATCAAATTGGATTTTTTTTTTAAAGTAAATTAAAAACTGAAATTTCATTCTTAAAGAAATTTTTTTTTTAAATGTTATAAATTTAAATCTGCATCCATGCATAGCTATTAAATAAACTGATTTAACATATTAAAATCAATTCTATTTTCGTATCATCAATGTCATATCTTCTAAAGATGTAATTAAACCGTCACAAAATCTTTCATTCAAAACAAGATTGAACTTTTTTATTTGTATTTAGAACAACTTTAATGGAATTCGAACCTCTTTAATTAAAGTGCAAAAGAGAGCTGATTACCTATTACGTTCTTTTCTTTACTAAAGTGCATTGAACTCTTTGATTACTATTTTCCCCACTTAACGGTCTTAAACATATTAACGGTCAATTTTAAAAAGAAAAATTAGATTTATTGGTCTCAAACTCTCAAATCAGCCTCCTAATCTTACTTAACCCTTTTAATCAAACACAATGATTAATTCTCTGTCATGCACCGATTATATATCCACTACTTGATAGTGACTCAATTCAAAGTCCAAACTACTCCACCAACAAGTCAAGATATGAGTGTGTCACGCTCTAATCATATGCTTAATTTATATTCCTAAGGATTACAAATGGAAACCATACATTTCGTTTATATATATATATATATATATATATATATATATATATATATATATATATATATATATATATATATATATATATATATATATATATATATATATATATATATATATATATATATATATATATATATATATATATATATATATATATATATATATATATATATTCTAACGGTTCTATTAAAAAGTATTACTCATTGTCGGATGAATAAGGCAATAAGTAAAAACCAAATTATGAGATGACCTTCTACTAGCATGGATTAAAAATCATTGGAGAATTGGATTGTATGACAACTTGTGATATAGTACTAAAGTCATATTAGGCAGTTAACGGATCATCTAATCCTTCAATTATTACAATGAGGCTCACTAAATTTTAAGGATTCTATGTAAATTCAATGAGAGAAATATCAATTTCAATATAAAACATATAAGGTTTTTATTTTATTTTTAAGTAGTTGAAAATTAGTTAGTTATGTTATTTGTAATTGATATTCAATTAGGAGGTTACTTGTCTTGTAAGTTTTGTATAAATGTCTTTTTGGCTCATAAAATAAACTAAAATTTTTTGAATTTATAGTTTCTTGTCCTAACAAATTAGAGTGATTTACTGTTCATCTTTGAGAGTAAATTTGTTAGTGAGAATCACAGGTGATGCGACATTAAGGTGTGTAGTGCATTTTTTAGATTTCTTAGAGGTGAATGCTACCAATTTCAATGGTGGAGAGCAATCACAACCTAACAACCATTCTAAGGTCTAAAGTTCGATGACCATTATGATATTGAACCGTGCTTATGAAAAATCTTATGTAATTAAAGGTGTGAGTTCATTCTTTCATATAGTTATATTTTGAATGGTGTCAAAATTAAGAGTAATTTAGCGTTTTTGTATATTGGACAGTATCAACCCAATCTTAGATGTGAATTGATCATCTTAACCTTATGATGCATACAAACATATTTGAAATTGATTGGATGGGATGCTTCAAAAATTGAGTTTGAGTGTGAAAACCACTGCATAGGTCGAGACATACGTGTTTATGTCGACCTATAGAAGCCTTAGCTTCAGTATAGGTCGACACAAAGCTTTTACAGGTCGACACTCATGCCTCAATAATGAAGGTTGTAGCTTCTGTTTGATAGGTCGTGTCTAATAGGCCGACCTAAGACCTTTACAGGCCGACACATCACATTCACAGGTCGACCTATAATGTGCAAATTTTGAAATTTTGTTTTTCCTTTCATTTCTTCATGCATGCCTTTTGTTCCATATCATATATACATATAAATACTCATGCATGCATCATATTCTAGCAAGGTACTAGTCTAAAACCTAAACGAAATCTGAATTATAAACCAGACCCATCATTTTCATCCTCCCTTATATGCATACACACAATCAAACAGCACATAATCATTTTTTGATTAGGTGACCATCAAGATTAGGGTTGATAAAATCCAATTAGGTTAGTGTAACCGAGAATATTGGGTTGAGTTTTTTGTGTATTTCAAATAAGAAAACCAAGTTGGGGTTTTTCTTTAAGTTCATTGGGATTTGAAGGTTTTGGACAAGATCACGCAATACGAATTCGATCGAGTGAAAAGGCATCAGGAAAAGGTAGGGTGTACCTTGCAAGGGAGTAGTGTGAAACAGTGAGTCGTGTTTGTGAGTATTTGGTTCAACAAATGCGTGCTAGGGATTAATTTGACCAAGCAAAAACCTTGAAGACGAGGATGTCTTGCAAGCTAGTAACAAGGACAGGTGGATTATAGCAGCTTTGTTGGTTACTTGATCAATCTTTGATCAAGGGTTTTGGAGGTGGTAGAATTAACAACAAATCATAGGGTTTGTAGGGTTAGAGTTCTTCATATCTTGTATATACATTGTTTGCAAAGTAAGGTTAAATTGTAACTATCTCAATTCGAATTTGAATTAAGGCAGATGTACCCATAACAAGACCGATTGGGGAACTGTCTAATTAAATCATTCTCTCTCTCTCTCTCTCTCTCTCTCTCTCTCTATATATATATATATATATATATATATATATATATATATATATATATATATATATATATATATATATATATATATATGTGTGTGTGTGTGTGTGTGTGTGTGTGTGTGTGTGTGTGTGTGTGTGTGTGTGTGTGTGTGTGTGTGTGTGTGTGTGTGTGTGTGTGTGTGTGTGTGGGGGGGGGTGTGGGTGTGTGTGTGTGTGTGTGTGTTTGTGCGTGTGTGTGTGTGTGTGTAAGTTTTGTACTTGCAAATTGTCGAATCTTTGTTGTTTGGATCAATTCGTTTGGAGATCAAATTTTTTATTGCTTTTTGAATTACGATTTGTTAATATAATCATAATTACTTTGATTTTGATTGGTTTTAGCATAAACAAATCAAATTAAATTTCCAATGTTATCGATTGCACTCAAGCTGTTCGATAAATTGCTTCAATTGCTTTTAATTGAATTTTTTATCATTGGAAATAAGCTCTACGTGTAGCTTATCATTTAATTAATTTGTGAATTAATCGTTGTTGAACAATTTGTGTTCATTATCGTCCAACTGATCACGTTCCTAAAGGTGTCTTTTAATGGATGCCTAAATGTAACCAAAATGTCACTAATCCCTAAGGACCCAATGAAGATTGGGTACCTAGCACTAATTGTTAATCATGCAGAAAAAAGATGTCTTGACTCTATTAAGAGAGTATGAGATCTCATTTATGGAAGATCGAGGCATAATAAAGTGACATGGTCTTATGTTGTTGATCTATATAACAAGCAAGGAAGATTGTGTTGCCAAAAAGGATAACTCTTTGTGTTTCTTTAATTGGTAAAAGTGTGTTTATGATTACTAATGTTTTATCTGAGAAGTGTCGGAAAGGTATTATATTCAATGATGTAGGTGTATCTTCAACAAGACATACTCGAGTATATCAAATTAGGAGTGATTAACCAAAGATGATGAAACACGAGGAGGAGAAAGATAATCATCATGATTGAATAAGGATGAAAGTCCAACAACAAAGATGATCTTTAAGCCAAAGTAACTCTTGAATACATTATTAATTTCACGTTCAAATACTTGTACAAGAAGAAAAATGGTAAGAACATTTCAGCTATTTTCATGTTGCATGGCACGTTTTGCATTCATTTCAACTTTCATTTGAAAGTTCTCGTGGAATGCATGTGCGTCCTCCGTCTTGTATACGGTGAGGTAATATCATTTCTATCCTTTCTGGCTTTGTAAGTATTTATTTTACATGTTTATTTGTCAATGGTATATGATGAATGATGTGTATTATAGTTACGATATGTGTTTTCTTTCAAAAATTCAAATGTAACCATTGTGTGTTTCATTTCATATGTTTATAGTAACTATATTCAATATGTCTTCATATCTTTATCTATATTTTGAACCATTTCATACTTGCATCTTCATGATTGCATGAGTCGAGCAAACAAACCATTGAATAACATCATATGCATATGTCTATTATTAATTCTTCATCCATGAGTCAATTTAAGTCTCTCGTTGTCATTACAAATTCAAACTGAGTCAAATACTAGAAGTTTGTGTCATTCAGGTCGACACAAGGCCGTGTAGGTCGACCTACTATAAGCGAGTTTTGTATTTGTCCAAATTGTTATAGTAGAGGTTGACACACTGTCGTATAGGTCGACACATAACAATTATTTTTAGTATTTTTCAAAAGAGTTATATTATAGGTCGACACATAATCGTATAGGTCGGCATATACCAAAGTTTTCTGAGTTCCTTTAGTTTATGCTACGCTATGTGTCGACACATATCAGTCATAGGTTGGCACATGGTAGTGAAAGGTCGAAGTATGACACATTTGACCAAAATGTTTCATTTTCCTACATTCATTGTTGATTCATGAATCTATCTCAATTGCTTTCCAACTTCTAGTCAGTCTTGTAACTCTTCAAAAGACCTTAAATTCTCCACTATTGTCATTAAACATATCATATTAAATCATTCAACCATACATTTTCCTAAGACTCATAAACATTATGTATTCTCCACTCCCTATAAATGACCATCATTTCTCATTCTTAAAACCACACCCCACTCACAAACTCGGTCAAATTCAAACACATTGTCTCCAAATTTTTCTGAGCAAGTGTCAGTGGCACCCAAAACTATGAAAGCTAAAGGTGATTCTATAGATAAGGGAAAGGCTAACACTTCTTTAACTACTCTAGAAAATGCTTTCTCTTGTGTTTTAGCTGATTGTGTTGAAGAATTTGAAGAAAAGCATCAACATTGCCTTGAGATGAAGCAACACGTACGGAACCAGTGGTAGCTGGATGCTTAGATATTCCAAAAGTTGTTCGACTTGTCGAGCACTAGCAGATAAACTATTTTGTGAAACTGTCACAAGATTACAGTGAAGATCTTATTCAGGTATTCTATTTCGATCTACATGATCAGAAGAGACCATCCTTCAAATTCTCAATAGATGATAAAGTTTATGAAGTTACTGATTAACTATGGAAAATACTATTTGATATCTCCATTGTAGATCCTGATGTTGATGAAGAGGTTGATCCGTTGGTGATGGACATCGACATGCATAAGAACTTTGAGTGGACTATGCATTTGAATGAGATGTTTAAAGCACCTAGAGCAGAGCACTATCATCACACTCTTGCTATCAGTTAACTAAAAATGGTTCCCAGAATTCCCTTATGGTTGGTGTCGCACATCTTACGCTCAAAGAAATGAGGGTATTCAAGAATAGATAATGCTGAGATTCACCTTGTGTACATTCTTCTACACAAGATCCATATCAGTTAGCCATATTACTTTATTTACCGGATGTTCACGATCAAGGAGTGAAATAAAGGAACATACTTTTGCTACATATCCATGATCTCCAAGATTATCAATTTCTTCAATATTAGCATGCCAAATATGCTATTCATATCTCCTGGTCCGGTTCAAGAAATTTTCAAGCCTACTTTGACCAATATGGGGTACTTTTGGGATGAGGAACGTCAAGTTTACTACTTTAGGATGGGTAAATGTGGTTGGAAGGTGTAGAATTTTGATGACCCCTCAGAATTGATTGATTCCACTACTGAGGCATAGGGTATCGGTGATGAACATATGCATGATGTTGATCATGAAGCTGGCCTAATAGGTAATGAGCATGGAAATAAATCCTCCATAATAACTTTGCTTCAAAATATGCAAAGGAAACAAGATGAACACCATAGAGAGGAATGTCAGAAAAGAGAAGCCTTTGAAGCAACTTTAATGGAACAACTTCGCACTGTTGAAGAACGCATAAAGGCGCAAGATGTAAACTTTGAGGATTTTGCTTCTTTTGTGACTAATAAGTTGATTGTGTTAAAAGATGAGATTGGTTCTAACACGGGTACTACTATTTACAGGGTCAATCACATGATTGCTGACCAAAATGAAGATCATCATTATTATACACAGTTTTATCAGGAAATGTGTAATTTATTGGATTGCCAGTTTGGTAATGATGGTCAAGGATGCTTTCGTGGAACAAGACCTGCGAGTCATGGAAGACATTGCGTCTAGTTGTGCCTGTCTAGAATTTTTAGGATTTGTTCTGTTAGTTCATCCATTCAGTTTTTTCTTTCTTTCATGTCATCATGCATGTTTAAATTATGCCTTGGTTTGTTTTGTTTTGTTATGCTTAAGTATGGGTGCAATACTTGTACTATGATTTATTAAAATCAATAAATATGAGTATTGGGTTTGTGTGTTTATTAAGTTTGTATGTTTACATATATTGTATATAAGTGCACTACCGATCTTTGCAATTTCCTATGTGTAAGTATATTGACTATGTATAATGTGTATCCATGTGATACTCCTAATGGGTTTCTTGTCTCTTTTTGATGTTGTCAAAGGGGGAGAAGAATATGAAGGATACAATGAAGGAAAAATATGAAGGATACAATGAAAAATATGAAGGATATAATGCATATACTTAGGGGGAGCTATTTACTATACTGTAGAAAAAGGCATCGTAAACTTTAAGTTTCGCAACCATTAAAAAGGATAGTATGTGAGTGTATTCTTCCATATAGTCATGTTTTGAATGATGTTAAACTAGGAGCAATTTAGCGTTTTTGTATATTGGACGATATCAACCCAATCTTAGATGTGCATTGATCATCTTAGCTTTAGGATGCATACAAACATGTTTGAAATTGATTGGAAGTGACTTAAGAAAGAAAAGTCCATGCTTCAAAAATTGAGTTTGAGTGTGAAAACCACTACATAGGCCGACACATACATGTTTAGGTCGACCTATAGAAACCTTTGCTTCAGTATAGGTCAACATAAACAGGTTGATACCCATTCCTCAATAAAGAAGGTTGTAGATTTTGTTTGACATGTCGCTTCGAATAGGCCGACCTAAGACCTTTATAGGCCAACACATCACATTCACAAGTCGAACTATAAAGTGAAAATTTTAAAAATTTGTTTTTCCTTTCATTTCTTCATACATGCCTTTTGTTCTATATCACATATGCATATAAATACTCATGTGTGCATCATATTCTTGTAAGGTATTAGTGTAAAACCTAAACGAAAGCAGAATTACAAACCAAACCCATCATCTTCAACCTCTCTTTTATGCATACACACAATCAAACTACACATAATCATTTTTTGATTGGGTGACCATCTAAATTATGATTGATAACGTCCAATTAGTTGGTGTAACCAAGAATATTGGGTTAGGTTCTTTATGTGTTTCAAAAAATAAAACCAAGATGGGGTTTTCCTTCAAGATCATTGGGATTTGAAGTTTTTAGACAAGATCATGCAAATACAAATTTGATCGAGTGAAGAGGCCTTGAGACAAGGTAGGGTATACCTTGCAAGGGAGTAGCGTGAAATGGTGAATCCTGTTCGTGAATCTTGGGTTCAACAAATGCGTGCTAGGTATTAATATGGCCAAGTGAAAACATTGAAGACGGGGAGGTCTTGCAAGCTAGTAACAAGAACATGTAGATTGTATCAACATTGTTGGTTACTTGATCAATCTTTGATCAAATGTTTTGGAGGTGGTAGAATCAATGACAAACCATAAGGTTTATGGGCTTAGAGCTATTCATCTCTTGTATATACATTATTTGCAAAGTAAGTTTAAGTTGCAACTATCTCAATTCGAATTCGAATTGAGGGCAGACATACCCATAGCAAGGCCGATTGGGGAAATATCTAAACAAATCCTTCTCTCTCTCTCTCTCTCTCTCTCTCTCTCTCTCTCTCTCTCTATATATATATATATATATATATATATATATATATATATATATATATATATATATATATATATATATATATATATATATATATATATATAATTTTTGTACTTGCAAATTATCAAATCTCTGTTGTTTGGATCAATTCGTTTCGAGATCACATTTTTTATTACTTTTTGAATTACGATTTATTGATATAATCATAACCACTTCGATTGTGATTAGTTTTAACATCAAAAAATTAAATTAAATTTCTAAGTGTTATCGATTGCAATTAAGGTGTTCGATAAATTGCTTCAATTGCTTTTAACTGAATTTTTTATCATTGGAAATAAGCTCTACGTGTAGCTTAGCATTTAATTAATTTGTGAGTTAATAGTTGTTGAACAATTTGTGTTCATTATCATTCAATTGGTTTACGTTATCAATATCCGAGCTTTTCGATAGTAGGTTTGGTTAGACGATTTGATTCGGGTTGTTTTTGATGTGCCATAAAACTTTTGATAACCATTTTTGCGAAAAGTTAATTTTCTTTTAATTTTTTTTTATCTATTCACCCCCTCTAAATCGAAGCTTGTTGTCTAACAAAAGGAGTATTGGACATTATGCAAGGTGTTCTTGTTCTCCCAGCTACACCAACACTTGAATAGAAAAAAATGGTTGAAGAAAGCAAAGTGGAATACCTTAAGGACAAAAACTATCCGTTTTAATCAATTAAGAGAAAATCATTGAACAAATTATTGATAAGAGTTTGTCAAAATCCATTTAGGATACAGTGGATAGGAAGTATTATGGGTCCACCAAAGAGAAGTGGGCTCAATTGCAAGCATTTAGGGGGTGAGTTAGAGCTTCTCCACATGAACGAAGACAAATTTATTGGTGATTAGTATGCAAGAACATTGACAATTGTAAACAAGATGAAGATTCATGGTGAAAAGATGAAGGAATGTACTTTTTTTTTAAGATTCTCAAGTTCATGTCCTATAAATTCAACTATATCATCTGTGCCATTGAAGAATTGAAAAAAGTTGAGGTTTTCTCCATAGATGAACTAAATAGTTCCCACTAAGTTCATGCTCAGAAGATGTAACATGTAAAAAAGAAAGACCAAGTCTTAACAATCTCTAATGCAGCAAGGATATCAAGGAGAAGTAGAGGTTGTATTGCCTTAAAAGATGCTCAAGGTAGAGGAAAAAGATTTAACAAAAGTTCCATAGAGTGCTACAAGTGTCACAGGTTAGGCCATTATTAATATGTATGTCCTAACCTCAAAGAATATGTGAACTATGTTAAGTAAGAGGATGATGAAGAGATGTTACTCCCGACCTTTGAAAGCCCTAACAAGAATCACATTTGGTTCTTAGATTCTGGGTGTAGGAATCACATGTGTGGAAATAAAGGAAGGTTTTAAGTTCATGACTTAGAATTCAAAGAATCTTTGAGATTGTGGGACTATTTTCAGATGCAGGTCATGGAAAAAGGCAATGTCAAGCTTCACATCAATGATATTGCTCATATTGTAATTGATGTCTACTACATCCTTAAACTGAAGAACAATTTGTTAAGTGTAACACCCCACTTCCCAAATCAATTAAATTAATAAACATTATAAATAAACAAAATCAGAGTTCCAATTCTCCCAAGTGGGATATCACATAAAAACAACATTTCCTTATAAAAAGGTTTATCTCCAACTTCAGCGGAATGTTAAATAATAAAATTCAATAAAAGTTTGATACGTTCACAGGGAAATAAAATATAAGTTCTTCATAAAGTAAATAAAAACGCCCAAGTCCCATGCTACGTATCAGAGCATCCTAGACTCGACAATCACACCAATACCCAAGCTAGCTAAGCACCTGGATTATCTGTACTCCCGAAGAAGCACAGACCACAACAATAACAAAGGGGTGAGAACATGATCAAAAATATAACGGTAATGTAATACATGTAATAAGGCAGTAAAACACACCAACACATCAATTATCACCCCAACAACACCATATAACGAACCTACTGTTCAATTTACAATATAACATATTATAATGCAAAATGCAACTCAACACCATGCATGCGGTACCGACTCATTGGTTCATTCAATCGAACCCACCATTCTCCACAAAGGAGTACGGGCGAATCACTTACGCTCCATCCGAGACATGATTCAACCCCACCATTCTCCACAAAGGAGTACGGGTGAATCACTTACGCTCCATCCGAGACATGATTCAACCCCACCATTCTCCACAAAGGAGTACGGACAGATCACTTACGCTCCATCCGAGACATGATCCATCCCACCAAGACACCATGATATGCACACACCAATGCATAACTATTATGTTCAGGCACACTAAGTGCACACGATCCACCTGATCGTATCATTATACATCACATATATATGCACAGATATAACATGCACCAACACCATATAAATCAATCAGTTAGTAAACAAGTTCATATTCTATCACCAAGATACAAACACATCCCACTACTCGGGGATACACGATCCTACTGATCACTACATACATATATATCAACTAGTTGCCCACCAGTCATTATTACGGGAAACATGTACTATCACCAAGTACACAAGTTAGTTCCCACACTCATCATTCTTACAGTGCATCAAGGCCAAAGGGATCACACAAGCCCAAGCTCAAGGCCAAAACATCACAAAATCACATTCTGGTTCTGCTACGTTAGCTGGCATTCGCCAGGCGAACCTGCTGGCGAAACCCCCTTTCCACTATCGTGCATTCGCCAGGCGAACCTTCATTCGCCAGGCGAACCTTCGCTGGCCACACTCGCCAGGCGAAGTTCCTACCCTTTAGGTCTGGGACTTAATTCTGAATTATTCGCTGCCACTCGCCTCAGCTCGCCAGGCGAACACTCGCCTCCCTTCGCCAGGCGAAGCTTCGCCAACACTCGCCAGGCGAAGCCCAGCGAATGCTGCGATTTCACCAATTCTTCCTAGTTCAGCAGAGTGCTTTCTAAGCCAAATGGGTTAAACTTCCTACTTCCAATTCACCTCTTAACATCAGTACTAACAATATAGATATCATAACTTATCGGTTTCTAGACTACATTCCCAATTCAACTCTTAAGCATTCTATCGATACCTCAAAAGGTCACACAGAACCTCCCCTAAAATCATAACTCAACCTATACGCCAAATTAAAACCGTAAAATCACCTATATGCCAAATTGGACAAAAACAACAATTCATCAACGTTTAATATCCAACCATTAACAATCAATAACAATTACCACATATAATACAGAAAATCATATGTCGATCAATTTCCTACGGGGTTAAGGACTCCCCACTACCCTATACATGTATAAACCATTCCCAATCAGGTTTCTCCCCCCTTACCTTGTTAATCGGTTGATCGATGAAAGAATCCTCCAAGGTTTGGCCAATTCAGATTTTCCCCTGTTCCTTCGTTCTTCGCTCCCTTTTCCGTTCCCTTTTCCGTTCTTTTTCCACTTTCTCTAACTTCTCACAATGTATCGTAACAACCACTAACCCCTCACATTCTCTATTTTAATTCTCTACTCCCAATAATAATAATAATTTAATAATAATAATAATAATAACTTAATAAAATAATAATAATAATAATAATAATAATAATAATATTATCTCACCAAAATAATAATATTAATAATAATAGTAACTATAATAAATATAATAATAATAATATTCCCACCAATATTAATATTATACACTATATTATTATATTACCAAAACACTACCAATAATCCTCCCACATTAGGGACACCCACCAAACATCACCAAATACACCCCCACCAAAGGGCACACCAACACATAATATTTAAAATAATAATAAAATGACTAAATAATTAAAATGGGTGTTACAACTCTCCTCCACTTTAATTATTTTTGTCCTCGAAAATCACTTGATGGAAATAGCTCCGGATACGCTTCTCGCATCCTGCTTTCCAACTCCCAGGTCACACTGCCTCCTGCAGCACCTCCCCAAACTACCTTCACCAAAGGTATCTCTTTCTCTCGGAGCTGTTTCATCTTACGGTCCTCGATCCTCAACGGCATCGTCTCAACAGTAAGATTCTCCCGAATCTGAACATCATCTCTCTGAATCACATGAGATGGATCAGAAACATACTTTCGCAATTGCGACACATGAAACACATCATGTAGATTCGACAACTCAGGCGGTAACGCCACCCTATAAGCCACATCACCAATTCTCTGTAAAATCTCATAAGGTCCAATGAACTTAGGATCCAGCTTCTTGGACTTCAGTCCACGACCCACACCAGTCATCGGATTAACTCTTAGGAATACGTGATCACCTACACAGAATTCCAACTCTTTCCTCCGATTATCATGATAGCTTTTCTGCCTACTCTGAGACACTTTCAATTTCTCACGAATCATCTGAATGGTCTCAGTAGTCTGCTGTACAATTTCTGGCCCAAGCACCATATTTTCACCAGTCTCATACCAACACAGAGGAGTCCTACACCTCCTCCCATACAAAGCTTCAAACGGTGCCATTCCAATACTCGAATGGTAACTGTTATTGTACGTGAACTCAATCAATGGTAAATGAGTATCCCATGCACCACCCTTTTCTAACACACAAGCTCTCAGCAAATCTTCAAGCGACTGAATAGTCCTCTCCGACTGACCATCAGTTTGCGGATGATAAGCTGAACTCAATTTCAACTTAGTTCCCAAAGCTTCCTGCAAGCTCTTCCAAAATTCCGAAGTAAACCGTGGATCTCTATCCGACACAATACTGGACGGAACACCATGCAACTTCACAATTACCCGAATGTAAATCTCTGCCAGTTTCGTCAATGGAAAACTAATATTGATCGGCACAAAGTGTGCAGACTTCGTCAATCGATCCACAATCACCCATATAGCATCAAAACCTCTCGCCGTATTCGGCAAACCTGTCACAAAATCCATGGTAATGCAATCCCATTTCCAAACCGGAATCTCTAATGGTTGCATAAATCCAAAAGGTCTCTGGTGTTCCACCTTCGACTTCTGACATGTCAAACAGGCATACACAAATTGAGCTATGTCTCTTTTCATACCAGACCACCAAAATAATTTCTTCAAATCATGATACATTTTCGTAGCTCCCAGATGAATACTCAGGCTACTACGATGTCCTTCGCTCAAAATTGAATTTTTCAATTCTTCATCATCTGGTACACAAATCCTGCCTCTAAATCTCAACACACCTGTACTATCCAATTTAAAGTCACTATCGGAGTCACTCCCTACTCCAGGCATCAAATCTACCAATTTCACATCCAACTTCTGATTTTCTCTAATCATATCCAAGAAGTCATTATTTACCTGCAACATACCCAACATTACACTATCTGCAGTAGTCTCACAAACCATGCTCAAATCTCTAAACTGTTCAATTAACTCAATTTCTTTCACCATCAGAGCTGCCATATGAATTGCTTTCCTACTCAAAGCATCTGCCACTACATTGGCCTTTCCTGGATGATAACTCAAACTGAAGTCATAATCCTTCAAAAATTCCAACCATCTTCTCTGCCTCATATTCAGCTCTTTCTGATCAAACAGGTATCTCAGACTCTTATGATCACTAAACACTTCAAATCTTGAACCATATAAATAGTGTCTCCAAATTTTCAACACAAAAACAACCGCAGCTAATTCAAGATCATGAGTCAGATAGTTTCGCTCATGCACTCTCAATTGTCGCGATGCATATACTACTACTTTACCATTCTGCATCAGAACCCCGCCTAATCCCATCTTAGACGCATCACAGTACACCACAAACGGCTCACTCGGAGTCGGTAACACTAACACCGGTGTCGTAGTCAATCTCTTTTTCAACTCTTCAAAACTTTCTTCACAAGCAGCATCCCATACAAAATCTTGGTTCTTTCTCGTCAACTGAGTTAATGGCAACGCCAAATTAGAGAACCCTTCAATAAACCTGCGGTAATAACCGGCTAACCCCAAAAAGCTTCTAATCTCTGTCGCTGTCTTCGGCGGTTCCCACTGCAATACTGCACTTACTTTTGACGAATCCACCGCTATTCCATCTTCAGATATTACATGCCCCAAGAAACTTACTTTCTTCAACCAAAAGTCACACTTTGACAGTTTAGCAAATAATTTATTTTCCTTCAACACTTGCAAGGCAATTCTCAGATGTCCTGCATGCTCTTCATCAGATTTAGAATAAATTAATATATCATCAATAAACACTACAATGAACTGATCCAAGTAAGAATGGAAAATTTTGTTCATATACTCCATAAATACTCCCGGTGCATTAGTCACTCCAAACGGCATTACAGCATATTCGTAATGTCCATATCGAGTCCTAAAGGCAGTCTTCTGAATATCACCTTCTTTTACTCTCATCTGATGATAACCCGATCTTAAGTCGATCTTACTAAATACACGAGCTCCCACCAGCTGGTCCATCAAATCATCAATCCTAGTTAAAGGATACTTATTCTTAATAGTCACTTTATTCAATTGACGGTAATCGATGCACAGACGCATACTACCATCCTTCTTCTTCACCAACAACACTGGAGCTCCCCACGGCGATACACTTGGTCTAATAAACTTTCTATCCAACAATTCTCCAATCTGAGATTTCAACTCAGCCAATTCCACTGCGGACATCCTGTACGGCGCCATAGAAATAGGTCTCGTACCATGAACAAGATCAATGCCAAATTCTACTTCTCGCGTCGGAGGCAATTCCGTAATGTCGTCAGGAAACACTCCTGGAAATTCATTCACCACTGCTAATTCCTCCATTGGCACTTTGTTATCCAGCGATAAAGTTGCAAATAAGGTAAACACTCTAGTTTCATCTTCCAACAAGGCCCTCAATTCTTTATTAGACAAAGAACTTGCCACAACTTCCTCTTCAGGGGTCAGGAACAACAATTCCTTCCGAAAACAATCGATGTAGACTCGGTTGAACTCTAACCAGTTCATACCCAGAATAACATCCAACTTACCAAGTGGTAGACAAATCAGATCCACTCCAAATTCTCTACCGAAAATAGTCAGCGGACACTTCAGGCATACCAAAGAAGTAGTCACTGAACCTATAGAGGGTGTCTCAATAGTCATCTGTGTCTCCAGAGTGGACGGCACCAAACCTATCCTCTCCACACAACCTATAGAAATAAACGAGTGTGTTGCACCCGTATCAATAATAGCAATCAAAGGAATATTATTGATAATACAAGTACCTCTGATCACACGCTCATCACTGGCAGCTTGAGCTCCTGCCAAGGCAAACACTTTTCCACCAGCCGGAGACGTTTGAGGCTTCTTCGGCTTCTCACAATGTGTACTGATATGACCCTTCTCACCACAGTTATAACAGGTCGGCATAGTTGCTCTGCAGTCAGCTATCACATGACCTGGTTTCCCACACTTAAAACACTTCTTGGCTTCATTAGGACAATCATTAGAACGGTGTCCCATACCACCGCACCGAAAACATTTCCCTTCAACAGGTGCTCTCCCATCTCTAGGCTTCTTATCAACAACAGCTTTACGTTTTCCCTTATCAGCAGCAACACTATAAGGAGTACCACTAAACCTCTGCTTACCCTTACGGTCATTAACAGCTTTGTAGTGCGCAATCCTTGCTCGATTATCGTTATCATAAATCCTGCTTCTGCTTACCAGCTCAGGATAGCTCCTGATCTTCTGACAAGCAATCCCCAACTTAATCTCTGGACGCAGTCCATTCTCAAACTTTAAGCACTTAGAAGTCATTGCCCCCTCCACATTATAGTGGGGACAATACTGCACCAGCTCCTCAAACTTGGCAGCATATTCTGCTACAGTCATGCTACCCTGTTTCAGCTCTAAGAATTCAATTTCCTTAGCGCTTCGGATATCTTCCGGGAAATACTTCTCCAGAAAACCTTTCCGAACCACCTCCCAAGTAATGGTAGTTCCAGCAGCTTCCAACCTTTGGCGACTATTGTCCCACCAGGCTTCAGCTTCACCCTCCAGCATGTGAGTACCAAACCTCACCTTTTGCTCATCGCTATATTCCATAGTCCTGAAGATCTTCTCAATTGCCTTCAACCACTTCTGAGCAGCTTCGGGGTCCAGAATTCCCCCTTCGAACATTGGCGGCTTGTTGCTCCGAAACTGCGCCAAACTCCTGAATTGGGCATCTGCAGTTTGATTCTGATTAGCAACCGCCTGCGCCATTGCTTGCATAGCAGCAGCCAATGCAACATCGTTCCTTCCTGCCATACTGATCAAAACAACAACACCAGGTTTAAAAGATATTTAACTCCATCCATAAGGACAGACTCAACTCGACTCAACAACACTGGCCGGACGGACCAACCAGGCTCTGATACCAATTGTAACACCCCACTTCCCAAATCAATTAAATTAATAAACATTATAAATAAACAAAATCAGAGTTCCAATTCTCCCAAGTGGGATATCACATAAAAACAACGTTTCCTTATAAAAAGGTTTATCTCCAACTTCAGCGGAATGTTAAATAATAAAATTCAATAAAAGTTTGATACGTTCACAGGGAAATAAAATATAAGTTCTTCATAAAGTAAATAAAAACGCCCAAGTCCCGTGCTACGTATCAGAGCATCCTAGACTCGACAATCACACCAATACCCAAGCTAGCTAAGCACCTGGATTATCTGTACTCCCGAAGAAGCACAGACCACAACAACAACAAAGGGGTGAGAAAACATGATCAAAAATATAACGGTAATGTAATACATGTAATAAGGCAGTAAAACACACCAACACATCAATTATCACCCCAACAACACCATATAACGAACCTACTGTTCAATTTACAATATAACATATTATAATGCAAAATGCAACTCAACACCATGCATGCGGTACCGACTCATTGGTTCATTCAATCGAACCCACCATTCTCCACAAAGGAGTACGGGCGAATCACTTACGCTCCATCCGAGACATGATTCAACCCCACCATTCTCCACAAAGGAGTACGGGTGAATCACTTATGCTCCATCCGAGACATGATTCAACCCCACCATTCTCCACAAAGGAGTACGGACAGATCACTTATGCTCCATCCGAGACATGATCCATCCCACCAAGACACCATGATATGCACACACCAATGCATAATTATTATGTTCAGGCACACTAAGTGCACACGATCCACCTGATCGTATCATTATACATCACATATATATGCACAGATATAACATGCACCAACACCATATAAATCAATCAGTTAGTAAACAAGTTCATATTCTATCACCAAGATACAAACACATCCCACTACTCGGGGATACACGATCCTACTGATCACTACATACATATATATCAACTAGTTGCCCACCAGTCATTATTACGGGAAACATGTACTATCACCAAGTACACAAGTTAGTTCCCACACTCATCATTCTTACAGTGCATCAAGGCCAAAGGGATCACACAAGCCCAAGCTCAAGGCCAAAACATCACAAAATCACATTCTGGTTCTGCTACGTTAGCTGGCATTCGCCAGGCGAACCTGCTGGCGAAACCCCCTTTCCACTATCGTGCATTCGCCAGGCGAACCTTCATTCGCCAGGCGAACCTTCGCTGGCCACACTCGCCAGGCGAAGTTCCTACCCTTTAGGTCTGGGACTTAATTCTGAATTATTCGCTGCCACTCGCCTCAGCTCGCCAGGCGAACACTCGCCTCCCTTCGCCAGGCGAAGCTTCGCCAACACTCGCCAGGCGAAGCCCAGCGAATGCTGCGATTTCACCAATTCTTCCTAGTTCAGCAGAGTGCTTTCTAAGCCAAATGGGTTAAACTTCCTACTTCCAATTCACCTCTTAACATCAGTACTAACAATATAGATATCATAACTTATCGGTTTCTAGACTACATTCCCAATTCAACTCTTAAGCATTCTATCGATACCTCAAAAGGTCACACAGAACCTCCCCTAAAATCATAACTCAACCTATACGCCAAATTAAAACCGTAAAATCACCTATATGCCAAATTGGACAAAAACAACAATTCATCAACGTTTAATATCCAACCATTAACAATCAATAACAATTACCACATATAATACAGAAAATCATATGTCGATCAATTTCCTACGGGGTTAAGGACTCCCCACTACCCTATACATGTATAAACCATTCCCAATCAGGTTTCTCCCCCCTTACCTTGTTAATCGGTTGATCGATGAAAGAATCCTCCAAGGTTTGGCCAATTCAGATTTTCCCCTGTTCCTTCGTTCTTCGCTCCCTTTTCCGTTCCCTTTTCCGTTCTTTTTCCACTTTCTCTAACTTCTCACAATGTATCGTAACAACCACTAACCCCTCACATTCTCTATTTTAATTCTCTATTCCCAATAATAATAATAATTTAATAATAATAATAATAATAATAATAACTTAATAAAATAATAATAATAATAATAATAATAATAATAATATTATTATTATCTCACCAAAATAATAATATTAATAATAATAGTAACTATAATAAATATAATAATAATAATATTCCCACCAATATTAATATTATACACTATATTATTATATTACCAAAACACCACCAATAATCCTCCCATATTAGGGACACCCACCAAACATCACCAAATACACCCCCACCAAAGGGCACACCAACACATAATATTTAAAATAATAATAAAATGACTAAATAATTAAAATGGGTGTTACATTAAGCATAGGTCAACTCCAACAAAAGAAGCTGACAATTATGTTTAAGCAAGATGTGTGTAAGTTTTTTCATCAAGATATGAGATTACTTATGTTATCTGAAATGGTCTCAAACAAGTTATTTTCCATAACTGCTAAAGTTGAAATGATGTGTTTTTTAAAGTTTAAATGTGAAGACACTACATACCTATGAAATTGTAGGTATGGCCACTTGAGCCTTAAGGTCCTAAAAATTCTAGACAAGAAGCACATGTTGAAAGGATTTCCTAGAATTTAATAGTAAAATCAAGTATTTTTAGCTAGATGGTAACCAACATAGAGAAAGAATTCCAAATAAGAACGATTGGAGATTAGAAACAGGAATAGAGCATATACACTCTGACATATGTGGTCCTATAACTCTCTCATCTAACAATAAAAAGAGGTATATACTACTAACCTTCACATATGATTTTATAAGGGAAACATGAGCGTACTTTTTAAAGGAAAATTCTAGTGCATTAGACTAATTTAAGAAGTTCAAAGAAGTGATTGAAAAATAAACTTGATGGGCAATTTGTTGTCTAAATGCAGACAATGGAAGATAATTAAACTCTCATGAATTTAAGAAGTTTTCTGAAGAGAATGGAATCTAAAGACAACATATTTTAGCCTACACTCCTCAATAAAATGGAGTGGCTAAAAGGAAAAAAAAACCTCATGAACATGGTCATAAGCATGTTAATAAGAGTAGGAATACCAAACATGTTTTGGCCTAAAAATGTGAACTAAGTGTTCACCGTGAAAATTGGTGAACAACCGCTGGTCTTACAAATTGAAAAAAGATATTTTTTACTTGCAGGATTGACCATACAAATCCTAGGACATGTGCTAATTGATCTTAAATAAATTTTATAAAAATTATGAACACTTCGACAGAGTCCATGATAAAGCAACTTATTTCAAAAGTAAATGAATTTAGGTGACAATAAGTAAAATCGAAGTATTGGTAAATGACGAAGATAAGAACTTGCATAAAGAAAGAATAAATTCTTAAAGAAAGAGATTTATCAAATTGCATTGAAATGAAAAACTGATGTTAAGTCAACGTACATTCTTACAAACTCGTTTATCTCAACACACGAATACTTGGAGTATACTGAAGAATTTGTACACAATTGAACACTCACACATCCTAACACTAAGATCTGCTATTTATAATAATCAGATATAACTGCCATTAACGGCTAACAAACAAAATCAAGATAAGTGTTGTTATGCGTGCCTTCGAATCATAGAGGCGTTCCACGTGCTTGCCCTGAAAACGGACTTTCCCTCTTTTATTTGAATTCAAATGAACTCGTTGAAATACCCTTAGCGACACCTCTGTCGAATCGAGTATTTCAACTGCTGAGGAATATCTCTAAGTCCATAACATAGACTCTCCTAGCAAAAGAACGTCTTCGACTTCTATTTCAAAACATGTCTTTAGTCGAAGTAATTAGATTTCTTCAGGAACTCTATTTATTACTTTTAATTTCATTCAGGTGTCGAAATTAGGAGCCAACAAATTGACCCTCAAAAATGTCATTTTCGACATCAATGAAGAACAAGACATTTTTTGTTAGTATCTTTCGACGCCTCGAATGAATTTTGCATGTCTCTTACTATTCAAAGAACTCATGACATCAGAACCATCATGGCAATTTTTGAAAACACATCTCATCAAAGTATGCCACAATCTCTAGCCATCATCACAATTCCTAGATCCTAAGAAATCGTGCACTAGGAATTAACTGCCCACGTTTCATCAAACGACCATTGTGGGACACGTGCCCCACTAATTATCAGCTCTTTAATGCTGATTTAAGGTCCTTTGAACTCCCACAAGCTTATAAATTGTTCCAAGCTTGATTATTTTAACTTTTACACTCTTAGAAATCTTCAAACACTCTTCTTCCCTATACATTTTCCAAACTTCTAAACAAAAAACCCAAATTCTCTTCAAATCCCAACAATGGCGTCTTCAACCACCAATGTTAAAGATTCCAAGAAAAGCCACAAGTCTAAAGACCTGAAGAATATTTCCTAGCTTCCTCCCTTTGACACACTGTCAGAACCTATGATGATGGGAAACCAACAGTTCCTCCCCGAACCACTTGCGGAAGAAAAGAGGAAGATATATGAATCTCAAGTACTCATTCCTCTTGCTGTTTCTGGTAAAATACATGCCTTATGTGGCCATTTTCCTTCTCCTAGTTTTGATCATAATAAATATAGGGAATTATCCCCCTCTTACCATAAATCAAAATCCATAGGTCCGGTAAACAAAATTAGGGTTGAAAAAACTTCTGCTAATGCGGTAGTATTAAATAACATAGATTTGAGGTATATGAACAATAGTTTTAGAATTTTTAGAGCAACACCCTCTTTCAAAGAATCTGATGATTACATGAACTGGCTAGCAAAAATAGAGAAAGTCAAATCCCAAACCTAGAAGAAACTAGGAATCTATGACTTGATTATGTTGTCGAAAACAAGTCTTGATTATTGTCAGACTATGTTAGTTTCTTCCTTGTACTTTTGGGACTACACCCACTATTCTTTCCATCTCCCTTGTGGGATGATGATTGTTGCACCTCAAAATTTGATCAACCTTTTCTTTCTAACTTGTCTTATGTTTCATTTCATTTTAGCATTTGCATTTGCATAACATTGTTTCTATACAGGGGATCAAGAGGTGTTGTTTTCCGTTCAAGAGGAGAGCTTATTTGTTCAAGCTTAAGAAAGGGTATCATTTTTAAGCTATTAGAAGTTCATTTCCATCAGTGTTGGGTTTCAAAGCTCTTTGAGGGGAGAAGTTTGTGTATGGGTGTCACCTCCTATCTTGAGGATCATTAGAGGGTCATCAGAGGTTCATGAGGTCATCTATTTGAATAAGGCATGGTTCAAAATATCAATGTATACCTTGAGGGGTATTTATGGAGTTTGTGCGGTCATTCAATTCATCTGCAAGAGCTTCAGTCAAAGGATATGGAGCTAGGGTTTCATCTGGTCAACCCAAAGTCAACTATGGACTTGAGAGGGTTCAAGACTTGGTTCAAGGTCATTGAGACATGGGAAGTCATCCCAAGCTATCTAGAATGTCATGATGATATCAAATCAAGGAGATTCAAGAGTTCAAGGAGTTACTAAATTAGGGTTTCAATTGATTTCAGTGTAAAATCCCCTTCTTTGGTGCCTAACTTCAAGGACAATTTTCCTTATGATGCAAGCTCAACCTCATTTTCAAGAAAACATGAGACATTTTCATCATATTTCACGCTTTATTTTGAGTACAAGAAATCGTCCATTGAGTTTGTACATCTCTAGTTATGGTGTCAATAAGTTGGTGTCATCAGATGAAAATAATTTTGGTCAACACAAAGTCAACTCACTTCCAAAGCATTTTTCACTTGGAATAAAGCTTCTCCTCACTTTGAAGTGAACATGAAAGTTATTCCTCATGGTCTTAGATTTCCAAAAAAGTCCAAGAAGTCCTAATTCTCATGTATAGAACTCAAGTTATGGTCTTCACAAGGCAAGGATATTTTTGGAAACTTCATTATAGGCCATTCTTTTCAATGGTCATTTTCATGAACTTCAAGGCTTCTAATCCAATTTTGTCCAATATGAAACTTGTTTCCAATGACCTTAAATTCACAATGGACTCAAAATCCATGAGACTTGATGATTTATGGGATCATTTGAAGCATGATAAGCTTGAAAACTTGATTTTTTGGACATGTTAGGAGTTACTTTCATTTCAAGTCGTCATTTGGTCTTATTTGTGAACTTTTTCACACCACATCATCTTAATATTGGTCATGCTCTTCTTTTACCCCATTTGGACCGACAAGAGTACATTTTTTATGCCATATTTTCAAACTTTATACCATAAAAGTCATGTTGCAAAACTTGGTACAAAGGCATTCTACATGACCAAAAACAATCCCATTCATTCCTACACACCACACATGACTATTTGCTGACAAGAAAGGAATGAGAAAGTTGCCATAACCCGTGTGTGCATGAAGTGGATTTTTTGGGTCAATTTTTGGAATCACACAATGCAAGCATTATGGGCCTGCATGGTTGCCACAAACCCATGATATTTAAGCCAAATAGTTGCCCTAATTGATCAGAGTTGGTGTTGTTGCGTGAGAAAGAGAGAACCACTTCAAATTTCATCAAAATTTCATCTCTTCGAATCTGCCATTTCTTTGAGATTTCTTTCAAACCAATGCTCAAATCATCTTTATCAAAGCTCAAGGAAGAGTTCAGCATCATTAAACATAAGCTTGCATCCATTTTCAAGAGCCAACGAAGCAGCTCCGTTAGGTATTTTCTCAACCTTTAAACCCTCATTCTAGGCACATTTATAGGACCATTCTGGGTGCATCTGAAGCCTTACACTTGGTAGGCCATGTTTGAACCATTTGTATAAGTGTTTGATGCAATTTCAATTTATGCTTTCAAAGAATCGTGGCCTGTTTTCACCACTTTTTAAGAACCTTTTTCAAAATGTAATGGTGGATTCATGATCTACTTGGAAAGAACTTTTGAATGGTACCGATATTTGCCATGTTTATTGAGATTTGATCCCTGAGCTCTGGCGAGTTGGCCGGAGAAGACGACCGGAGCCCTAGCTCCGGTGTTTGGTCCGTTCTCAGGTGAAGCTGATATGGATGAGTTGGACTTGTTGACTGAGGGATTTATCACGCAAGCATTGGTTTGACCTTGCCTATGTGGTGCGTGGAATCTGAATGGATAAATGAAACGTTGCGTTTCATTTAGCCAGGTTTCATTTTGGGTTTTGGGCATAGCTACTTGCTTTTGGCACCCCCAGTTTTAGAGGCCCAAGCGCGTTGTGAAGCATTTTAGTTTATTGGGTTTTGCTGATCATGCCCTTGTTCATTCTTCATTTTATTTCTTTTATTTATTATTTCATTTTAAATTTTTTAAAAATAGTTTTATACATCTAAAAAATCCCAAAAAATTGTTTTCTAACATTTTAAAATGTTATTTAATTTTTCAATATTTTTATTTTGTTTTCCATTTAATTTTAGTATTTTATTTGGAATTTATGATTCAATGTGTTTTTGGCTTATACCCTAATTTGAACTTGATCATTTGGACCTCAATTTTAAATCCCCTATGACCAATACTTCTCCCTCATTTAGGTGATGGATTGATGTATTTTTGAGGGTGAATTTGAGTGGCCAATTATCATTTTTCATTTGGTTTTCCTTTGACTTTTGTTGACCCTCGACATACACTCGATAAAGTGGAACATCATGTCTTCTTGGACTTAGTTGATGGTGCTTTGAATTGAATTGGATCATGAGGTTTTGCATTCTGTTTTGCACTTGTTTCAACTTGAGTTTGATGATTTATTTGATATTTATTGGACTTGTCTTTTATTTTTAGTGGTTGCTTCAAATTCAAGTTACCTTTTGCCATGTTTACACATACTAGTTTGACCTAATCTTTGGGATATGATCATGAGTGATCCCTTGAGCATCTCTTAAGCTTTGTTACACCTTTTTAACATGATTGGGATGCTGTTTTGCTTTGTTAGAGGTCCAATGTGTGTGTAACTTGTGTCACAAGTCATCTTTAGATCATGCTTTTTCCATTTGTTTAAGTATGAGTTTATGCTTGAACTTTGGTTCTTCCACTTGTGCATGATCATCCTTGTGCTTGTATTTCATTTTGACTTTGAATTTGGATCATTCCATGTGTGATTCACTTCTGCCCTCTTTGAGTTTGTCATGAACAATTGTGCTTCTTTTGCATTGTTGTTTTACACTTGCTTTACTTGATCTTTAAGAATTGTATGGTTGAGATGTGTTTGTGTTAGTGGCTGCCCCACACTCTATCCTCCCTCTTTTCTTTGTGTGTGCATCTTAGGATAGCACTTTTCTTCCTTGATGATTGATGGTAATTGGTTGTAGGAGTTTACTTCTCCCATTTCATCTCACCCTTCTTGACTTGTTCAAGTCATCTCTTGTGTTTGAGTCTCTTTTGTTTGTTGAGTCTTGTTGCATCTCTTCATCTTGCATTTATGCTTGCATTCCATCTTGCATTTATGCTTGCATTCCATGTTTACATTTCATCTTGCATTGACTTGTTTAAGTCACTTATCTCTTTTCATCTGTGATTGAATTGCTATGTGTTTACTTGTGCTCTTTTGCCATGATCCCTTAGGATTCCTAGTCCCTCTGTTTAAGATGGGAGTATGAGAGACATTAGGCTTTCAATCATTTGCATGCTAACATTAGATAGTTCCCTTTTCAATCCCAACTTTTGGACTACATTGCATGATAACATTAGGGTTGATCAATCCCCTTAGAGTCTAGTGTCTTCTCTTCTCATCTCATAACTTCTTAAGACACTTAATAAAGGTTAACAATTGTTATACGCTACGAGCCTTAAGTACATGAGAAATGATAGGTGGGGGGTCTCCTCTCACACTGTCTAGAGTGTTTAACGTATACCCTTTGGGCGATATGCGATGCATTTTCTCTCAAGTCATAGTCTTTAGTGCAACATGAGTTTCAAATCTAACTCAATTCACTTCTTCTCATAAAAAACACAAACAAAAGATCAAACCTTTTCATCCTTTGGGATTTGTTTCAAACTTAATTTTCAGAAATAGTGTGTTAAGTTTTTGTTCTACCGCAAACAGGCATCGTCCCTAACTGGTAGAATGGATATTTAACCCTACTCAGTAAAACATTTAACCAACTTTGTCCCGTAGTTGCCCGAACTACGTTTGCTCTGATTTCTCATACCAGATAAGGATACGTAGGCATAAGACTGCGATGTCTTGGCGAGCAACTTTCCCCCCTTCACCCGTAGTTTTCCAAACTACGTTGACTCTGAATTTCCCATTGCACGAGGGAATACGTAGGCATAGGGCGGTGTCATACCCCAAATTTTACCCTCAGATTAGTCGATTCATGTCGCATGACATCTCATTTTTGCATCAGCTAACTACTAACGGGTTACGTAGTCTGTTTGTTTTGCAGGAACCGCATCAGGCGCACTATAACTGTAGAAAGGCGAAATTTTCATTTTTATGTTGTTTGTTGACAAATTGATGAAGCTGAATCATCGCCAAGACTCCATTGTTTATCTGCCAGGCAATTCTTGAAGTCAAAACAGTTGGAAATTACGATTCATGTTCGGGTCTTTTGATTCCCGTTTAATTATGATTTTTGGGCCGAAATGGTTCAGGGCATCGGATTTAGTCATCAGAGACAAGTTTCATTCTTGATACAAAGTTTAGCTTATGTATGCGCTATTAATCAGAGTTCTCTGCGTATTCTATTATCAAGCCCAAGTTTAGTTTGGAAAACATTCGACTGAAAATGGAATGGCATACCAGTTAGGTGGAGTAGCATGCTCGGAATGATAATTTGGGTGCGGATAGTTAATTTATTCGTATGAGCTTCGATGTTGAAGTTATTACATTTGTGAAGATTAATTGATTATTATTTTTTTAGTCGGTTAAATTTAATCAAGAGGCGTTCAGTCATTTAACCAAATGTTGTTTAACAAATTTATTCGGTTTGGGACAAAGCATTTGGAAAGGAAAGAAGCAAACAAGTATTTTGGAATAAAAGTTAATATGAATATTATTCATATTTATATTTTTGTTACAATTTACAAAAGAAAAAAGGAATTTAAATTATATTTTTATTTCTTATTCTAAAAAGTTCCTAAATCTCCCAAAAGTTTCTTCATGCTCGATCATTCGATTGGATTCTTCGCGCCGATTATTCAAGACCCGACTTTGTCTTCGTACCTGCAATACCGATACAAACAAAGCAAACAGATTGTTAAAGTGAAAAATTATTTCGATGGTTCGACACCCTCAGAGTGATTTCATCATCGGGTGTTGGGAGGGCACGACAATTGCCGAAACCAGCTCCCAAATTGATTCACGACCTCGGACTAAAACCAGAAAATATCTGTTCTTTTTCGGGACGGCCAGAGGAAGAGAAAAAGAAGTGTTTTCGCGAAAAGTGATTATTTGGATAAGCACTTTTGAAGAAGTGATTTTTTGCAGCCAAGCAAATCAAAATCCATTTTCATCAAGTAAATTATATGGATATCCATTTCAGATCCACAACAGATCCGAAATCAGTCTAACTTGTTGAAACAAATCCAAAATGCAAATCATATCAGATCCGAAACCCAATCCGAAAAATCAAGTCCAGAATCCAGTCTATCAAGTAAAAATTACATGGATCCAACATCGAATCACAAAAAGAATCAAATCAGATTTCTCACGGCAAATATAACGGAAATCCGAATTCGATTTCTCCATGGGCTCAGTAAACATCATTGCCCGGATCAAATAAAATGCCTCCAAATCAAAAAACAACAGTATATAAAGCCATCAGAAGAAATCAAAGAGGATCACGAAACCCTAACGAAATAAAAAATGGTGCCACCAGCAAGGGTTCAGAGAAGTCCAACTTCATCATCATCACTCAAAATGAATGAAGAAGGGAATCACATAAACAGAACGAACTCACCAAACGGCAAAAACCATAAAACAAACTCACCAAATCTGCGAGTTTCATCATCATTAGCGGTAAACCGGGCAACAGAGCAAAGACGGCGCAAAACTGAAGGAGGCTCAGAAGACCTCTTCGAGTTCATCATCATCACCTCCATTTAAGAGAGAGGAAAAGAGATCCAAAGAAGTTCGTCGAGAACTATTACCGCCGGCGAACGACGAACGTAGAAGCAGAAGCCGGTTCTCATCGGCCATCAAACCTCACCGATGCCGGACTAAGGCTCAGAGAGACGAACCAGACCGTCTCATCATCATCGCCTCCAAACGCACCGTAGCACCATCGTCAAAGTTCCGCCGCCGGACGACACCTCCATCAGTAGGCTGAAAAGAAAGGTGATTGGATTTACATGGTTTATCCGGGTGGGTTTTGTTTTCAGGTGATAAAGATCAGAGGAGATTTATGCGAAGAAAAGGAAAAACGACGGAAAAAAAGGGGGAAGACTTTGCCGCCGCTGTGTTGAAATAGGGTTTAAAACCCTAAGAAGCTTTCACAGCCCCTTTTATGTGTTGGGCGAACTGGGTCAGGTCTGGGGCCTGACCACCCAACCCGACCCGTTTTTTTTAATATTCTGTTTTTTATTATTTATTCTTATTTTGTTGTATTAATTACTTGTTTATTTTAATTCTTAACTAAAAACAGAAATAATGTAACTAATACTAACATGTTTTTTTAATAAAAATAAAATTAACTTTTTTTATATAATATAAAACTAACTCTTTCTTTTTTTATTAGAAAAACCTTTTTTAAAAAATTTTAAACTAAAACCTTTTTTAAACACTAAAACTAAAACATATTTTTATTAAAACTAAAAACTCTTTTTAAAATTAAAACTAACAAACTCTTTTTTTAAAAATTAAAATTTTTTTAAACAAAAAATTAATATTTTTTTAAATTAAAACTAAAATCTTTTTTTAAAAAAAAATAAAAATTCCAGCCTTTTATTCCCACATCTTTACAACATAAATGTCAAAACCTTTTTCTCAAAACCTCAAAAAATCCTATCCTGTTTAGTTTTAATTTCTGTCTGATTTTCATTCTCTACAGCGTTCTTGTACATGAAATTATTACTAACCTTTTCATTGTATTTTTTATTTACATAATCTCTAACATTACCATTAGTGTTTATTTTCTGCATCTTATTGTTTTCATTTGTACATTATCTGCTTATCAGTCTTCACCGTTTATTTTATCGTAAATTATTTCCGAAGGATTAGGTCTAGCAATTTGACCGCCAAGTCAATAACCCTAACCTTTGATATTTCAAAAACCCTTATAGCCTAGGTGTCCCGCCGTGGACGAAAATGCCATTTACCCTAGCTTTAGGTCAAAGATTCGTTGTACTCTATTTTAGGGTTTCCCGCTGTGGAATCCCTAATTTAACCCTATTTTCAATTAACAATTTCAACGTAGAGATTGGAGCCTCCACACTCCCCGTAAGCGTGTCCTTAAGATACGTTTACTCCCCGTTGAAACCTTGACCACAGTCAAGACGTTTCTAACCTCCCTTTCGAGGGGAACTACAATTACTCTGATTCCATTCCCGTCAGGATATGTAGGCACAAGATGCGATGTCTTGCCGAGTAAACTTAGGAATAACCCTTAGATCTTTCTTTTATCTTTAACCCTTAGCTCAGTATAAACTTTAAGCAAATACTTGAAGCAAATAGTAAATAAACAAAAGGTTCATGTAGAGTACTACAGAAGTTTAGGGTGCTAGTACCTTCCCTAAGCTTAACCAACCCCTTACCTAGATCTCTCCCCGCATTGTGTTTACGATGCAAAAATAGATTTTTCCTCTTTTGACCTTTTCCTTTGGATAAATCAAAGAGTGGTTGTGAACTAAAGATGCGATTCAAATTAATTAATAGTTTGATATCCTATTTCCACCGCAACAGGCGGCGATGCCCTATCGAGTCTGTTTTTTTTCACCCTTGTTCTCCAGCCTTTAGATAGTTTTACACCCATAGATTTAGACAACAAGCATGGATCCTGTTGAGCACAACGGACGTGAGGGGTGCTCATACCTTCCCCTTGCGTAACCGACTCCCGAAGCCTAGATTTGGTTGTGATGACCTTATCTTTTCCTTTCTCTTAGGTTTTCTTGGATCGTTTCCTTTCCCTCTCTTTGGGATAAATAACGTTCGGTGGCGAATCTTCTATCTAGTTTGCCGGCCCTTTTTCGCAGTATGCGACAGCTGGCAACTCTGCTGGGGACATTTCCCATCCCCTTGTGAGTGGGAGGGTTATGCAGGAAAGTTCTGTGACGCTGACGACCGCATAGGATGCCAAACTTTATTAGGTCCATACCTTGTGAGTGGGAGGGTTATGCAGGAAAATTGACCTTCAACCTACCCGGATTTCTTACCAGTGCGGACCTTTGATCTTTGATATTGTGGGTTCCTATATGTTGGTATTCTGATGTTCTGGTGTTTTCTCGCCAAGGCAGAATTTTGGTTCAGCTTAACCAACAGCATAACAATCTTGATCCCCTATTTGTATTTGCATCTTCATTTGCATTTTAACATTTGCATGTATTTGTGTTTCAGGTGCATATTTCCCTTTGATTCTAGTAATCTAATCCACCATCAGTATGGAGCCTGGTTTCAAGAGGACAGTCATCTACAAGTTCCTGATGCTAGAGATAGGGCCTTTGCTTAGTCTCATTGTTGTAGCTGATCACAATGTCATGGAGGATTTCAGGAAGGACTATGGGAAGATCCTAAGCAATGTCTGCAAAATCTCAAGATATGAGTTAGGAGGTATTCACACTCTGCTGCAATTTTATGATCCTTAGTTGCGCTGCTTCACATTCCTAGGTTATGTATTAATAGGAGTTCCAGTCCTAGAGCAGATGCCTTTCTATCACTCTGAAGCAGAACCTGACTTGACCAAGCTAGCCAATGCTCTTCATCTGGACATTTCTGAGTTGGATGGTAAGATGGTGTGGAGGAATGGAGTCCCTGGATTTCCATTTTCGTTTTTGGTAAGCATAGCTCAACACTTTGTAGAAGAAGGTTGTTGGGTAGTTTTCAATGCCATTTTGGCTCTCTGCATTTATGGCATAGTCATGTTCCCTAATATCCCATATTTCATTGATTTGGACGCCTTCCATATTTTCGCTTCTAAGAACCCTGTGCCTACACTCTTAGGAGATGTATACCATTATGTGAACTACAAGAACGAGAATAGAAGAGGAAAGAATGTCTCCTGCTGTGCGCCTCTTCTTTGCAGATGGTTTATGTCACATCTTTTTAGAGTCGGACCTTTTACTGATACTGCATACACAGTTGATTGGTCAGAGAGGATCATGGGCTTGACATCGGAGAATATTTTTTGGTTTAACAAATACCTGCTTGGCAAGGAGATTACCTACAGTTGTGGAAGCTTTCCTAATGTTCCTTTGATAGGAAGGAAAGGCGACGTCAATTATAATCCTGCTCTTGCCGTCAGACAATTTGGCTACGCTCTGAAAGGACCCCCGAGGGAGGAGGAAATACAGGAACCTTTGTATTTCATATGATCAGTTGACAGTGAGACTTTAGCCAGATTGGAGAAAGCTTGGGGAAGAATCCACCGGAAAGGGAGATCTTCTTTGGGTAAAGGGGACTGTAGAGCCTATGGACCATATGTTGAGTGGATCCAAGAGAAGGTTCAGAGGTTATTGTTACTGTTTCCGGTCAGAGAGCCTTTATATCCTTTGGTAGCTGAAGAACCGACAACAGTTAATATTCAGAAGTACAACCAGCTATGGGCTGAGAAAGAAAAGTTACGCAAAGCCAATGAAGAGCTGGAAAAGGAGATTATTCAGCTGAGGAGTGAAAAGAATGAAGCAGCTTACCTATCCAAGATGAAGACAGAGACTCTGAACAAAATGGGGAGAGAATTGACTGAAGAAATTCGTGCCTGAGAACGAGTAGGTCAAGATCTGAAGAGCGCTAGCAATATCCTCAAAGACAAGAAAAAAGAGCTAGAAAGAGCATGCCTGGAGATATCAAAGTTCAACGCTCAGTGTAATGAAATTTTGACCAACAACAAGGAAAGAGAGGATGAGCTTCATCAGCATATTGATAGGTTGAAGACTCAGCTCCGGATTAAAGATGAAAAAGATCTAGTTGAATTATCTCGTCAGTATGAAAGTGACCGCAAGCTATGAGAAGCTCTTGCAACATTGGAGGAATACAAGATGAGAGCAGAGTTGAAGAAGCCCAGACTCGAAGACGCTTTAGGAGAAGGTGCTTGGAAGGAGTATGCTCAAGACTTGAAGGATGTCATCAGCAGAAGAGAGTTGCTTATTCAGGCGTTGGTTGTATGACCTGATCATCCGGATACGAAGAAGTTGTTAGAAGAGTTCCAGACTCGCTGCCGTGGCTGATGCAGTTTTCCTTTGTTCTTATGTATTTGTTATTATCTTGTATTCCGACCATCACCAGGATTATTGGATGAGGTCGTATTGATGACTATGTTATTTTCCTTGGTGATTTGTTATATGTAATGACTCTTATTCTCGTTTTATTTATGAGAGGGATTTTGTAGTTCTATCTGCGGTTCTTCTGCCTTCTGTTGCTTCTTCCATGGAACTAGAATTAAGGGGAGAATTTCTCTGAAATGTATTTGTATGCTTGCATTTTGCATCATTATTATATTGCATCACAAGTGTGTTGGTTCCATTAACCTTATCTCTGTGGTTTTTCTCTCAGCATTGTTTCAGGATAGCAGACCGGACGCTTCACCGTTACTCGACTAGAGGGAATCAGTAGAAAGCTATGGATCAGATTCAGCTAGAGTTGCAAGAGTTTAGGGACCGTATGGCTCGGTTCATGGATCTTATGCAAGGGGTTGCTAATGGTCAAGAGCAGCTAAAAACACTAGTCCAGCCTTTGATTGCTAGGGTGGATGGTAGCGGAGTTTTGCATGGTGGGACCACTGTCGTTCCTCCCCCAGCTAATGGGAGTACTCCTCAAGCTAATGCCATTCTAATTGTTGTTATTCCTCTGGGCAGAGGCCATCAACTCGAAGTTCACGTACCAGGTGCAGCAGGCATTACACATGGGGCAGCAGGTCCTCAGTGGAAGGAGGATGAACATGATGATATTTTCTCGATGAGAGACTTAGACGCAGGTCTCCAGGCTGATGTGGATAGAAGGTTTAAAATGATCGAAGAGAAGATGAAGAATTTGGAGAATCAGAGTTCTCTAGGGCTTGATATGTCTAACTTGGGGCTGATTCCAGGGTTGAAGATTCCACCTAAGTTCAAAGTGCCTGACTTTGATAAGTACAAAGGGACAACCTGTCCCAGAGTACACCTCAGATCATATAATAGGAAGATGTCCGCCTACTCGGATGATGGAAAGTTGTTGATGCACTTCTTCCAAGACAGTTTGTCCAAACCTTCACTAGAATGATACATGGGTCTAGAGCCTGTTGTTGTACCCCACAATTTAACCAACCTATTCTTGTACTTGGCTTATGTTTCATTTCATTTTAGCATTTGCATTTGCATGGCATTGTTCTTAACAAGGGATCAAGAGGTGTATTATGCCATTCAAGAGGAGGGTCTCTTTGGTTTCAAGCTCAAGAAAAAGGAATTTGTGCAAGCTATCAAGTGTTCATCATCACCATGAAGTTGTCAGAACTCCTTGAAAAGGGAGATTGGTGTGTGGTTGTTACCTCCTATCTTGAGGATTATCAGAGGCTCATCAGAAGATTATCAGGAGTTCATGAGGTCATTTATTTGGACAAGACATGGTTTTGAATTTCGATTTGTACCTTAAAGGGTCATTGTGGGGGTTTGAGTAGTCTTTCAATTCATCTACAAAGGGCATGGACAAAGGACATAGAATTAGGGTTTCATCTGGTCAACTCAAGGTCAACTGTGGACTTGAGAAGGTTCAAGACTTGGATATAAGTCATTGAGGCCATGGGAAGTTATCTTAGAGCATTTAAGATGTCATGTTAATATCAATTCAAGAAGAGTCAAGAGTTCAAGAAGTTACTAAATTAGGGTTTAAGATGATTTCAGTGTATAATCCTATTCTTTAGTGCCTAACTTCAAAGATAATTTACCCTATGATGCAAGCTCAATCTCTTTTTCATGAAAACCTGAGACTTGTAGGGCATGCTCTTATCTTTCTTTTGAGTACAAGAATTCGTCCATTGAGTTTATACATCTCAAGTTATGATACCAACAAGTTAAGGTCCTCAGGTGAAGATATTTTTGGTCAACTAAAAGTCAACCCACTTCCAAGGAATTTTTGACCTAAAATCATGTTTCTCCTCAACTTCAAGTGAACATGAAAGTTGTTCCTCATAATCGTAGCTTTCCAAAAAGTCCTAGAAGTCCCTTTTATCATTTGTACATATCGAGTTATGGACCTCATAAGACAAGGGAATTTTTGGAAATTTCATTATAGGTCATTTGTTTCAATGGTTTTTTTCATGAACTTATGGACCTCAAATGCATTTCCAACCAACATGAAATTTGTTCCTAAGGGTTTCAAATCCACATTGAACTTACGATTCATGAGAATATTTGAATTATGTGATCATGTGGACCATTTTAAAGGTGAAAATTTGACTTTTGGTCATGGTTTGGATATCTCACATTACAAGTCATATTTTGCTTCATATTTGAACTTTTGTACACCAATACATGACCAAAAAGAGTTTTACCACATTTGTGCCAACATGAAGAATCATTACATGCCACATTTTTAAATTTCTTACTAAAAAAGTCATGGTTTGAAACTTGGTGTATAGCATTGTTACAAAACCAAAATCATTTCCCTTCATTACTACACCCTTAAGTGTGTTTATTGCTGACCCAAGGAGGTGTGTATGAAGCAACCCATGGATGTGCACATAAGTGGAAGTTTTTTTGAAAAATTTGGAAACCAACTCACACAGCCAACATGGGCATGCATGGGGTCAAAAATCCATCACATATAAGCTTTAATTGCTGCACTAATTGATCAGAGAAGGAATTTCTGCGTGAAAGTGAAGATAGAACTCAAAAATTTCATCAAACTTTTCTCTCTTCGAATATGCCATAACATTGCAAATCAACCAAGATTGCTACTCATTTCTTCTTCACCAGGCCTTGAGGAGCAAATTGGAAGCAAGAGATCAAAGCTTGCAAGCACTAGAAGAGTCAACGGAACTGCTCTGTTTGTTAAATTTCTTCCAACTGTTTCTCTCATTCTAGGCATCAAATAGGGACATGTTGGATTGCATCTGAAGCCCTACCTATGGTAGGCAATGTTTGATATGTTTTCATGCTTATTTGATGCACTTTCAGTTTGTGTGCTCAAAAATCGTGGCTGGTTTTCATGCTTGTTTAAGAAGCTTTTTGTAAAATGAATGTTGGATTTGGTTTCCTTGCATTGTTAGCTTTCAAACGGTACTAGATTCATGGATTTTTATTGAGATCTGACCTCTGATCTCCGATGAGCTGCCCGAAGAAGACGACCGGAGCCCTAGCTCCGGTGTCTGGTCTATTTTCCGGTCTTTGCTGAGTTGGACCCATTTGAAATGTTGACCTGATGATTTGTTTCACTTCCATTGGCTTGACTTGCCACGCACGCACGCTGACTGCACATCACTTAAGTGAAATTATGCGTTTCACTTAAGTTTGAATCCTTGGTTCATTTGGGCTTCCATTGCTATGTGCACCCCACTTTTCTGAGCCCAATTGCATGTTGCAAAGAATTTAGTTCATTTGGTTGTTACTGACTGCACCTCCCTTGTTGTTTCATTTATTTAATTTTTATTTCATTTTCTGTTTTCATTTTGGTATTTGAAAAATAGTTCCAATCATTAGAAAATTCCACAAAAATTATTTTCTAGTATTTCAAGATGTTATTTAATTTTATAAAATTTTTGTTTCTGATTTTATTGTTTTTTACTATTTTATTTTGATTTTGCAAATAGTTGACTTTTATGTGGTTTACCTTGCATAGTCTTGATTGTTTGGACCTCAATTCTCTATCTCCAATGACCATGGCCTCTCCCTCACCTAAATAAGGGATTGAGGTATTCTTGAGGATGATTTTGAGTGACTAACTATCATTTTTCATTTGACTTTGTTTGGACTTTTCTTGTACCTCGATAAACCCTCGATAAGGTGGAGCACCCTTGATAATTGATTTATTTGGTGATGCCTTGAGATGAGTTTGACCTTGAAACTTTGGTTTCTGTTTACCACTTGACTTGGCTACTTTTTGCTTTTTATTTGGAGTTTATTGAACAATATTTCAATTTTTGATGAAGCTTGCAAGTTAAGTCATCTTAAAAGAGGTTCATACAAACTAGTTGACCTAGTTCCTTCGGGAAATGACTTATAGGGATCCCATATGCACCCTATGAGTCTTGATACTTGTATATAACATGATTAAGGTGTTGGTTCTTTAGTTTTAGGTCATACATTTTGTGAAATCAAGATTCTCAGAGATCAACATATGTTTTAATGAAGATAAATCACTTGACAAAGAAGACAAATATGATCAACCATTTCAAAACATCAAGAAGCAGGACAAAGACTTTACATGAAGAATATTTCCCTCAGAAAGTATAATGAGAATTCTCATCAAGTGTTTAAGTCCTGATTGCTCAAAACATTAAAAATCTTTTACATTACTTTTCACACTAACACAAGCTTTTTAAAACAAAATTTTTCTAAGTTTTTGCAAGTGCAATCCATTGCACTCTTAGAGCAATCGATTGCATGATAAAAATTTTAAATCATTTTTGCTTCTGTTTCAGTAAGCAATCGATTGCTGCCATGGTGCAATCGATTGCATGCTTGAAATTTTCTCTTCTTTTCGCTTCTGTTTTAGTGTGCAATCGATTGCTTGTTTGAAAATTTGAATTTTCAAGTGTTTTTATGAAGGTGAAATCGATTGGTCTATATGTGCAATCGATTGCTCACTAAATGTTTTTGAAAAATCATTCTGAAAAATTGCACCTCTTCAACCAATCTTCCATGAAATGTTTCCTTTGAAACATGGCAATTGTTCATCAATTTTTCTGAAGATTTGCATGACTTTTTCAAGAGGTGTTTGTGTAATATAAATACCCAAATATTTCAAATTTAAAAACACATCTCTTTCAATTCTCTTTCAAAATCTCTATCACAATTTCATCTTTCCACATCTAAGTAAAATCACTTTTACAAAGAATTTTCTGCATAATTTTCATATCCTTTGAAAGAAAATCCTTGAGCAATAAGTCTTAGATACTTGTGGAAACTCTCATTGAAAGAGAAGATCAATCTACAACATTGATAAACATTGTATACATTGTTGTAAACTCATTACAAAATCAGATTGTATTATTTCCCCTTGCTGTTCAGGATTGTTGAAAGCAAGTGTGTGCATTGAAGAGGATTGTTCTTCCTGCACTTAGTGTTTTAGATTTTAAAGGTGTTTAAGAGCCTTTGATCTACCTATAGGTTAGAAAGAATTGTACACTGATTTTAACTATAGTGAAATCTCTTTCATGTTGAAAGGGGACTGGAGTACCTTCGGAGTGTGAAGGGAACCAAGATATTTCTTGGTGTTTTTTACTTTCTGCACTTTACCGCTTTCATACCATCATCATATCTCAAGAAAGTAATAAACCAGTCTCTAAAATCAGAAAATTTCAAAGAACCTAATTCACCCCCCCCCCCCTCTTAGGTGCAACTCAGACTTTCAATTGGTATCAGAGCAGGTTTAGGTAACCTGTTCCTAATCGATCCAGTACGGCTTCCGCAAACAACAAAGGTGTATTCAAAGATGGTGAGAGTAGCAACAAGCCTCCACTGTTCTGTGGTGAATATTTTGATTTCTGGAAAATTTGCATGAAGGTTCACTTAGAAGCACAAGGAGATGAAATTTGGGATGTTGTCCAAAATGGCCCCTTCGTTCCTACAATGGTCATTAACGGTGTTGGATCGACAAAGCCCAAAGCTTCATGGGATGACGATGATAAGAAAAAGGTTCTCTATGACAAAAAGGCAATCAATCTTCTGCAAAGTGCACTAATCATGGATGAATTCTTTCGCGTCTCAACATGTACAATAGCAAAGGAAATCTGGGATACTTTAGTGGAAACCCATGAGGGAACCACTGAAGTTAAGAGATCAAGATTAAACACATTGAGTCAGGAATACAAGTTATTTAGAATGCAGCCAGGAGAATCAATTCTTGATTTGCAGAAAAGATTTGTGCATTTGACAAATCATCTCATACCAATCGGTAAGACATTAACTAACAATGAATTGAATCTTTAAAGTTCTTAGATCTTTATCCAGAGAATGGTAGACCAAGGTGATAGCAATTTCTGAAAAGAAAAGTCTATCCACGATGACATCCACTACACTGTTTGGAAAACTCCAAGAATATGAGACGGAACTTGGGCGATTGGAAAAACATGAGAATCAAGAAAAGAAATCTAAAAGCATCGCATTAAAGGTTGATTCCAAAGAAGTAGAAAAAGCAGACGATCCAGTTGAAGACGAAAACTTCATGCTTCTCGTAAAAAGGTTAGGAAAATATTTTGGTTCTAAAAATAATATTGGAAATTCTGACTATATGAAAAGGAAGAAGTTTTCAAAGAACAAAGAGAAGAAGGTATCAAAATCCACACAAGATGTCAAACGCTATGAATGTGGAAAACAAGGACACATCAAACCAAGTTGTCCTAAACTCTCCAAGAACGATGCCTATAAAAGCAAAAAGGGGTTCAAGAAAAATAAAGCATACGTAGCATGAGAAGATAACGAGATAAGTTCTTCATCAGAATCAGATAGTGATCAAAGCGCAAATCTAGCACTAATGGCCTCACATGATTCTGATGATGAAGACGACAAGGTTAGTAATAATTTTTCAATTTATGATAATGATGCTCAAGGGGCAATTGATGAACTTCTGGGTGAATGCAAAATTCTGTACAAAACCATTTCATCACAAAAGAATCAAATCTCAATTTTAGAGAAAAAGGTTGAGACAATGGAAAATAATTTCAAAGATGAAAAACAGAAATTAATTAGTGATCAAAAACTGAATTTTGCATGCACAAAGTGTGAGTCACTTTCATTTCAAATTGTCCAATTAAAATGAGTCCTTGAAAGGTATGAAAAAGGACAGATTGGACTAGAGGCTGTTCTTAGTCAACAAAGATTCTCAAATGATATAAATGGACTTGGTTACTCAAAATTTTCTAAACCAAGTTCCAACAAAACCATCTTTGTTAAAGTTAGTGAACAAACTCTTAAAGAGAAAGTGGTCAAGCCTAAAGTGGTTCATCAATACCCCAAGAAGAAAGTATATAGTAAGAAAAAGTCTTATCCTCCTAGATACAAAAGTAATTTTGAGCCCACCTGTTTTTATTGTGGTATCAAAGGCCATACACCTAATGCCTGTTATGTAAGAAACTTCAGTGCTGCAAAAGGGCATTATGTGTGGGTCAAGAAAGGCACTAACTATGAAGGACCCAAGGAAATTTGGGTACCTAATGAAACTTAATCTTGTTTTATAGGTATGCTTGAAGACCTCTTCATATCAGTGGTATCTTGATAGTGGGTGTTCAAGGCATATGACGGGTGACTTTAACAAATATTCATATCTAAAGCTTAAGGCCAAGGGTTATGTTACTTATGGTGACAATAACAAAGGAAGGATTCTTGGTATAGGAAAAGTTGGATCACCACCTTTCACATCAATTGAAGATGTACTTTATGTCGAAGGACTAAAGCACAATTTACTTAGCATAAGCCAACTTTGTGACAAAGGATTCAAAATCAAGTTCACAAAAGATGAGTGCTTGATAGAAGACGAAGTCACTAAAGAGGTAATGTTAAAAGGTAAAAGAGTTAATAACATATTTATGATTTCTCTTAAAAATTTGTCTTTGAAGGTTAAGTGTCACATGGCAAACAATAATGATTCATGGTTATGGCATAAGAGATTTGCACATATCCACATGAAACATTTAAACAAATTGGTTAAACATGACCTAGTTATTGGCTTGCCTAAGATAAAGTTCACCAAAGATAAGTTATGTGACGCTGGTCAAAAAGGGAAACAAACCAAATCAACTTTCAAATAAAAAAATGTGGTGACCACTACAAGACCACTACAATTATTACATATGGACTTATTTGGTCCATCAAGAACAAAAAGTTTTGGAGGTAATGTTTATGCATTAGTAATTGTTGATGACTTCTCTAAATATACACGGACTTTCTTCTTAGTGAAGAAAAGTGAAGCTTTCACGGCATTCAAGAAGTATGCAAAACAAATTCAAAATGAGAAGTCACTTTAAATTGTCTCCATTAGAAGTGACCATGGTGGAGACTTCCAGAATTCTTTATTTGAAGAGTTTTGCGAAGAAAATGGAATCTCACACAACTTCTCTGCACCAAGAACTCCACAACAAAATGGTGTTGTAGAAAGAAAGAATCGGGCGTTGGTAGAACTTGCAAGAACAATGCTTAGCGATTCAAATCTTCCTAAATATTTTTGGGAAGATGCAGTAAGCACGACATGTTTTGTAAGTAATCGTGTCAACATCAGACCAATTATCAAGAAGACCCCCTATGAACTCTTAAAAGGAAGAAACCCGAACATATCATTCTTTCACATATTTGGGTGTAGATGCTTTGTCTTGAACAATGACAAAGATAATCTCGGTAAGTTTGACGAGAAATCCGATGAAGGTATTTTTCTCGGCTATTCTCTCTCTAGTAAAGCTTTTAGAATTTTTAACAAAAGAACTTTAACAATTGTAGAATCTATGCATGTTTCTTTTGATGAATCTAACCCCTCCAAGGAGGAAGATATTATTGTTGTTGATGATGATGTAGTAGAAACCTCTCAAAATGATAATCTCAATAGTGTTGCAAGTAATCAACCAAAACAACAAGAGGAGTCACAACAAAATGAAGAACACAATGATCTACCTAAAGAATGCAGAAGTCATGGAGATCACCTGATCGATAAAGTCATTGGTGATATCAGTCAAGGTGTTACAACAAGATTAAATCTCAAGGATGCTTGTCTGAACATGGCATTTGTCTCGCAAATTGAACCGGCCAAAATCGATGAAGCCTTAGGCGATGATCAATGGATAATAGCTATGCAAGAAGAACTGAACCAGTTTGAAAGAAATCAAGTGTGGAATCTTGTCCCTAGGCCAAACAACAAGCATATCATTGGAACAAGATGGGTCTTCAAGTACAAACTCGATGAAAATGGAATTATAGTTCGGAATAAAGCAATATTGGTTGCCTAAGGATACAATCAAGAAGAAGGAATCGATTTTGACGAAACATTCGCTCCGGCTGCAAGGTTAGAAGCAATTAGACTTTTATTGGCTTATGCATCTTCTATGAATTTTCAGCTTTTCCAAATGGACGTCAAAAGTGCATTCTTGAATGGATTCATAAATGAGGAAGTTTATGTCAAGCAACTCCCTGGGTTTGAAGATTACAAATATCCTTCTCATGTCTTCAAACTAAAGAAAGCCCTCTATGGATTGAAACAAGCACCGAGAGCATGGTACGATCGTCTCAACAATTTCTTATGTGACAAAGGCTTTGAAAAAGGAAAGGTAGACAAGACTTTGTTCATTAAGAAAATAAAAGAATATACTCTCTTGGTACAAGTATATGTTGATGACATAATCTTCGGTTCAACAAACACAAAGTTATGCGAAGAATTCTCATCCATGATGCAAGGAGAATTTGAAATATCTATGATGGGAAAAATGAACTACTTTCTTGGAAGTCAGATCAAGCAACTCGAGAATGGGATCTTTATCAGTAAATCCAAGTATTGCAAAGAATTATTAAAGAAATTTGATATGGACAATTGCAAAACCTTGTCTATACCTATGGGATCCGGTACATATGTAGATCAAGATGAATCCGGTGTGTTGGTTGATATCACAAAATACAGAGGTATGACTGGTTCCTTACTATACTTGACAGCAAGTCGCCCTGACATAATGTTCAGTGTGTGTCTCTGTGCTCGCTTTCAAGCAAATCCAAAGGAATCTCACTTAATGGCGGTCAAGCGGATCATGAAGTATCTCAAAGGAACAAAAAATGTCGGCTTATGGTATCCTAAAGGTAGTATTTGCAATTTAATTGCATACTCTGACGCGGATTGTGCAGGTTGTAAAACTGATAGAAAGAGAACAAGTGGAACATGTTACATTTTGGGAAATGCACTAGTCTTATTGGCATGCAAAAAGAAAGCATGCGTAGCACTTAGTACGGCTGAAGCAGAGTACATAGCAGCAGGTAATATAAATAACCAAATCGTTGTGTAATATAAATACCCAAATCTTTCAAATTCAAAAACACATCTCTTTCAATTCTATTTCAAAATCTCTATCACAATTTCATCTTTCCACATCTAAGTAAAATCACTTTTACAAAGAATTTTCTGCATAATTTTCATATCCTTTGAAAGAAAGTTCTTGAGCAATAAGTCTTAGATACTTGTGGAAACACTCATTGAAAGAGAAGATCAATCTACAACATTGATAAACATTGTATACATTGTTGCAAACTCATTACAAAATCAGATTGTATTATTTCCCCTTGTTGTTCAGGATTGTTGAAAGCAAGTGTGTGCATTGAAGAGGATTGTTCTTCCTGCACTTAGTGTTTTAGATTTTAAAGGTGTTCAAGAGCCTTTGATCTACCTATAGGTTAGAAAGAATTGTACACCGATCCTAACTATAGTGAAGTCTCTTTCATGTTGAAAGGTGACTGGAGTACCTTCGGAGTGTGAAGGGAACCAGGATATTTCTTGGTGTTCTTTACTTTCTGCACTTTACCGCTTTCATACCATCATCATATCTCAAAAAAGTAATAAATCAGTCTCTAAAAATCAGAAAATTTCAAAGAACCTAATTCACCCCCCCCCCCCTCTTAGGTGCAACTCAGACTTTCACATTTGTGTAGCTTGTTTCACAAGTAACTTGGAAGTTAGGCATTTCCACTTGGTTTTAAGTGTTGAATATGAGATAGAACTTTGGTTTTTCCATTTTCCTTGACTTGGTTCTTGTTTGTGATTTGTTTCCAATCTTGATTTGAGCTTTCCTTTCTTGGTTTCACTTCTGCCCCACTTGATTTGATCATCATTCAAGGTGATTTGGTGTTCATGTTTATGCTATGAGTGTGCCTTGAATGATGCATCTCTTTTAGCACTTGTTTGCTCCTTTCTTTTACATGATCAATTTGAATGGTTTGGTTGAGATATTTTACATGTGCTTGCTGCCCAAGCTTCTTTCTTCCATCTTCTCTTTGATCATGGCCTTTTGGTTTTGCTTTTTGTTTAGCTTTAGCTTAATTGATGGATGTTTGAATGGTTGTAGGAGTTGTTACTTCTCCCATTTCATCTCACTCTTTTTGACTTGTTTAAGTCAACTTGTTTTGATCATTTGTATTTGTTGTATCATTTGATTCTCATATCCCATCTTTGCATCTTTGTATACCATGTTTTCATTGTTTTGACTTGTTTAAGTCAACTTCTTCTCACTGTTCATTTCATCTGTGATTGAATTATCTATTGTTTACTTGGTCTTTTGCCATGATACCTTAGGATTCCTAGTCCCTCTGTTTAAGATGGGAGTAGGAGAGACATTAGGTGTTCAATCCTTTGCATGATAACACTAGGATAGTTTCTTCCCTCATAATCCCAACTTTAGAAGCATTGTGCATGATAACATTAGGGTTCAGTTCCTTTTAGAGTTTGTGTCTTCTCTTCTCATCTCCTAAAAATCTTAAGACACTTAACAAAGGACAATAAATGTTGTACGCTACAAGCCTTAAGTACTTGAGGAATGATAGTTGGGGGGCCTCCTCTCAATCTGTCTAGAGTGTTTAGTGTATGCCCTTTGGGCGATATGCGACACACTCACTCTCAAGTCATAGTCTTTAGTGCAGCATGAGTTACAAACTTAACTCAATTAACTTTTTTCATAAAAAACACAAAATAAAACATCAAACCTTTTTATCCTTCGGGATTGTTTACAAATCATCTTCAGAAAGAGTGTGTTAAGTCTTGGTTCTACCGCAAACAGGTAATGCCTAAGTCTTCAATGATCGAGCAGCAATACACCTAATTTCTAGAATGAAGGTTTAACCCTACTCAGTTAAAACACTTGAACCAATCTGTGGTCGTGTTAGCCCGAAGTATGTTTGCTCTGATTTCTCATACCAGATGAGGATACGTAGGCACAAGATGGTGATGTCTTGGCGAGCAACCTTCCCCCCTTTCACCCGTAGTTTTCCGAACTACGTTGACTCTGACTTTCCCATTGCACGAGGGAGTACGTAGGCGTAGAGCGGCGATGCTCTATCGAGTCTCTTTTCTTTTCTTTTGTCCCTGTGAGCCAGCCTTTTGATAGATTAACACCCTTTTAGACTAGACAACAAGCTTGGATCTCGTTGAGTACAACGAACGTGAGGCGTGCTCATACCTTCCCCTTGCGTAACCGACTCCCGAACCCAAGATTTGGTTGCGTTGACTTGTCTTTTCCCTTTTTCGTAGGTTTTCTCTGCTTGTTTTCTTTTTCTCTCTTTGGGATAAATAACGAATGCTGGTGACTCTTCTATCTTTGCCGGCCCCTCTTCGCAGCGATGCGGCAGCTGGCGACTCTGCTGGGGACTACTCCCATCCCCTATGCGAGTTAATCCTAGCGCGTGTGTGTTTTGTCTTTGGGTGTGTACATATGTGTATATGTGTTTATCTGTATTTTATTGCATTTACATTTTACTTTTCCGCATTGTATCATGTTATTGTTGTGCTGTTGGGTGGGTGTTCCATTGAGAGATAAGCCAAAACCCAGGCTTGAGGATACACATAGCATTAGAGCGGAAAGTAGTGATGGACTTGTATGTATCAGCATGCATTAGTCCTCACGAAATTCACGTTCAGACGAGATTTTCTTTGAATACATCCTATCTTGTACATTAGTCAGGAAGGGGTGTTGGATCTGGAAGTTGTCGACTCTGGAGATCGATCATTTGGGAGTCAGCTAAGTGAGGCCGCTTCGTTTGACCATGATGCCAAACCAGAAATGGTGAACGTATCATCGTTTCTCGAAAGTCTGTGATGCTGACGACCGCATAAAATGCCAAACCTTATCAGAGATAGGTCCATACCTGTGAGTGGGAGGGTTATACAGGAAACCTTGACCTTCAACCTACCCGGTTTTCTCGTCAGTGTGAACTTTTGATCCTTGATACAGTGGGTTCCTTATATCAGTGTTGTGTTATTTTCTCGCCGAAGCGAAGCTCTGGTTCAACTCAGTCAGCAGCACAACAATCTTGATCCCCTGTTGCATTTGCATTTTAACATTTGCATGTATTTGTGTTTCAGGTGTATATTTTCTCCTTGATTCTAGTAATCTAATCCACAGTCGTTATTTAGCCTGATTTGAAGAAGAGTGTGTTGTACAAGTTCCCGACACCATAGATAGGAACTCTGCTCAAGCTAATTTATGTGGCTGATTGTAGTGTGATGGAAGATTTCAGAAAGGAGTATGGGAGGGTTCTGAGTTTTGTCTGTAAAGCCTCCAAGTTTGAGTTAGATGGCATTTACGCACTGCTGCAGTTTTATGATCCCCAGTTGCGTTACTTCATGTTCCCAGGATATGTTTTATTGCCAACTTTAGAAGAGTTTTCTCAACTAATAGGAATTCCTGTGTTGGAAGAAGTGCCTTTTGTACACTCTGAGAAGGAGCCTGAGTTATCCAAGTTGGCTAGTGCCCTTCATCTCGATGTTTCTGATTTGGAGGGTAATTTGGTATGGAGAATTGGAACTCCTGGCTTTCCATTTCTATTCTTGATGGGTAAAGCTCAACATTTTGCTAAGGAGGGATGTTGGTTGGTTTTCAATGCTATCTTGGCTTTGTGCATCTATGGGATTGTCCTGTTCCCCAACCTACCTAACTTTGTGGATTTGGATGCCTTCTATATCTTTGCTTCTAAGAATCCTGTGCCAACCCTTTTAGGTGATATTTATCATTCAATCCACTACAAGAATGAGAATAGACGAGGAAAGAACGTCTCCTGTTGCGCTCCACTGCTATATAGATGGTTTATTTTGCATATGCCCAAGTCTGGTCCTTTTGTTGACATCTCTTACACTGCTGATTGGTCAGAAAGGCTTATGGGTTTAAGGTCGGAGAATATTGTCATACCCCAAATTTTGACCCCTTACATCTTCATCACCATTTTAGGATCATACTCATTTAATTATCTAACCTTAACCTGTTTCAAGCTTGTCTTTGTTAAGATACAGGAATCAGGGTTCCATACAGCCGAAATCGAGGTTTCGAAGGTTAATCAGTCAACGCCTTGGATTGGTTCTCCTTGAGATAAGTCTCCACATCATCAAAAGTACTCCATGGGATCAAGTATGAATCCAATTTGAGGTTGTCACCCAGGAATCAAGGACAGTGCAGTCCAGGGTACCCGATTAGGGTTTTCGAGCAGGAAAAGTCAACTGTGATTTGACTTTTGATTCAAAAGGTGTTACAATGGTGGGATCATGGTCCATAAAGTTCATATGGCTTAGTGAAGTCTATTCAAATAGTTTCAAGGCCTCAAAAGGCCCGGAGCATCAACAGTCGACTCGGTAGTCACTGATCGAACGTTCGGTTGACCGAAAAGTCAACTCTTCACTCATAAGGAATTTGACCTCAAGATATGATTCAAAAATTTTCCTAATGACATATTGCACCTACCCATAAAATTTCATGACCATTGGATCAAGGATTGAGGAGTAATCGCAAAAGTCGGGAATTAGGGTTTTGAAAGGGGCAAGACCATAACTCCTTAACCACACATCCAATTGAGTTGGTTCAAAGCTCATTGGAAAGCTCTTGGCAAGTCCTACAAAAGTCCCAAAGTGGTCCATGATCAAAAATTGCATAGATTTGGAGTTATGACCAAATTCATTACAAGAGGGAAAAGTAACTTAGAAAAATTTCACTTTTAGGCTTGTCTTTCAGCAACTTTGAGAGGTTTTTTGGCCAAGTTCCTTTGGTAATCTGAAACTCATGAAAACATTAAAGTTGTAGAGCTACATGAGGGCTTTCCAAAATGTAGTAGAACTCCTCCATAGCCCTTATGAGATGAGAGTTATGAATTTAACAAGTTGGTGTTTTAACACTTGAGTCCCACATTGACAATTTTTCACAAACTCATCCTTTGACCACTTGAGCTATTCTCAGCCCTTGGATCTTATTTCTATCTGATATCTAGAGGATTTGAAGAGGAGAAATGCTGCAAATGAAGAAGTTTGGCAAGACTTGCAATTTTGAGGCAGGTGGTAATATTTTAATCATAAAAGAGAGGAAAGAGAAACTTTTGCCACACTTGCAGCAAACAGCCCCCTATTTGCCTAGCCACTCCAATCACCATTATGTCATCAATACCACTTGAACAATGCATCAGTTGAGGCAAGGATTTGAATCTTACAGTTGCAACAAACCTCAAGCCAAGGGTTACCTTTTCAAAATCCCTCCAAAAGTGCCAAGTTACAAATTTGTACCCTTCATTTTCCTATAAATAGAGGCTCCCTCTATGTCATTTACACACCAGAGCACTCTTAGAACCAAGAGAAAACCACAGCTCTCACTCCTTTCTTGTTTACTTCATTTTCAAAATCTCAAGTTTTCACCAAAAATCTGTCTTGCGCAGTTGGCTCCCCAAACTCATTTCCACACATTCCAAACCACCAAAAACCATCTGCACAATCCATAAATGATGTGTAGAAGGTGTTCATACTCTTAAACCACTCAAAAACACCATTCTCCCAAAACTCAACCTTCAAACCAAGCAAGTTTGACCTTATACTCAAAATCTGCCAAACCCCTGTCCAAACTTGTTTTCATCATTCTAACCATCCATACACCTTCAAAATATGATGCCTCAACTGTCCATAATATAAAGCAACCTCATCCTCATTTATTTTGAGATTTGTCACAAGTTCCTCATATTTCCTTCAAGTGCAAGAAAGTTGTTTTCATCAAAATTCTGGTTGGACAGCAGCTGAAGTATTTTCAAGGTATTCCATATTACAACAAGCTTGTATGAAGGTCTACAAAAGGTTAGTGGTCACTATCCTTTCATTATGTCATGAACATGATTGATGTGCTTAGTGTGTATTGTGTTTAATTGCAAAATGTAATCTATGAGCAAATCTGCCAGTTTGTATTATGCCAACTGTTTTGAGCATGTAATGCCTTGGATTGTCATTGCCTTGATGATTATGTCTTGTGGATGTTGAGTTTCATTTTTGTCATGAGTTGTTGTGAGTTGTTATCACAAGTTCATTTGTCTTATGTTGGTTCTGCTGCAAGACAGCTTGGGAGGTATTTTACAGCCTCACTTAACCTTGACCTTTTGTTGACAATTTTGGATTAGATTCCCAATATGTGCTATTCATGTTGTGTTTAAGTTCTTGAAACTAGGTTTGATTTGGAACTGCAACTTTCTGTTTATGCCTTCAATCTAAATTTGCAACTGATATGCCATTCTCAAATCTAATACCTTATTGTTGTATCTTTATGTGAAAATTGTGCATATGCCATGATTGTAATATGTGCCTATCTGTTTTACACTTGACTGCCAATGTTTCATGCTATGATCTTTATGCATCTCAACTATTTTGAAGAGGGAACTGTTGGTTGTTTGGTATTTCCATTCTTGTCTTGCTATTAGGTGGTAACCTTGTTGAACTTGATAAAAACATTGGAATGATTCATATGACTGTTAAAACCTGTTTTGATTCATGATACTTTTATTGCTGTCAAATATTTGTAACCATCACAAGATGTACACTTTGAAATTCGAGGCTTGCCATGATAAATGCACATTTGTTTTGTCTTGAAATTTCTGCTTGAGGCTTGGTCCATGTTTGTTAACATAAAAATGAGGTATCCAATATGTTTTGACATCATCATGTTCATCTTGCATCAATTACTGTCAGCATGAGATTTGTATGCTATGAGTTTGCGGTTTTTGTGAAGTTATGACTGTTCTGTTTAGAAATTGTCTCAATTGATATGACCTTTTGCTGTTTGTGTTGCCAAATGTGATAAACCTGTATCCATCTTTCCATGTATGTTTCAAATGCTTTGCAGGTCATGTTTGAAACCTGCCTTGGTTTTGCTTGATCATTGTTTGAATGTTTGTGTCATGCCTATGTTTGTCTCAAGTCCAACTGCCATGTCATATACCAGATTTTGCTTGAAGTTACATTGATCAATCCTTGCATCATGTTTGGGTTCTTGAGAATGAATGAATCATGTTATGTATGATAAGTATGTAGGCTGCCTCATTGAATTTCTACACTTCTTTCCAATACAGACCACAAGCATGTTTTTAAAATCACTAACAGTCACACACCAGTTTTTTGTTTGAGGCCATCACTGCATGATTTTTACATCCTAATCCCATGAACATAGCATTTATGACTTGTGCATACCATCCCACATCATCAATCCCTTCTGTCTTAAGCTGAAGCCAACACTTTGCATACCAAGCATGTTTTGCAACTTACATGGCAACTTTTGGTTTGAAATTGTTTCTGTTTGACCTAGGCATCTAGGATCATTAGATAACATGTTTATAAGATGTGCACACTTTCATTTGATCATGATCCCTCTTATTTTGAACTATGGCCATCATCATGCATTTTCAAAGGCATTTTGTGCGGCTTGCATGTCATTTTCTGATTAAAATTGTTTTGGTTTGGTTTGTGCATCAAGAATCATTGGTTTGTATGTTTATGAGTTGTGCATACCCTTACATGTTCATATGTCTTGTTGTTTTGAGTTGTGACACTCAACTTTGCAATTTAAAGCTTCACACTGCCATTCACATACCAGTTCCTTGTTTAAAGCTATTTCTGTTTGGCCCTGGCACCTAGAATCCTTAATTCACACATTTGGAAGTTGCTTGAGCCCTCACATGAGTTTAGAAGCATTTGGGTTGATCCTTAGTTTCCATTATTCATTTTTAAGCTTCAACTTGCATTTGTGTTCGAATTTCAAAATATATGCATGTTCTGAGAAAATTAACATTACCATTGTGATCCTTGTGAAATTTCATGTGAAATGGACCTAAATTTTGTTGCATTTGGTTGAGTATTGATGAAGTTATGATATTGTCGTATCCATGTTCTTGCTTGCCTTCATGTGTGTTGCCTTGCCCAGATTTCTTGAGTCTTGTTAGGTATTTAAATTTTAGGGGTGGAAAAATACATGGATGTATCTCCACCCCAGTGGTTAAACTCTCACCTTATCATGCGCCTTGTACCTACCTGTCCTGGGTTCGATCCACAGTGGAGATCAACCCATTTTGCTTTTTTTTTCCACTTTGCCACGCTTTAATTATTTTGTGTTTTATTTCCATTTCATTCTCAAACGCGCGCCCTAGCCTAGATGGCTTAATTTTGAATTGTTATTCAAAGGGTGGTGGGTTCAACCCCCACCAGGCGCCCCCTTTCTTTTTTTATCACTAATTTTCCTTGTTGTATTTTTTATTGTTTAAATCTTGTAAAAATCGTAACTTCTTCGTTTCTTATTATTTTTAATCGGTTCTTTTTGCATTGGTCTCGTATTTGTATATATTTCCATGTGATGCATTAATATTCTAGGATTCTTATTTTGTGAAAACAATTTTACATTGAAAACGCCCATGTCCTTTTTAGGGTTTCTACCCTCCCGATCATTTCAATCTTTTGATTCATTTTTCTCCAGTTGATCATTGTGACGTGAATTCTATGTTTGTCAAAACCTCGATGTAATTGTAATTACTTGTTGCTTGTAAGCATGATGTTTGATTCATTTGCTTTCCATGTAATATCCCCATGTTTGACTTATTTGCATTAGTCGTTACCTTCGTCTTTGTCAAGATAATGCTTAAAGTCTTTCCCTTTCATTGAGTCTTGTAAAAACTCATCTATGCTTGCCTATTATCATATGCTTGCATGCTTTGGTTGTAAATATTCATCTAATTTGACGTACTTGTTTATTGTAATATGCTTGTATATGCTTGGTTGTAACCATGCTGCTTGTACTCATCATGTTTGTTTAAATGTTTCATGTTTTATTAAGTTTAGTTTCCCCAAGTGATGAAACTCTTTAGTTCTCATCCAAGTTGCCTCCCCTTCTATCCTTCCAAAGGAAAGTCTCTCTGATAACCTTTGGGTCATAGATAGCTCATCGCTCTCCCTCGACTTCGTTAAGTCATTCATACTCTTAGTTAAGTAGAACCTGTCCATTAGACTTTGCTTGAGTCTAAAAATCCTACCCTTGTTAAGAGTGCTCTTTCAATTAGAACTTAGGATAGAGTTTGTTAACTCTATGTAAGAATCATCGTCATGATTACTTACTTCCCTTTCTTGAGTTTTCAACTTAGATTTAGAGAGTTTCCTTAAACTCTACACAAGCATTGTAATGTTTGTTCCCCTTTGAACCTTGACCATAATCAAGTGTTCTTCAAACCTAGTGAGGTGAACTACGATTGCTCTGATTCTATCCTAATTAGGATACGTAGGCAGAAGACGCGATGTCTTTGCAAGCAAACTTAGTGTATATATCTGTAGGTTTTAAATTATCCCAATCCATAGCAAACACTTGGCAAGTATTAGCATACAAACAAACAAAAGGTTCTTGTAGAGTACTACAAATGCTTAGGATGCTAATACCTTCCCTATGCATAACCAACCCCCGATCCCCGAATCTCTTAGCGTTGTTGTTACATTGCGCAAAAGGTTCTTTCTTTCTTTAGACCTTTCCTTTGGATAAATTAAAGTCCGGTTGTGAATTCTAAGAATTAAAGATTCATGTTAATTCAATAGCTTGGTATTACGATTCTCACCGCAACAAATATTGTATGGTTTAACAGAGACCTTTTGGGTATGGAGATTGTTCACAGCTGTGGAGACTTCTACGATGTTCCTTTGATTGGGAGGAAGGGTGGCATTAATTATAACCCTGCTCTCGCCATCAGACAGTTTGGCTATGCTCTAAATGAACCTCCAAGGGAAGAAGAAATACAAGAATCTTTGTGTTTCACCGGTTTAGTTGACAATGAGACTTTAGTTAGATTGGAAAAGGCTTGGGGTAAGATTCACTGTAAAGGAAAATCTTCTTTGGGCAAGGCGATTGCAGAGCCTATGGACCATATGTGGAATGGATCCAAGGAAGAGTTGAGAGACTGTTGCTACCATTTCCAGTCAGGGAGCCTTTGTATCCTCCGGTAGTTGAAAAACCAACGACAGTTGACATCCAGAAGTACAATCAGTTGTGGGCTGAAAAGGAAGAACTACAAAGGGTGAACAAAGAGTTAGAGAAGGAGATCAGTCAGCTTAGGAGGGAAAAGAATCAGGCCACCCACTCATCCAAGAAGCAGATAGAGATAGTGAACAAGATGGGTAGAGATTTAACAGAAGAGATTCGCGCCTGAGAGTGAGTGGGTCGAGACTTGAAAAGCGTCAGTGATGTTCTCAAAGATAAGAAGAAGGAGCTAGGAAGAGCACATTTGGAGATATCAAAGTTCAACACTCAATGGAATGCTATCTTGACTAACAACAAAGAAAGAGAAGATGGACTTCGTCAGCAGATTGACAGGTTGAAGATTCAACTCCGAATCAAAAATGAAAAAGCTCCTGGAGAACCTGCTTGTCAGTACGAAAGCAACCGCAAACTACGAGAAGCTCTTGCAACGTTGGAAGAGTACAAGTTGAAGGAAGACCTGAAGAAGCCCAGACTTGAGGATGCATTTGGAGAGGGCGCTTGGGAAGACTATACTCAAGACTTGCAAGCTACCATCAGCATGAGAGACTTGCTTATTTGAGGGTTAATTGCCAGACCTGATCATCCTGATACGAAGGAGTTATCGAAAGAATTCCAGACTCCCTGTCGTACTTGATTCACTTTCTCTTTAGTATTTGTTGTTTTGTACTCCGACCATCACCAGGATTGTTGGATGAGGTCGTGTTGACTCAGTTGTATTTCCTTGGTGATGTGTTGTGTGTTGATACTCTATTCCTCATTCTATTTATGAGAGAGGTTTTGTGGCTCCATCTGTTGGCTCTTCATTCTCCTATTGTTCTCATGGAACTAGAATCAAGGGGAAGATTTCCCTGAACCATATTTACATGTCTGCATTTTGCATCATTTTTCATATTGCATTGAAGGTGTTCTGGTTTCGTTTACCTTATTTCTTTTTGTGGTTTTCTCAGCACTGTTTCAGGATTGAAGACCGCACAATTCACCGTTATTCAACTAGGCAAAATCAACAAAAGGAAATGGACCAAATTCAACTTGAGCTACAGGAGTTCCGTGACCGCATGGCACAATTCATGGATCTAATGCAGGGGGTCGCTAACGGCCAAGAACAGCTGAGAGCACTCGTTCAACCTCTGATTGCTAGGGTTGACGGAAGCGGAGTTCTGCATGGTGGGACCGATGTTGTTCCTCCTCCAGCTGACAATGGAACTCCTCATGCCAATGCCATCCCAACAGTTGTTATTCCTCTGGGCAGAGGTAATCATAATGGAGCCCATGTTCTAGGGGCAACATGCGTTGTACATGGAAATGCTGGTCCTCAGTGGGATGAGGATGAACAAGATGATATTTTCTCCATGAGAGATCTGGGAGCAGGTTTGCAGTCCGATGCAGACAGGAGGTTCAAATTAATAGAAGAAAAGACGAGGAACCTTGAAAATCAGAATTCTCTTGGTCTGGACATGTCTAACTTGGGATTGATCCCAGGTCTGAGGATCCCTCCAAAGTTCAAGGTACCTGACTTTGACAAATACAAGGGGACGACCTGTCCCAGGGTGCACCTTCGTTCATACTATAGAAAAATGTTTGTGTACTCTGATGACGAGAAGTTGCTGATGCACTTCTTTTAGGACAGTCTGTCTAGCCCATCTTTGGAATGGTATATGGGTTTGGAGCCGGTCAATATCAGAAGCTGGAGAGACTTAGAAGAGGCTTTCGTCCGACACTATTAATATAATAGTGATCTGGCGCCTAACCGTGTGCAGTTGTAGAATCTGTCGCAATAGAATAGTGAAGGATTTAAAGAGTACGCCCAAAGGTGGCGCGAGCTTGCTGCAAGGGTTCGACCTCCTATGGTAGAAAGGGAACTCATTGATCTATTTGTAGCTATATTGACTGGGGTGTACTACGAGAAATTGACAGGGAATATGTCTGGTAGCTTCTCAAATTTAATCATCACGGGTGAACGAGTTGAAAATGGGATTAAATTGGGAAAGATCCAAGCGAGAGAGGGATCCTCATCTGGAGGAGGAAGAAAGAGTTTTGGTAACAAGAAGAGGGATGGAAAAATGAACGCGGTTTTAGGATACAGGAATAATAACAACAATAGAAGCAGAAATCAACAATATCATCAGCAACAGCCTTAGGTTGCGAGTATTGCTATTCCAGCTGTACAACCATAACAACAACGTTCATAACAGCAGCAGCAGAATTACGCACCGCGACGGTTTCAAGACTGTGGGAGAGTAATGAATAGACAATTTGATGCACCACCAGTGCTATACTCACAGCTCTTACAACACTTGTTGCAGCTTCAGTTGGTTCAGAAAAGGACAATGGCACCTTTGACCGGCGCGCCACCCCTGGGGTATGACGCAAACGCCAGATGTGAGTTCCATTCGGGCGCCCCTGGCCATCATATAGACAATTGTAAGGCCTTCAAACATAAGGTTCAGGACCTTATAGATAGCAAGGGAATCAATTTTACAAATGATGCGCCTAATGTTGTGCAAAATCCTATGCCCAACCATGGAGCGGCTGGGGTAAATGCTATTGTGGAGGAAGAGAATTTGAATTTAGTGACCAACGTTGAAGAGCTGAGAACTCCTTTGAGTTTTGTTAAGAGTAGGCTATTGAAGGGTGGAGTGTTTCCAGGATGTATTGAAAATTGTGAAGGTTGTTTGTCTCTGTTGCACCCTAAAATTTGACCAACCGGGTCCCATATTTGGTTTATGGTTCGACGCATTTCGCATTCGCATTCGCATACCGCATACAGTGCCTTTTCTCATTCATACATATTTTATTGGGATTACAGCCCTGTTTTCACATTTCGGGTATTTCAGACCGATTCGGATAATCGGAGGTTATTTTTAAGAAGTCACGCGCTTCGTGGGTGTTTTCAGCTTACGCGGTGATTTTGGAGGTTCTTGGTGTCTGGATTTACTGCTTGCTTCGATCTGGTCTCGCGCTCTCTTTTATGATTGGTTGTTCGCCTTTGTTTGCCTTTTTAGGATTGTATAGCCTTTTTATAGATTTTAAATAGGTTTATTAGTTTCTTTCTAGATTTTAAATAGAAATTGATATAGGTTTTATTGAGATTAATCTAGAGAATTAATAGAAATCAACATAGGATTTACAGATTTTAATATGGATTTTTTAGAATTTTAATAGAGTTATTTTAACATTTTTAATAGTTTTAAATCATTTTTAGAATTTATAGATTTCTTTTAAATAGATTTTAATAGTTTAAATGGAATTTCTTTTTAGAATAAATAGTTTAATAGATTTTTTAGAGATATTTTAATATAGATCTTTATTTTTTTTAATAGAATAGATAGAATAGATTTTATCTCTTTTAATTAGGATTAGTTAATCATTTTTTAGTGTCATTAACATTGTTTCATTTCATTAACTCACGTTAATCCATTTGTCAATTAATCCTTCCATTTAATCATCATTAGTTCATTGTCATTTCTATTAACCATTTTTCATTAATCACGTTAATAGTCCATTTAATCCATTGTCATTTTCACTAATCCTCATAACCATTTAATTAGTCAGTATTAATCATTTCATCCATTGAATACTAATCAGGTTTAATATCACATTATTCATTAGTCTGAGTATCATTTATGCTGGGCCGTTTTATCCACAAATATTTCATAAAGCCCATTTAGCAAGTCCAAGTGCCAAGTGTTATATAAAAGCAGAGTCGCCACGTGTAAATTGGAGGGGGGTGCCACTTCATTTTTTTCTTCTCCGCATGAGTGCCACTTGGCGCTCATGCAAGTCTCTCCACCCCTACGCGTCACACATGCAAGATCCCACCACTGCACTACACCGCCACCTGTCTTCACACCACTCCTCACCGGATGCATGGCCGGCCGGCATGTAACATCCTCCGACTGTCACCCCAACTGACTCCGGCCACCGTAACCTCTCACCGGCGACACCGCAACCGTCGCCGGAATCTCTAACCACCACCGGAAAACGCAAAAACACCAGAAATTCATCCAACTCCTCCGTTCTTCATCGCAAGCTTCATCACATCTTCATCATCCATCAGTTTTTCCAGAAGATCACACTAACTCGTCCTGTTCATACACCTTTTCCAGATCATGCCGGAAAACTCAAACTCCTACTGGGATGTTCATCATGTTCTTCAGATTCTCTTCAAAGATTTTCCCATGATCTTCATCAGATCTGGGAATGTTCTTCAACCTTCATCGATTCTTCTTCAAGCTACAAGAACACGCATCTGATGTTCGTCATATTCATCAATTTTCCGGATTCGTTCACACGATCTTGACCTTGTTTTCACAGATTTTTCTTCCAAAATTAATAAACTCATGAACAAGTTCCTCAATCTTCAAACAGAACCTTCATGATGTTCATCGCACCATTCATCATGTTCAAGCGATCGTCCTTCAGTTTCCAGTTCTTCATCCAAATCCCTCGATCTTCATCATTCCACACCAACAACATTCATCTGTTCCATCTTCAGATTATCATCGGTTAGAACGTCAAGCTTCACATGGTTTCCAGATCTCCAACATTTTTCAGATTCCGCACTCAACATTCAACAAGAAGTTTTCCAGATCGCCGTCCAACTTCAAGATCTGTTCGAAGATCTTCAAGGTCCTCCATCATCATCATCTGAAGATTCATCAGTCTTCAATGCGTCTTCAAGAATCTTCATCGCCTCGTCTTCAAAGAGTTCAAACACCGAGATCTATCCGAACCCTTCACCTTCTCCAGATTTTTCAAGCATGATCATCGCTGGATCTCCGTCAAGAACTTGGACTTTCAATATCTTCAAGAGGTTCGTCTGAGGATCGTCAAGTCGTAGATTATCGTGATTACAGGGTTCGGAATATTTTTCTGTTTTGTTTTTGCTTAAGATTTGAAGGAAGTTGAAGTTCGTGGTGGAGGTTGAGATTGAACCTGGAGATAGATCCTGAGAGAAGAGAAGAGGAACAGCGTTGTGGCAATGAACAGTGGAATGAGGGTGAGGGTATTAGGGTTTCTGAGGGTGAACGAGAGAGGGAGATGGCTGTGTGGATTAGGCCGTGGCCCATTGGTTTTTTTTTATTTTTTGGACTCATACTCTCTGTTTTCTTCATTCCCCCCTTTTCTTTTCTGATTTGTTTTGTTATTGTTGGGCTGGGCCCGTCTGTTATTTATTTTCTGAACAAACTCCCCCGGTCTGCTTTTCAAACCCCCCCTGTTTTTTATTTTCTGCTCTGAATTGGTGTATTGGGCTAGGCCCCAATTCTGTCTCATTTTTCTGACTCACACCCCTGGCTGGACTGAACACCCCTTGGCAGCTTTTATTTTCTTTTCTCTTTTTAGAGTTTAATTTTCTTGTTGCAATATTTCCATTTAATATTTTAGATGTTTTCTTGGATTTTCTTAGATATAAAAATATAAAAAAATAGTGAATGTAAAAATAATAGGAATATTATATTAGCGCATAGATTTTACTTTTTTTTCTTTTAGGAGTTTCTTTTACGCCTTTTTAGAGGTAGAATTAAAAGTCCACTTGTTAGGGGACTATTTTTCATTAGATTTTCCATGATAGATGGGTATGGTTTTTAGGAGCTCAAACATTGTAACCTTCCGAATATTAGTAAAACGAGATTTGTGTTGTGGTCCCCGTTCTACCCGTAGTAGACTGAACTACAGCTGCTCTGATTTCTCGTGCTGAGCGAGAATATGTAGGCATAGGATGCGATATCCTAGCGAGCACACTAATAACTAACCTTTTCTGTTCTCTCGCTGCTGTGCGATCGAGACTTTCCCGATGATGACTGATTGTTATCCTTTTCTCCTGCCCTTGCGCATTTGAGACCAGACCGTAGTTCTAGTTCCCGTAGGTCCCCGTACCTCTAAACAAATTAATCTCTCACTCCTGCGTGATCGAGAACACCCTGTCTGGCCGTAGTTAGCCTGAACTACGAAAGCTCTGATCTTCCATGTTGTGTGGAAGTACATAGGCACAAGACGCGAAGTCTTGGCGAGCCAATTCCCTGTAGTTTCCCGAACTACGATGACTCTGACTTTCTCTCTTGAGAATGCGTAGGCATAGAGTGCGACGCTCTATCGAGTCAGTTTCCTTCCCGTTTAGATTTAGTAGCTGTAGATAGATTGTTTTGCATCCTCTAGACAAACCAAGCAAGCGTGGATCCCGTCGAGTACGACGGACGTGAGGGGTGCTAATACCTTCCCCTTGCGTAACCGACTCCCGAATCCAGGATTTGGTTGCGATGACCATTCCTTTCCCGTCTTTGCGGTAGGTTTACTTCGAGCATTTCCTTTCCCTCCGTTGGGATAAATAACGCACGGTGGCGACTCTTCTGTTCAGCCAGCGCCGATTTTCGCAGTAGCGACAGCTGGCGACTCTGCTGGGGATCCAACGTCCCCTGGCTGCTAAGGACTGCGATGGTTCCTTATGCATGTGGGATCCAACGTCCCCTAAAGAGAGTCAATCCTAGCGCTTGTTTGCTCGTCTTTGGATGTTTACCTTCTGCGTGTTGTATTTTACTGTATTTACAATTTCCGCATTTTGTTATTATCTGTAGCTGTTGTGCTGTTGGGTGGTTGTTCCTTTGAGAGAGAAGCCAAAACCCAGGCTTGAGTACACACATAGATTTAGAGAGAGAGTAGTGGTTAGCCTGCTTGCTTAGCTCGCACCAGTTAGCCGCGAAATCTCACTCGGACGAGATTCTCTTTGATGCTTCTTGCCTGGCCCTTAGGGCTCGACAAGTTGTTTGACCCGAGGATTGTCGACTCTGGGAACCGATCAATTGGAAATTCAACTAAGTGAGGCCTCTTCAAGGGATGATGATGCCACACCTTCTGGGTATCGTATCATCGCTCTTGAAAGTCTGTAACGTTGATACCCGCATAGGATGCCGTACCTTGTCAGATTAGGTTCATACCCGTGAGTGGGAGGGTTTTGCAGGAAACCTGACTTCCAGCCAACCCATTATTTGGTCTTCTCTTCAGAGCGAACGTACTCCGTCAGCAGCGCAGCAGTATTCAGAGATTGTGTGGGGGCTGTGATCCCGTGTTTGCTGCATATTGTATTGCATTTGCATAAACATTGTTGCATCATATTGCATATCATACTCCAGCTAGCCAGAGCTCTTATCCAGCCGTTGTTTTGATTCTAAAGGTGATTATCCGGTGATTGGCCTGAGCGACTATTGATTGTTAGAAGACGACCAAGGGGTTGAAGCAGATTTGAGCAGAATCGAGCAGTGAAGTCAGTTGAAAGTTATTGGTAGCTATGTCTGGGAGCAACTTCCAGTCTGCTCACACCTTGGCAGGGTTCACTATGACGACCAACCCTCTGTATGGTTCTACTTCCGAGGCAGACTTTCTGCAAGTGAACAACCTTACTGCAGACCAGCGTGTGCAGCCTCCTATTATGGACCGAGATCGACATGAGCATTTTGTTGTCCGCAATAAACAACCTCCTCTTATCAACAGTCAAGGTGTTGTTTTCCCTGTGCCGAGTATCCGAAGAGAGATCCCAGTAGCCAGGATGGTAGACCCAAGAGCTCTTGAGTGTAATAGAAGACTCCAAGTGTTGGAAGAACAAATGAAAGCCGTGAAAGACAAAGATGTTGTTAACCTGAGTGCTGCAGGCATGTGTTTGGTTCCTGGACTAGTGTTGCCTTATAAGTTCAAAGCGCCGAGATTTGAGAAGTACGAAGGAGATAGCTGTCCGAAGCAACATTTGGTGATGTTCTGCCGAAGAATGACTTCGTTTGTGCAAAATGACAAGTTGATGATTCATTACTTTCAGGATAGTCTGACTGGGGCATCTTTGCATTGGCATATGCAGTTAGAGAGTAATCAGATTCGATCATGGGTGGATTTAGCCAGAGCTTTTCTAAAGCAGTATGATTATAACCTAGACGTAGCTCCTCATCGCATGCAGCTGCAAGAGTTGTCTCAAGAGAACAATGAACCCATCAGGAAGTATGCGCAGAGATGGAGGGAATTTGCTGCCAGGGTACGACCACCGCTTTTAAACCGAGAGCTAACGAGCATGTTTGTAGACTCACTGCAGGATCCATACCATGAAAGACTGCTTGGACTTCCATTAAGTTTCTCTGACTTGGTAGTACTGGGGGAACGCCTTGAGCATGCCATCAAAATCGGGAAAATTTAGATTATCTCAGACGGTCAGGCTAGTGAAGCTGAATCTCTTTATGGCTATCAGAATGAAGAAGGAGTTGTGATCAATGCAATCATGTCAGATGTCGGATATCCTCGAGATGAATTGGTGAAATTTGTTGGATCAGTATCTCCTGTACCTTGTTATGTTGGACAGACAACTGTGCCTGGGGCACCCTATCAGGAACGTTATGTCACTTCTCATGCAAATCAGCGAACTCGTGGTCGAGGTTATCAGAATCAGCGCCAGAACCAGAATCGACCTCGTAACAACTTGGAATGAAGGAATGCTCCTTTCCACCCAGTGCCTATGCCGTATAGCCAGTTGCTGCCATCTTTGGTCCAGAGCTCTCTAGTGGAACCGAAAGCTCTTAAGCCTGTTCCAGAGCCTTACCCTCCTGGGTACAATCCCCACGCTCAGTGTGGTTACCATGGTGGATCCCCAGGACATTCGAAGGAAGATTGTAAAGCATTTCAGGCAAAAGTACAACAGTTGATCGACCAAGATCGCATTTCCTTTCGAGAAGGATTTCTGTTTGTTCATACCAACCTCTCAGCTGTCTAAGCTCGTAGATTCAGAGTTTGTTTTCAAGAAGCCAGTGGTTCAGACAGGCAGGCGTCCTCAGCATTGGCAGTCCTCAGACTTTTATATCATTTGCATTTGTAGTTTCTTTTCTGTTAGTTACTACTTGCTGTTAAACATTGTTTGTTTCGAATGGTTATACTGATAAAGTGACTATGCATTTTTCTGAATTAATCATGTCGCTGTCGCTCATTTATTGCATTGCACTGACACTTGCATTTTATTCACTCCACTTTGTCACTGTGATTAGCAAAGATTGGAGGGAGGAGGACGAAACTAAACTCATAACCGATGATCGTATTGCTTTCAGATAAAACCTTGTCGATGACGTACAAGGCATTGTTTCAAATCCCCCAAACACGGGAGATATAAGGAGTTAATCCCTTGTTAGCCACTTCGAGCCAAGAAGTAGAAGTTTTTCGGACTTTTTAACCCTCACATCTTAACCTGGGGTGGGGTAGTTGTCAGTTAGCGTGGCCGAGCATTCAAGTCTTACAGAGGAGTGTTGTCTTTCGAGGACAAATCACAGCTTACGCCTCTCAAGAGGTCGCATCTCGCCAACCACAATGGTTAAACCTCACCAACAAGGAGTGAGACAGTTACAATCCTTTCGGAGCAATCAAAATAACCAGTGTTACACGACTTTGTTCCAAAAGAAAAAGAAAGAATAAGAAAGCCCGCTAAGTAAAAAGAAAGAAAGAGCTGGAAAGCTAATGCTTAGGCAAAAATCAGGGCATCCCGCTGGACTTCAAAAGAAAACAAAAGAAAAAATCGAAAAGAACTCAAAAGGAGTCAGTCCAGGCAAAAATTAGGGAATCAAAAGAATGAAAAAGAAAGGATAGCAATAGCAAAAATCCCCAGTGAAGTCACAAAGTCGTGTACACAGACACCGAAAATGAAAAGGAGTAACTGTTACTCCGAAAACCTTGTGAGTTTCCTTAACTATGGTCCTTACCATTCAACATACCTCTCGAAGAGGCGAGCGCTCGAGCCAAGTTAACTGAACTTTAGGATCGAAGATCATCACGTAGAAGGGGTGGGTACAAATCATAATTTGAGCCAAATATCCTTTGTTTCACGAACCGTGAACCTAACCACGATACAACCCTTAAAAGACCTAATTGAGGCAGGGTTTATTCTGAAAGCGCATTACGATAAGGTTGAGTAACCTGACTCCTTCTTGATTTGCTAATCATATCCTTGTTGAATTTTCCACTGATCACATCAGCACTACGATTGAACTTCGGTTCATTCGTCACTCACAATCATGAGACATAAATGAGTGACAGCACAAAATTTTTCAAAATCTGCATAAACACTGCATTAGAATTACCATTCGTAAATAAACAATTTTACTTCCAGGCCAGTAATTGGCATGAAGGAAATTCCAACAGGGAATAATCGAATAGGACTGAATAATCCAGCAGTCTGGATCAAAATGGTGCATGTTATGAAACCCTGTGAATCAGGGGCATTGACTTCCAGTAAGTTCATAATCAGTTAGTCTGAGGTAAAATCCCGAAGCATCAGTTGAACAGGGGCAGTTAGTTGAGAAGCAGTTGATGAGAATGAATCTTCTCGAAACCCAATCAGGGGCGATCATTTAGAATGTTGTGATTTGAAAGCAGAGCCTTCCAATGGGTGATCAGACCAGGTTAAGTCGCTTGTACGCTCATTCAGGGGCAAGTCACCGCAGAGATAGTGAGACCAACTGGGTTGATAATTGTTTGATTGAGGATGAATCTTTTTGTCGTACTGATACTGGGGCAAGTAATCTCGAGGCCGTCTCATAGCAAACTGTTCAGAGTGATATCCCCAAGAGTTAGATTGGGGCAAGTTGAGTTGCACTGGGGCAAGTTATTCAAGCAAGTCTGTTTATCCCCAGCGAGAGTCGAGTATCGGGGAATCGTGTCGTTACTCTTATAAAAAACCTTGACCTTCCGAAAAAGGCCTTACCGTCGTTGGATCGTTATCCTACAATAAAACCTGTTACGTGTCAGAACTTTGTAACCAAGTCATTTTCCAAAGCCCAGTTCTCGCTTGGCAAACCGGTAACCCGTTCTCGTCTGGCCCACATTTCTGTAAATACCAGTTCTCGCCTGGTACATGTTTTCGTTTAACCCATTATCGTATGGTTAACCTTTCCGTAAACATCAGTTCTCGTCTGGCGTGGTTTATTGTTGTATCAGTTCTCGTCTGGTGCATGTTACCGTAAACATCAGTTCTCGTCTGGTGTACGTCATTGTTACCAGTTCTCGTCTGGTCATCACGTCTTTAACCTATTGGTTGTATCAGTTCTCGTCTGGTGCATGGCAGCTTTCGACCAGTTCCCGTCTGGTCATTTGTTTCTTAACCTATTATCCAGTCAGCCCCGTCTGATGTTCAAACCATAAAGCAATTCTCGTCCGATAACCTAATCTATTTTGCTATCAGTTCTCGTCTGGTAGTCTACCCTTTGAATGCTAGTTCTCGTCTAGTATTTTCCATATCTTCCATTTTGTACATAATCCATGTCCATCCTAGACCAGAAAAATCCTAAAAATATCTGACACGGTGTTGCACCCCAAAATTTGCCCTCACAATACAAGACTTTGTGTTCCAAGAAGGTTCACAAGGTTCACAAAATTCATAATTGGTCAGAAGAGTTGACAATTCCCTCAGACAATGCACCTCCTAAGCAGTGCATCCAAAACTAGGGTTTTGACTTTAATCAGGCTAAATGGACTTTCAAAACAATTCAAAAGTGAGCTTAAGTACCTAAGAGCCCATGGATAACCATGGATGAAAAGGGTGCTAACACCTTCCCTTTTCATAACCTACCCCCCGGACCCAAAATATTCTCTAAGGTCTTTCCTGTTCTTTTATAACCTTTCCTTATGGATAAAATAAAAGTCGGTGGCGACTCTTGCTATCCGCAACATTGTTTAAAGTCAGTTCTCCCACCGTGTTACAGAACTGGCGACTCTGCTGGGGATTTATTTAAGAGGGGTACCCTTAGGAATTAAGATCACTTTAAATTGTTTGCCTTGTTTGCTTTATTATTATATTGTTGGGGTGCTCTTATGTGTGAAAGGTCCTAACCCGGATCTAGTGTACCTTAGGTAAATGGCAATAGACCAAGGAAACTGTACGACGTATATCGATACGGTTGATCTGGTGGCCATAGTTAGTGCGACTTCTTGGTTGGTGCTTATATTCCTTAAGTCAAGTTGAGGATAATATTGAGGCTGCCATATGTTGTCAATGCACTAACTGACTTTTAGAACCCTAGTTAACTCATCTTGGCCTTTAGAAAGTAGTGAGGTAACCGGCTTTGGTGCAGACTGAAGTTGGTTGACACTCGATACTACGCTCATTGAGATCTTAAACTTGGAGGGTTTTGGTTGGCAAGTAAGTTGCCTTCTGAACAACCACCCTTGTGAAGGATCAATGATATTGAGATCCCTTAGAACCTGGTTACTTTTGTAGGACAGGATGAACCATCTAACTTCAGGGGAGGGTACTTGCCTTTGAACCTCATGCAAGCCTTTAAACCTAGGGCTATGGTGTGACTTGTTTGTGTGTGCCACATGTTTGTGATTGAGCATGACATCATGACATCATCATGCATCATAAGCATATCATTTTCCCTAACCATTTCAAGGACCAAAGGATTTATCTTTGTTCTTTGTTGCAGGTCATGGCTTCTGCTCGTAGAAACACCATCAGGATCAACTTTGTAGGGATACCTGCTAAGCTCAAGGAGTTGGTTTCCCCAGTGCCTGATCATTCCCAGTTCAACAAGAGACATGGTCACTTATTGGATCTAGTTACTTCAGGGTTCAGTGAAGACATGATGAGTGTGCTGTTTCAGTTCTTTGACCCTAAGCACCATTGCTTTACATTTCCTGATTATCAGCTGGTTCCAATCATGGAGGAGTTCTCTAAACTTCTGGGTATACCTGTTCTTGATCAGAAGCCATTCACAGGCTTAGAGAAGGAGCTTAAACCAAAAGTTATTGCTGCAGCTCTACATCTGAAGAAGTCTGACATTGTTCTAGAGACGAGAAGTGGAGTTAAAGGTATTCTTGCCAAGGTATTAGTGGATAAAGCTCAAATGTTCTTGAAGGCTATGAGCTACGATGCTGTTGAGGAGATCTTAGCCTTATTGATTTATGTCTTAGTGTTGTTCCCCAATCCTGATCAGTTCATAGACGTTCATGCCATCAACATATTCCCGAGTCACAATCCAGTGCCTACCTTACTTGGAGACATCCTACATTCTCTTCACACCCGTACTACAAGGGCAAGAGGAACTTTGATGTGCTGCATACCTTTACTTTCTAGGTGGTTTATTTCTCACCTTCCTCGCTCAGTAATGAAGAATGAGCAAGGGTTCAGATGGTCCAAGAGGATCATGTCACTTTCTCACTCAGACATCCATTGGTGCTCCAGATCTATGGAGAATGTCACCATCATTGACCGTTGTGGGGAGTTTCCTAATGTGCCACTTCTAGGCATAAGAGGAGGCATCACCTACAACCCATCTCTAGCTTTACGACAGTTTGGTTACGCCCGGAGCGATGGTCCACATGACATGTTGATTCAGGGCATTGTGTTTGATTACGACAACGATCTTCAGGGTTACCGTCAGAGATTCATCCGAGCTTGGGGAAAGGTAAACAGGATTGACAGCAAGACACTGGAGCCTAAGTACACTATTCCTATGGAGGCTTATCTCAGATGGGTACGATCTCGTGCTCAGACACTCATGATGCCATATCCTGCCGTCCTACCAGTTACCATGGAACCTGTTGCTGAAGGAGACACAGCTTATACCATCCTTCACCCAGACATGCCTACTGATATGGAAGACTTGCAGAGATCATGGATCCAACTGAAAGAGCAAAGGGATACTTTCGAGGCTCATTACAAAGCAAGCCAAGCAAGGATCCTAGAGCTAACAAAGCTACTTCATGAGGAACGAAACCTCAACTCATACCTCAACACAAAGAGGAAACGTCCATGGGAGACTTAAAACCCCATCTTTTGTACTTATTTCGTTTTCATTTTTTGTAAGCCTAAAAGGCAAAACAAGTTATTACTAATAAAAAGTTACTTTCTTGTTTGTTTAAGCAAATTTAAATCCTGCGGTCCTTGAAAACATTGCATATGCATTCCCATATCATTGCATCACAGGTTTATAATTGTGCACAGGTTTCTCATCTTCTCGCTGTTTATTTCAGCAATGGCTCTTGAACAATCAGTTAAGGATCTCCAGGCACAGAATGCACAGTTCCAAGAGCTGATCCTGAACCTATCCAAGGGGCAGGATGAATTGAAGACACTGCTGGCCAAGAAGACTAAGAAGGCTAGAAGGTCTGCTGGGTTGCTCAACATGGGAAGAAGGTTCAAAGGTCCTGTCAAGACCAAGGAACATGTTGAAGACTATGAATCTGAAGAATCTGAGCAGGAGAGAGGCAGTCTCCACAACACTATGGGGGACTCTGATTCTGAGGCTAACTACTACCATGAGCCTAACGAAGACAAATTCAAGATGCTGGTGGATAGAATGGATGCTATGGAATTACAGAAATCATCTGGGCTGGATTTTGAGGATTTGAGCTTGATATCTGGGGTGGTCATACCCATTGGGTTCAAAGTTCCTACATTTGTTGTCTATGATGGGGTCTCTTGTCCCAAATTGCATCTGAGGTCTTATGTCAGAAGAATGCAACCCCACACTGCTGATAAAAAGTTGTGGATCCATTTCTTTCAAGAGAGTTTATCTGGAGCTCAGCTAGAGTGGTATTATCAGTTGGAGAGTGTCAACATCAGAGATTGGAATGACCTTGCTGAAGCTTTCTACAAGCAGTATCAATACAATGCTGACTTAGCCCCCACTCGCATGCAGCTTCAAAGCATGTCTATGGGTGCCAAAGAAAGCTTTAAGGAGTATGCTCAGAAGTGGAGAGACTTAGCTGGAAGAGTTCAACCCCCTTTGACTGATAGGGAGTTGGTTGATATGTTCATGTGTACGCTGAATGGTCCGTTTTACAGTCATCTCATTGGAAGCTCATCATCTGGCTTCACTGAATTGATCATGACAGGAGAGCGAGTAGAGAATGGTATCAAGAGTGGTAAGATCCAAGTGGGCACTTCTTCATCAGGTGTTGCAAAGAAGCCTCCCACTGGGAAGAAAGAATCTAATGCTGTGTATGGTCAGCCTGATCGTAACAGAAGGCATCAGTCTGTTAGTGCAGTTCATATTTCAAATCCAACTCCTGCAACAACAGAGCAGCCTCAAGGCAACCAACAGAGGGCTAGAAGACAGTTCACGAAGATCAACATGTCAATGGCTCAGGCATTGCAACACTTGTTGAAGGCTGAACTTATTACCCTGAGGGAGGCTCCTCAGAATCCCAATGTTACCTCTCCCAAGTACAATCCCAATGCACGATGTGCATATCATTCAAACTGTCCAGGACATGATACTAATAACTGCTGGGTCTTGAAGAACAAAATTCAGGATATGATTGATGCTGGAGAAATTGAGTTTGATCCACCAGGTACTCCAAATGTGATTACAGCTCCAATGCCAAATCACGAGAAGACTGTCAACGCCATTGATGAAGATATTGATGAAGATCTGCATGTCTATTCAGTTATGGAGTTGAGCACACCATTGTCTGTTATCAAAAAGAGGTTAGTACAAGCTGGGATCTTTCCAGGTTGTCATGAAGATTGTCTATATTGTACCTATAAGCCGGATAGTTGCTTCATTTTGAGAGATGGGATTCAACGTCTCATGGATAAATATACTATAGTGTTTGAAAGAAGACCAGCATCTGTAGAAAGTATGGTGGATCATCTGACTCAGGGTAAGAAGATTGAAGAGGTTGACATGGTTGACAAAGTACCACTAAGAATCACTTCAAAGGGTCCCATTAAAATCACTCATCAGGGCCCAATCAAGATTACTGTTGAAGGTCCTGTGAAAGTTGTTGCTGAAGCCAGAGTAGCTCCTCTGATCATTACCACTCCTGGTCCTATTCCTTATACATCTGACAAAGTTGTGCCTTGGCACTATGGGTCTGATGTTTACATCCATGGTGTCAAGCAGGAGCCTTTACCTGATATGCCTGTTGACATTGATAATATTGCTGGATCTAGCAAGATCACTCGTAGTGGAAGAGTCTTCTCTCCTCCAGTTGCTTCTAAGAGTGCAGTTACCCCTGCTGTTACTTCCACCACTGATGCTCGGGGCAAGGGTCCTGTTATTGAGCCTGTATCTACTGATGTGCCAGCTGCTGATGACCTCTCTAAGCAGATGGAAGAAGTATTGAAAATCATTCGCAAGAGTGATTATGATATTGTTGATCAGCTGGGGCATACTCCCTCAAAGATTTCTATGCTCTCCCTGTTATTATGTTCTGAGGCTCATGCCAAGTCATTGATCAAGTTTCTAAAGATGGCTCATGTACCCAGTGCAATTTCTGTGGACCAGTTTGAGAATTGTGTTGCTCACCTGACCTATGACAACGGGTTAGGATTTTCTGATGCTGACTTGACCCCTGCCAAGAGGGATCATAACAGGGCCTTGCATATTTCAATTGAATGCAGGGGCACTACCCTGTCTCATGTGCTGATAGACAATGGTTCCTCTCTGAATGTGTTGCCTAAGGAAGTCCTGAACAAGCTGAGTCCTGAAGATACGGTATTGAAGCCCAGTAATATTGTGGTAAAGGCTTTTGATGGTTCTAGAAGAGTAGTGCATGGGGAAATTGATCTTCCAATCAAGGTTGGCTCTCAGGTGTTTACTGCTACATTCTATGTGATGGATATTCGTCCTTCGTACTCATGTCTGCTTTGTCGTCCCTGGATCCATGGGGCAGGTGCTGTGACCTCCACATTACATCAAAAGTTGAGATATCCGGTGAATGGAAAAGTTGTTACTGTCTTTGGAGATGAAGAATACTTTGTCAGCCATGTAAACACTTTCAAGTATCTGGAAGTAGAAGGTGAATACATTGAAACTCCATGTCAGTCATTTGAAGTGGTTCCCTGGGCTGTTAAGGATTGTGTGACTCCTCCTGCTGTGAAGAAGGTTCCTGTGGTCATCAGAAACCCTCCAACAATGGCAATGGCCTCCCTCAATGATGCAAAAGCTGTGGTGGAAGAAGAATCCCAGAAGGCTGTCCGTCGTGCCCGTGCTGTTCGTATCACCAATCAAGGGGTTATCAATGCTGTGGGAGATCAAGATGAAGACTACAACTTGGAGGCATGGATTTTTCCTACTGTGGGTGCTGGACTCAATAATTGGAAAGCTGAAGATGTTATCCCTATCTCCTTTAGTCAGGAGTAAATACTATTACTGTGTTATGTTTTTAAATTTGTAATTTCTGGAACAATTAAAACTTTCAAGCCATGTGCCTTACCTGGGGCACAATGGTGTGCTTGTTGCGGGTTGTCATTTCATTTGCATACTTCATTCAATAAAATCAGTGGACGTTTCGTTTTCGTAAATATTGTGTTCCTTGTCTTTCTTTTTCTTTTATTTTTGCTTTATTAGCTATGTGTTCTTACACACACCCACGTCACTAAAATGCAGATCCTCATCCACTCTAGATCCAGTTGATAACAGTTCTACTATTGCCAATTACAATTTCGAGAATCCGATCTATCAAACTGAAGACGGAAACGAGGACGATTGTGAAATACCTGTAGAGCTTGCTAGGTTGTTACAACAAGAAGAGAAAGCTATACAGCCACATGAAGAGCCAGTCGAAGTTGTGAATCTGGGAACTAAAGAAAACAGAAAAGAGGTCAAGATAGGGGCTGATTTAGAGGACAGTGTCAAGAGCAGGTTGATTCAGATGCTATGTGACTATGTGGAGATCTTTGCTTGGTCTTATGAAGATATGCCAGGGTTGGATACAGACATTGTGGTTCACCGTTTGCCAGTGAAAGAAGATTGTCGTCCAAAGAAGCAGAAGGTTCGTCGTATGCGTCCTGAAATGTCAGAAAAGATCAAAGCAGAGGTAATGAAACAGTTCAATGCAGGGTTCTTGGCCGTAACTTCTTATCCTCAGTGGGTTGCAAATGTGGTACCAGTTCCTAAGAAAGATGGTAAAGTACGTATGTGTGTAGACTACAGAGATCTGAACAAGGCTAGCCCTAAAGATGACTTTCCACTTCCTCATATTGATATTCTGGTAGACAACACTGCTCAGCATAAGGTATTCTCTTTTATGGATGGTTTCTCTGGTTACAATCAAATCAAGATGGCACCTGAAGATATGGAGAAGACTACATTTGTGACACAGTGGGGCACCTTTTGCTATAAGGTAATGCCATTTGGTTTGAAGAATGCAGGGGCAACATATCAGCGTGCTATGGTGGCTTTGTTTCATGATATGATTCATCATGAGATAGAGGTATATGTGGATGATATGATAGCCAGGTCTCAGAATGAAGAACAACATCTTGATCATCTGCACAAGTTGTTTGAGAGGTTGAAGAAATACAGGTTGAGATTAAATCCAAACAAGTGTACTTTTGGAGTTAGATCTGGAAAGCTCCTGGGTTTCATTGTCAGTGGAAAAGGTATTGAAGTGGATCCTGCAAAAGTGAAAGCTATACGAGAGATGCCAGCTCCCCGTACTGAGAAGGAGGTTAGAGGTTTCTTGGGACGATTGAACTACATTGCAAGATTTATTTCCCAATTAACTACCATCTGTGAGCCAATCTTCAAGTTGTTGAAGAAAGATCAGGTGATGGAATGGAATGATGAGTGCCAGACTGCCTTTGATGAAATCAAGAGATATTTGCTAGAACCTCCAATTTTAATGCCACCAGTTGATGGAAGACCCTTGATTATGTATTTAACAGTATTAGACAACTCAATGGGGTGTGTATTGGGGCAACATGACGAGTCTGGTCGAAAAGAGCAGGCAATATACTACCTTAGCAAAAAGTTTACCGACTGTGAAACAAGATACTCACTGCTCGAGAAAACTTGCTGCGCTTTGGCATGGGCTGCTCGCCGACTAAGACAGTATATGTTGACCCATACTACCTTGTTGATTTCGAAGATGGATCCAATCAAGTACATATTTGAGAAACCTGCTCTCTCCGGAAGAATTGCAAGATGGCAAATGATCTTGACGGAATATGATATACAGTATACTACTCAGAAGGCCATTAAGGGGAGTGTTGTTGCTGATCATTTGGCTCATCAAGCAGTAGATGATTACCAGTCAATGAATTTTGAGTTCCCTGATGAAGACATTATGTCTGTTACCAAAGAACCTGGACAATATGACGGACCTGAACAAGGATCCCGATGGACTATGGTTTTTGATGGTGCCTCCAATGCACATGGTAATGGTGTTGGTGTTGTGATTAGTTCCCCTGAAGGTTGTCATACCCCGATTACTGCCAGACTTTGTTTCTATTGTACCAATAACATGGCTGAGTATGAGGCATGTATCATGGGTATGCAAGTTGCTATTGATATGAAGATTCAGTTCCTTGAGGTGTATGGAGATTCAGCTCTGGTAGTAAGTCAGATTAAAGGAGATTGGGATACAAAGCATGATAATCTCATTCCTTACAGAGAACATGTGTTGTCTTTGATCCCACATTTCAAAGAGATTACTTTTGGACATATTCCACGAAGAGAGAATCAGTTGGCAGACGCATTGGCCACCATGGCATCTATGTTTGAGATCAGCTGGGATGATGAAGCTCCCAAGATTACCATTGATAGATTTGAGAAGCCTGCATACTGCAATGAGATTGACACTGAAGGGGCAGAGGAGAAGCCTTGGTTCTATGAAGTGAAAAACTATCTTGAAGCTCAGGAGTTCCCTGAAGGGGCATCTGTCAAAGATAGGAAGTTCCTGAGAAGGTTTTCTGCTAAGTTCTTTCTGAGTAATGGCATTCTGTATAAGCGTAATCATGATTCAACTATGCTTCGTTGTGTGGATAAGAAGGAAGCTACAGAAATTATGGAAGAGATGCATGATGGGACCTTTGGCACTCATTCTAGTGGTCATACCATGGCAAAGAAGGTTTTGAGAGCAGGTTACTATTGGTCTACCATGGAAGCTGATTGCTATCAACACTCCATAACATGTCACAAATGTCAAATCTATGCTGATAAAGTACATGTACCTCCATCTCCATTGAATGTGTTGACTGCTCCTTGGCCCTTTGCCATGTGGGGCATTGATATGATTGGTGAGATCAAGCCTACTGCTTCTAATGGGCATCGTTTCATCCTGGTTGCTATTGATTACTTCACGAAGTGGGTAGAGGCAGCTTCATTTGCATCTGGGACTAAGAATGTTGTGGCTCGGTTCATTAAGAATAATCTCATATGTAGGTATGGTATCCCTGAAAGGATTATCACTGACAATGGCTCTAATCTGAACAACACTATGATTACTGATCTCTGTACGCAGTTCAAGATTAAGCATCACAACTCTTCTCCGTATCGTCCAAAGATGAATGGGGCAGTTGAAGCTGCTAATAAGAACATTAAGAAGATTGTACAGAAGATGACTATTACTTACAAGGATTGGCACGAGATGTTACCATTTGCTCTGCATGGTTATCGTACTACAATACGTACTTCAACAGGGGCAACCCCATTCTCCTTAGTCTATGGTATGGAAGCAGTTCTGCCTATTGAAGTTCAGATCCCCTCCTTGAGAATTATGAAGGATGCAGGCTTGGATGAAGATGAGTGGATTCAGACTCGACTTGACCAGATAAATTTGATTGATGAGAAGAGGTTAGCAGTAGTTTGTCATGGCCAGATGTACCAGAAACGGATGATCAAAGCTTTTAACAAGAAGGTTAAGCCAAAGGTATATCAGGCTGGTGACTTGGTAATCAAGCGTATCATATTACCACAGGGTGATCCTAGGGGCAAGTGGACTCCAACATATGAGGGACCATTTGTAGTCAAGATAGTGTTCTCAGGAGGTGCCATGATACTGACTACAATGGATGGTGAAGACTTCCCACAAACTGTAAACGCAGACATAGTTAAAAAATACTACGCATAAAAAGAGACCCGCTAGGTTGACAGGCCTAGGCAAAAATAAGGGCATCCCGGCAAACCAAAAGGGTTTGGGCAAAAAGTAGGGATATATATATATATAAAAAGATGTACACCCGGCAAGTCGAAAACCTGAAAAGGCGGCTTGGGCAAAAAAGGGTATCCCGGTGGATTGAAAACCTGAAAGGGCAATCCAGGCAAAAGTTAGGGATTAAAGCGTATGACTATGTCTCGTTTGGATCACTCATGAAACTGCAACCAGTTGTACTACTTACTCAAGCTCAAACAGATAAAGCTCAATCCAATCGTTTCCGTCTCAACAGCAAGAAGATGAGATACTTGAGTGGCAATAGTAGAATTGAAACTCAATAGGATTATTTCCCACATAGCTGATTCTTTTTGTAAAACTTCATGACGAAATTCTCTTACTAGGGTTTATGTCTCCTTGTACAAACTTACCCGTGTATGGGTCACTTTTGATATAAATAAACTCCATCTTTTGAATCCAGATTTACTTTTACCCTATTTACATAAGCGAAACGTCCATTGGTTGTGTTTGAATGTATGTATGCCTTTTAATATGATTGATGTTTACCAGAAATGCATGAAAATGCAGTAATAGTATTTACTAAGGACGAACGAGGGAAGGATTTCAACGAAGCTTCGCCGGTTCATCTTTACAAAACAGTTACAAACCATCAGTAGGACTAATCCATTTTCACAAAGTCTAATCTCCCCTGGAATTTATATCCATCTCTTTTATCCTCGTACGGATATACGGGAAATTACTTTCCAATAAGGGCACGATGAACGAAGACGGGATGTTATACTTATCCTACTATCAAACGAAAACGAAGGTTATCTATACCCTACTATCCCCAACAACGGGAGGTTATCTATACCTTGTTATCCCCAACAACGGGAGGTTATCTATACCTTGTTATCCCCAGCAGACGGAGGGTTATATATTCTTCAACAACGAATCGGGATTTATTTTCCTTGGCCAGCAGTTGTTATACAAGGATATCCAGACACTTCCAGCAGTGTCATAGCATACATACATCATTTACATCATACCATAACATATATGTCTATAGTACATTACCTAAGTGCATCATGTCATACATGCATACATAAAGCATAAACTAATGTTGTTATACAGAATGCTACCTTGTTTTCAGGTTAATTATCCAACAAACAATCTTATGATCTTTGGGACTGCTTTATTGTAACCTCAGGGTTACTTTATCCTCCTGATGAGCTTCTTATTACTTTGGGACTGCTTTATTGTAACCTCAGGGTTATTTTATCCTCCTGATAGCCTCTCATGACTTCAAGACTGCTTTAGAGCTACTGATTGCTCTATCCTCCTGAAATCATCCTATTACTTCAAGACTGCTTTAGAGATATTCATTGCTCTATCCTCATGAGGTCATATTACTACTTCAAGACTGCTTTAGAGCTATTCATTGCTCTATCCTCCTGAAGCCATCTAATTATTTCAAGACTGCTTTAGAGTTCTCCATTGCTCTATCCTCCTGAAATTACATTATTATTTCAAGACTGCTTTAGAGCTATCCATTGCTCTATCCTCCTGAAATCATTACTTCAAGACTGCTTTAGAGCTATTGATTGCTCTATCCTCCTGAAGACATATCACATTATTATTTCAAGACTGCTTTAGAGCTGTTGATTGCTCTATCCTACTGAAGCCATTCTATTACTTCAAGACTGCTTTAGAGCTATTGATTGCTCTATCCTCCTGAAGCCATTATTACTTCAAGACTGCTTTAGAGCTATTGATTGCTCTATCCTCCTGAGGTCAGATTTATCACTTCAAGACTGCTTTAGGGTTATCATTATTGATTGCTCTATCCTCATGAAGACATGCTGTTACATCAGTATTACTCCAGACTCCTGACAGTTCTCATTATACTACTGAAGAACTTTTCCCTAGTGGCATCTTTAAGCCCACTCAATCATGTTCAACCAACCATCAATATCACTCCATGCACTGGTGAGTGCAAATTTTTGGGCTTTTGTGTTCAATCCCCTTCAACCTTCCAGGTTACGACTGGCAAATATACCAATCTAACCCATCAGGTTTCAGAAAATTGAACAGGGGCAGTTGTTGCACCCCAAAATTTGCCCTCACAATACAAGACTTTGTGTTCCAAGAAGGTTCACAAGGTTCACAAAATTCATAATTGGTCAGAAGAGTTGACAATTCCCTCAGACAATGCACCTCCTAAGCAGTGCATCCAAAACTAGGGTTTTGACTTTAATCAGGCTAAATGGACTTTCAAAACAATTCAAAAGTGAGCTTAAGTACCTAAGAGCCCATGGATAACCATGGATGAAAAGGGTGCTAACACCTTCCCTTTTCATAACCTACCCCCCGGACCCAAAATATTCTCTAAGGTCTTTCCTGTTCTTTTATAACCTTTCCTTATGGATAAAATAAAAGTCGGTGGCGACTCTTGCTATCCGCAACATTGTTTAAAGTCAGTTCTCCCACCGTGTTACACACGGTAATTCCCAATGACTCGCATGTTGTCACATTCCCCGATACGAAGCTCGATTGATACTAGTTCCCAAATTAATGTTCTGCATTCCTTGTGGATGTTGTTAAATCAGGAGTATCCCCAGCAGAAAGATTAATATCCCTGATAGAAGGGGCATTCTCCAATAGTGAGCCGATTACAATAAACCCCAGTTTGGTCAATCCCTACAGAGTACAGATCGTCAATGGTTTAGAAAGAATATCACCGGGTAGGGCAGTCCTTCCTTTTTCCAGCATTTATTTTGCTGAGATGATTCTGTGATAACCGGTTACCTTCAGTAGAGTTGACTTTGCTTCGGCATTTATTTTGCCAAGTGGTTTTAGACCTGGTGTTCTCTGGCAGCTCGAGCCTGCATTTACATTTGCATATGTCGTCATACTTGCATTTATACAAACACATAGCATATCCACGCCGTACGGGGGCTAGCATCTATCAAAACATGTGCATATCATTTCCATGTCGTGTGGAACATTGCATCTTTATCAGACATACGCGTTTCGAAACATAGACCAGGTTGGTTACCTATTGCCTTTTCGAGTATGTTCCCCTGCAGAGTTGTTTGGTTAAGCTTCTCTTCTCCCTAGCGGAGTGATTTCTTCATATTTGGTTGTTACGTCGGCACTGGAAAAAAAAGAAGAAGAAAAATTGACATCATATCAAATTTCTGAAGCTGCCGCCTGTGGTCGAAAATGGGTGCCTGGCAGTCGATTCAGAATTTCCCCAGGAGAGTATTTCTCAGGTTCGCTGTGAACTGTAAGTCGACAGAAAAGATCCCATAGCAGATGGGAAGGTGTTTGCTTTCTAAAGCATTATTTCGAAGATTCAGTACCCGTGGCGTCACACGGGTGATTGACGAAAAAGAAATTTATCAGATAATTGACCAGTTGTTGCCGTAACAACCAAACTTCAGTTCATTGGAAGCTATTCCTCAAGCAGTTTTGCAGTTTATTTCTGCGGTTGGCAAATTTCAGGGTTCTTTTGTATTCAAACGTCTTCTACCTTTGAATGTTTGAAAGTCGTTCGCTCTTCAACCATTCAGGTCCAAGCCGCTTGAATAGGGGCAGCTGTTGCACCCTAAAATTTGACCAACCGGGTCTCATATTTGGTTTATGGTTCGACGCATTTCGCATTCGCATTCGCATACCGCATACAGTGCCTTTTCTCATTCATACTGATTTTATCGGGATTACATCCCTGTTTTCACATTTCGGGTATTTCAGACCGATTCGGATAATCGGAGGTTATTTTTAAGAAGTCACGCGCTTCCTGGGTGTTTTCAGCTTACGCGGTGATTTTGGAGGTTCTTGGTGTCTGGATTTACTGCTTGCTTCGATCTGGTCTCGCGCTCTCTTTTATGATTGGTTGTTCGCCTTTGTTTGCCTTTTTAGGATTGTATAGCCTTTTTATAGATTTTAAATAGGTTTATTAGTTTCTTTCTAGATTTTAAATAGAAATTGATATAGGTTTTATTGAGATTAATCTAGAGAATTAATAGAAATCAACATAGGATTTACAGATTTTAATATGGATTTTTTAGAATTTTAATAGAGTTATTTTAACATTTTTAATAGTTTTAAATCATTTTTAGAATTTATAGATTTATTTTAAATAGATTTTAATAGTTTAAATGGAATTTCTTTTTAGAATAAATAGTTTAATAGATTTTTTAGAGATATTTTAATATAGATCTTTATTTTTTTTTAATAGAATAGATAGAATAGATTTTATCTCTTTTAATTAGGATTAGTTAATCATTTTTTAGTGTCATTAACATTGTTTCATTTCATTAACTCACGTTAATCCATTTGTCAATTAATCCTTCCATTTAATCATCATTAGTTCATTGTCATTTCTACTAACCATTTTTCATTAATCACGTTAATAGTCCATTTAATCCATTGTCATTTTCACTAATCCTCATAACCATTTAATTAGTCAGTATTAATCATTTCATCCATTGAATACTAATCAGGTTTAATATCACATTATTCATTAGTCTGAGTATCATTTATGCTGGGCCGTTTTATCCACAAATATTTCATAAAGCCCATTTAGCAAGCCCAAGTGCCAAGTGCTATATAAAAGCAGAGTCGCCACGTGTAAATTGGAGAGGGGTGCCACTTCATTTTTTTCTTCTCCGCATGAATGCCACTTGGCGCTCATGCAAGTCTCTCCACCCCTACGCGTCACACATGCAAGATCCCACCACTGCACTACACCGCCACCTTTCTTCACACCACTCCTCACCGGATGCATGGCCGGCCGGCATGCAACATCCTCCGACCGTCACCCCAACTGACTCCGGCCACCGTAACTTCTCACCGGCGACACCGCAACCGTCGCCGGAATCTCTAACCACCACCGGAAAACGCAAAAACACCAGAAATTCATCCAACTCCTCCGTTCTTCATCGCAAGCTTCATCACATCTTCATCATCCATCAGTTTTTCCAGAAGATCACACTAACTCGTCCTGTTCATACACCTTTTCCAGATCACGCCGGAAAACTCAAACTCCTGCCGGGATGTTCATCATGTTCTTCAGATTCTCTTTAAGGATTTTTCCATGATCTTCATCAGATCTGGGAATGTTCTTCAACCTTCATCGATTCTTCTTCAAGCTACAAGAACACGCATCTGATGTTCGTCATATTCATCAATTTTCCGGATTCGTTCACACGATCTTGACCTTGTTTTCCCAGATTTTTCTTCCAAAATCAATAAACTCATGAACAAGTTCTTCAATCTTCAAACAGAACCTTCATGATGTTCATCGCACCATTCATCATGTTCAAGCGATCGTCCTTCAGTTTCCAGTTCTTCATCCAAATCCCTCGATCTTCATCATTCCACACCAACAACGTTCATTCGTTCCATCTTCAGATTATCATCGGTTAGAACGTCAAGCTTCACATGGTTTCCAGATCTCCAACATTTTTCAGATTCCGCACTCAACATTCAACAAGAAGTTTTCCAGATCGCCGTCCAACTTCAAGATCTGTTCGAAGATCTTCAAGGTCCTCCATCATCGTCATCTGAAGATTCATCAGTCTTCAATGCGTCTTCAAGAATCTTCATCGCCTCGTCTTCAAAGAGTTCAAACACCGAGATCTATCCGAACCCTTCACCTTCTCCAGATTTTTCAAGCATGATCATCGTTGGATCTCCGTCAAGAACTTGGACTTTAAATATCTTCAAGAGATTCGTTTGAGGATCGTCAAGTCGTAGATTATCGTGATTACAGGGTTCGGAATATTTTTCTGTTTTGTTTTTGCTTAAGATTTGAAGGAAGTTGAAGTTCGTGGTGGAGGTTGAGATTGAACCTGTAGATAGATCCTGAGAGAAGAGAAGAGGAACGGCGTTGTGGCAATGAACAGTGGAATGAGGGTGAGGGTATTAGGGTTTCTGAGGGTGAACGAGAGAGGGAGATGGCTGTGTGGATTGGGCCGTGGCCCATTGGTTTTTTTTTTATTTTTTGGACTCATACTCTCCGTTTTCTTCTTTCCCCCCTTTTCTTTTCTGATTTGTTTTGTGATTGTTGGGCTGGGCCCGTCTGTTATTTCTTTTCTGAACAAACTCCCTCGGTCTGCTTTTCAAACCCCCCCTGTTTTTTATTTTCTGCTCTGAATTGGTGTATTGGGCTGGGCCCCAATTCTGTCTCATTTTTCTGACTCACACCCCTGGCTGGACTGAACACCCCTTGGCAGCTTTTATTTTCTTTTCTCTTTTTAGAGTTTAATTTTCTTGTTGCAATATTTCCATTTAATATTTTAGATGTTTTCTTGGATTTTCTTAGATATAAAAATATAAAAAAAATAGTGAATGTAAAAATAATAGGAATATTATATTAGCGCATAGATTTTACTTTTTTTTCTTTTAGGAGTTTCTTTTACGCCTTTTTAGAGGTATAATTAAAAGTCCACTTGTTAGGGGACTATTTTTCATTAGATTTTCCATGATAGATGGGTATGATTTTTTAGGAGCTCAAGCATTGTAACCTTCCGAATATTAATAAAACGAGATTTGTGCTGTGGTCCCCGTTCTACCCGTAGTAGGCTGAACTACAGCTGCTCTGATTTCTCGTGCTGAGCGAGAATATGTAGGCATAGGATGCGATATCCTAGCGAGTACACTAATAACTAACCTTTTCTGTTCTCTCGCTGCTGTGCGATCGAGACTTTCCCGCTGACGACTGATTGTTATCCTTTTCTCCTGCCCTTGCGCATTTGAGACCAGACCGTAGTTCTAGTTCCCGTAGGTCCCCGTACCTCTAAACAAATTAATCTCTCACTCCTGCGTGATCGAGAACACCCTGTCTAGCCGTAGTTAGCCTGAACTACGAAAGCTCTAATCTTCCATGCTGTGTGGAAGTACGTAGGCACAAGACGCGAAGTCTTGGCGAGCCAATTCCCTGTAGTTTCCCGAACTATGATGACTCTGACTTTCTCTCTTAAGAATATGTAGGCATAGAGTGCGACGCTCTATCGAGTCAGTTTCCTTCCCGTTTAGATTTAGTAGTCGTAGATAGATTGTTTTGCATCCTCTAGACAAACCAAGCAAGCGTGGATCCCGTCGAGTACGACGGACGTGAGGGGTGCTAATACCTTCCCCTTGCGTAACCGACTCCCAAATCCAGGATTTGGTTGCGATGACCATTCCTTTCCCGTCTTTGCGGTAGGTTTACTTCGAGCGTTTCCTTTCCCTCTGTTGGGATAAATAACGCACGGTGGCGACTCTTCTGTTCAGCCGGCGTCGATTTTCGCAGTAGCGACAGGCTCATCCTGAGGGATGTGAGGACTTGAAAAATCATGTGCAGAGATTAATGAATGAAGGCGTGCTACAATTTGACATAATTGGTGAAGAGAAAGATGAGAAGGTGATTGGTCAAGAGCAGGATGAGGTTGCCACAATCTCAATTCCTTTTAGAACCATCAACATATTTGCGCCGCCGAGGCCAGCTACCATTATAATCACCAAGGCAGGACCTGTGCCTTACGAAAGCACTAAAGCAATCTCGTGGAATTATGGGGACGAAGTCTTTTGTAATGACCAAAAACAAGAGCTGAAAGGAACGAAGTTTGATTCTGTAGATAATTTGGTGGGAACAGGCGGAATGACGAGAAGTGGGAGGGTGTTTGCACCTCCAGAGGTTAATGTTGAAAGACCGGATAAAGGAAAGGGGAAGGTTGTTGTTGAAGAAAGTTCTCAATGGGGTGAGAAGGATGCTTTGTTGAAAGACGCTGAGGAATTCATGCATCTGATTAGAAAAGTGACTACAAGATTGTGGACCATCTACAATAAACCTCGTCAAAAATATCAATCCTATCATTATTATTGTGCTCTGAGGCATATCGGAATGCCCTTCTGAGGATTCTAAACATTGCATATGTGCCACAAGAGATATCAGTGAACCAACTGGAAGGAGTGGTGGCGCATGTGAATGCTGCAAATTGATTGGGATTTACTGATCTTGACTTGACACCTAAAGGAAGAAACCACAATCACACCCTGCACATTTCCATTGAGTGTAGAGGAGTTGTATTATCTCATGTTCTAGTGGATACTGGGTCTTCACTTAATGTGTTGCCCAAAAAGGCTTTGATGAAACTTGACGCCTGTTGCACCCTAAAATTTGACCAACCGGGTCCCATATCTGGTTTATGGTTCGACGCATTTCGCATTCGCATTCGCATACCGCATACAGTGCATTTTCTCATTCATATTGATTTTATCGGGATTACAACCTTATTTTCACATTTCGGGTATTTCAGACCGGTTCAGATAATCGGAGGTTATTTTGAGAAGTCACGCGCTTCCTGGGTGTTTTCAGCTTAAGCAGTAATTTTGGAGGTTCTTGGTGTCCGGGTTTACCGTTTATTTCGATATAGTCGCTAATCGATTTAATCGGCTTCCCCGCTTTTTTAAAGATTTTTCCCCTTATTTTCTAGATTTTTTTAATATGTTTAATTCATTTTTCTAGGTATTAGTTAGTTTTTTTTAATAGATATTAATTGATTTTTAATAGTTTAGTTTTAATTCCCCTTTTTAGGAATTTCTTTAATTGTTTTTAAATAGATTTTAGTATTAATTTCTTTTTAGGAATAAATCTTCTTTTTTTGATATTAAGTAGAGTTTTTTAAATGAGTTTTAATAAATAGTTTCCTTCCTTTACTAGTTTTTTAAATAGAAATTAATAGAAATTTTCTATTTTTGTTTGTATAGAAATTAATGGAATTGTTAGAGATTAATGGAGTTTTTTTTTCTTCTATTTTTATTAGTATAGAAATTAATGGTAAATAGGATTATTAGAGAATAATAGAAGTTAATAGTTTTTAGAGGTTAATTAGATGTTAATTCTCTTTTTTAGATTTAATATAGATTAATTAGATTTTAATCTCATTTGTTTAGTTACTAGAGATTATTAGAATTAATTAGGGTAGAGTAGTCTTAATTTGCAATTAGGCTTTAATTACTGTTTAATTTCCGTTTTGCATTTAATTGTAGTCTTAGTTAGTATTAGTGGAGTTTAACTAGATATTAATCATGTGTTTAATTGTGTTAATTGGTCAGATTTTAATTAAGTCTTCATTAAGTCTGAATTTTCGTGGGCCCAGTTTTGGAGGCCCAGTCCCAGAACTCGCCACATGTCAGTATAAAACCAATGCCACGCGTGCGTTCTCTCTGGCTTCCACGTTTCCCGCCAACACATCACCCTCTCTCACTGCCACCACACCACCACGTGTAACCCATGCACCTTCCCTCCAGCCACCTGTCTTCACCCTAGCCCCCGCCGGATGCATGGCCGCCGGCCATGCAACCACCACCTCCACCAAACTCCGGCCACCGTAACCGCCCTCTGACCGCCGTAACAACCCGCCGGAAAACCAAAAACACCAGAAACTCATCTTTCTTCTCCGATCTTCACTAACAACATCATGTTCATCAGTTTTTCCAGAAGATCACCCTAACTCGTCCTGTTCATACACCTTTTCCAGATCACGCCGGAAAACTCAAACTCCCGTCGGAATGTTCATCATGTTCTTCAGATCTTCATAGAGTTTTCCAGATCTTCGTCATTTTCTGCAGACGCGATTCCAGAAACGCATCTATCTTCATCCAAGATTAATCCTCGTAACTGTTCGCATGAAGAACATTCATCATCAAATCTCCAGATCCTTCATACTTTCCAGATTCTTCAAAGATTATCATCGTTTGTTCTTCATCAAGAACATCAACTTCATCTGATTTCTTAGAAATTCATAGAATCTTCAAATCATCGTTCATCATCTTCGCGTTTTCCAGATCTCTTGGAAGATCTTCATGATCCTTCAATCAACAACTTCATTACACTTCCAGAACCTTCAATATTTCTTCAAGAACCGCATGCAATCATCATCAGGTTCATAGATCTCCAACGATCTTCATCGACATCTTCAATACGCATCACTATCATCTCCAGATTTGATCAAGATTTTCCAGCTTCATCGTATTGTTCTTGGTGTTCATCGTCATTCGTTCATCATCGTGACTTTCATCCATAACCAAATCCGTCATCTTCTTCAAATCTTCCTCAAAATTCTTTTGTCTTCAAGAACGCTACAGAAGTATGAGGGATGCTTCCAGATCACGATTGGCTTCTGTTTGTTTATTCATTCGTGTTTTGTAGGTGGTTGAACGAATTGGAGTTTGAGATTGAGAGAAGATGTTATGAGAGGGACGGGAGTTGGAACAGAGGTGAGGGAGCGAGAGAGTTAGATTGAACGGAGAGAGATTCTGAGAGAGTGGGAGAAGCTGAGAACGGCGCCGATTAGGGTTTCAGGAGAGTGAACAGTGGTTGGGGAGAAGAGAGAAAGAAATTAGGGTTGCAGAATTGGGTTTGAGAGAGGAAAGGTGGAGGTTGGATTGGGCTGACTTTTTTTGGGCCCAATGAATTTCCTGATCCGTACGCCTACATTCCACACTACACCCCCGTCACTTGTGTTTTGGGCTGAAGTAACGGGCCCAACGAGATTGCTAGCCATACACCCTCCAGATCCTGCGCGTCCCCCCCCCCCCCCCCTTCTGGGCTGTTTTTTTTGTATTGTGGGCTCAAGGCCCAGTGCGTTTTTTTTCTGCATTACCCCAGTTTTTCAGGATTTGTACCCCCTTCCTTGCAATTTAATTTTTTCCTCTTGTATTGGACATATGCTTGTAATAGTGTAGATTTTATTTTCCTATTTTCTTCTAAGAGATTAATATTTTAGGGATTATAGTATCATGCATATTTTTCTAATATAGATTTAATATAGATTTTTTCTATTTCCTTTATAGTATTTTAGATAGAAATTTTCTATGATATTTTCATATGCATTTTCTTTTAATATTTCTTTAGAATATTTCCTATTAGAAATTGATTGCTAATTTTTAGGAGTAGACCTATATTTTACTATTGGATTTTGTCTCTTATTTTTTCGTTTCTTATCTGACTTTATTCTCGATTTTATTACTAGCTGGCCGTGTGACACGATTCAATTGGAGAATGATTTTCGATATCATTTCTCCATCTTGTCTTTGACACGGATATTAATACGCTACTTCTTAGGGTTCGATTTCTCGTATAAGTCGAACCATGACGGTCTAAGCGTTACATTGTTCTGGTTCGAGCGTCATCATCAAAGATCCAGAGAGGAGAATATTGGAATGGAGCTTGCGCGTATGTCAGAAGCCCCGGAGCTGCTTCGTTCATTATCATTGGCGTATTCAAATCTTCAGGCAACCAGCGAGTGTTGTGGGCTGCATCATCAGATACAAAGGAATTGCTAGCTGAGGAGTTTCTTCTTAGGTTCTTGCGTGCGTGTCCCGAGTTCCTTCCCGTTTAGGCGTAGGCCTGCTTCCTCTTTGTTCTCGCCTCATGCGAGTGAATCCCTGTTTCCTCTCTCTTGCTCCCGTGCAATTGAGATTCGTTTTCCCGTCGAACTACGTCAGCTCTGATCTCTCGTGCCCGACGAGAGTACGTAGGCATAGGATGCCGTATCCTAGCGAGCTCCCGTTCTCCTGTTTTCCCGTTTTCCCTTTTCCCTTTGTTCCAGGTTTTAGCTGTAGTAGGCTGAACTACAGCTGCTCTGATTTCTCGTGCTGAGCGAGAATATGTAGGCATAGAATGCGATATCCTAGCGAGCATACTAACAACTAACCTATTTGTTCTCTCGCTGCTGTGCGATCGAGACTTTCCCGCTGACGACTGATTGTTACCCTTTCTCTTGCCCTTGCGCATTCGAGACCAGGCCGTAGTTTCTAGTTCCCGTAGGTGCCCGTACCTCTCAAAACAACTTAAATCTCACTCCTGTGTGAGAACACCCTGTCTAGCCGTAGTTAGCCTGAACTACGAAAGCTCTGATCTTCCATGCTGTGTGGAAGTACGTAGGCACAAGACGCGAAGTCTTGGCGAGCCAATTCCCTGTAGTTTCCCGAACTACGATGACTCTGCCTTTCTCTCTTGAGAATACGTAGGCATAGAGTGCGACGCTCTATCGAGTCAATTTCTTGCCGTTTAGATTTAGCAGCCGTAGATAGATTGTTTTGCATCCTTTAGACAAACCAGCCAAGCGTGGATCCCGTCGAGTACGACGGACGTGAGGGGTGCTAATACCTTCCCCTTGCGTAACCGACTCCCGAATCCAGGATTTGGTTGCGATGACCATTCCTTTCCCGTCTTTGTAGTAGGTTTACTTCGAGCGTTTCCTTTCCCTTCGTTGGGATAAATAACGCACGGTGGCGACTCTTCTATTCAGCCGGCGCCGATTTTCGCAGTAGCGACAGCTGGCGACTCTGCTGGGGACTGCGATGGTTCCCCATGCGTTCGGGATCCAACGTCCCTTAAGAGTGTCAATCCTAGCGCATGTTTGCTTGTCTTTTGGATGTTTACTTTCATACGTTGTATGTTGTATTTTACTGTATTTACGATTTCCGCACATTGTTATCATCTATTGCTGTTGTGCTGTTGGGTGGTTGTTCCTTTGAGAGAGAAGCCAAAACCCAGGCTTGAGTACACACATAGATTTAGAGAGAGAGTAGTGGTTAGCCTGCTTGCTTAGCTCGCACCAGCTAGCCACGAAATCTCACTCGGACGAGATTCTCTTTGATGCTTCTTGCCTGGCCCTTAGGGCTCAACAAGTTGTCTGACCCGAGGATTGTCGACTCTGGGAACCGATCAATTGGGAATTCGACTAAGTGAGGCCTCTTCAAGGGATGATGATGCCACACCTTCTGGGTATCGTATCATTGCTCTTGAAAGTCTGTGATGTTGAACCCGCATAGGATGTCGTACCTTGTCAGATTAGGTTCATACCCGGAAGTGGGAGGGTTTTGCAGGAAAACTTGACTTCCAGCATACCCGTTATTTTGGTCTTCTCTTCAGAGCGAACGTACTCCGTCAATAGCGCAGCAGTATTCAGAGATTGTGTGGGGGCTGTGATCCCGTGTTTGTTGCATATTGTATTGCATTTGCATAAACGTGTTGCATCATATTGCATGTCATACTCCAGCTAGCCAGAGCTCTTATCCAGCCGTTGTTTTGATTCTGAAGGTGATTATCCGGTGATTGGCCGAAGCAACTGTTGATTGTTAGAAGACGACCAAGGGGTTAAGTAGATCTGAGCAGAATCGAGCAGTGAAGTCAGTTGAAGGTTATCAGTAGCTATGTCTGAAGGCAATTTCCAGTCTCCTAACACCTTGGCAGGGTTCACTATGACGACCAACCCTCTGTATGGTTCTACTTCCGAGGCAGACTTTCCGCAAGTGAACAACCTTACCGCAGACCAGTTTGTGCAACCTCCTGTTATGGACCGAGATCGACATGAGCAGTTTGTTGTTCGCAATGAACGACCTCTTCTTATCAACAGTCAAGGTGTTGTTTTCCCTGTGTCGAGTATCCGAAGAGAGATCCCAGTAGCCAGAACGGAAGACCCAGAAGCTCTTGAATGTGATAGAAGGCTCCAAGTGTTGGAAGAACAAATCAAAGCCTTGAAGGTCAAAGATGCTGATAACCTGAGTGCTACAGGCATGTGTTTGGTTCCTGGCCTAGTGTTGCCTTACAAGTTCAAAGCGCCAATATTCGAGAAGTACAAAGGAGATAGCTGTCCGAAGCAACACTTAGTGATGTTCTGCCGAAGAATGACTTCGTTTGTGCAAAATCACAAGTTGATGATCCATTGCTTTCAGGATAGTCTGACTGGGGCACCTTTGCGTTGGTATATGCAGTTAGAGAGTAATCAGATTCGATCATGGGTGGATTTAGCCAGAGCTTTTCTGAAGCAGTATGATTACAACCTAGACATAGCTCCTCATCGCATGCAGTTGCAAGAGTTGGCTCAAGAGAACAATGAACCCATCAGGAAGTATGCGCAGAGATGGAGAGAATTTGCCGCCAGGGTACAACCACCGCTTTTAGACTGAGAGCTAACGAGCATGTTTGTAGACTCACTGCAGGATCCGTACTGCGAAAGAATGCTTGGACTTCCGTTAAATTTCTCTGACTTGGTAGTACTTGGAGAACGCCTTGAGCATGCCATAAGGATTGGGAAAATTCAGAATATTTCAAACGGTCAGGCTAGTGAAAATGAATCTCTCTATGATTACCAAACTGAAGAAGGAGTTGTGATCAATGCAATCATGCCAGATGTTGAATATCCTCGAGACGAGTTGTTGAAACCTGTTGGTTCTTCATCTTCTTAGAGATCAGTACCTCATGTGTCTTGTTATGCTGGACAGACAACTGTGCATGGGGCACCGTATTCAGAACTTTATGTCGCTCCTCATGCTAATCAGCGAACTCGTGGCCGAGGTTATCAGAATCAGCGCCAAAATCAGAATCGACCTCGTAACAACTTGGAACGAAGGAATGCTCCTTTCCACCCAGTGCCTATGCCGTATAGCCAGTTATTGCCATCCTTGATCCAGAGTTCTTTAGTGGAACCGAAAGCTCTTAAGCCTGTTCCAGAGCCTTACCCTCCTGGGTACAATCCCCACGCTCAGTGTGGTTACCATGGCGGATCTCCAGGGCATTCAACCGAAGATTGTAAAGCTTTTCAGGCAAAAGTACAACAGTTGAGCGACCAAGATTGCATTTCCTTTCGAGAAGGATTTCTGTTTGTTCATACCAACCTCTCAGCTGTCTAAGCTCGTAAATTCGGAGTTTGTTTTCAAGAAGCCAGTGGTCCAGACAGGAAGACGCCCTCAGCATTGGCAGTCCTCAGACTTTATATCCTTTGCATTTGTAGTTTCTTTTCTGTTAGTTACTACTTGCTGTTAAATATTGTTTGTTTCGAATGGTTATACTGATAAAGTGACTATGCATTTTTCTGAATTAATCATGTCGCTGTCGCTCATTTATTGCATTGCACTGACACTTGCATTTTATTCACTCCACTTTATCACTGTGATTAGCAAAGATTGGAGGGAGGATGACGAAACTGAATACTCATAATCGATGATCGTATGCGTTCAGATAAAACCTTGTCGATGACGTACAAGGCATTGTTTCAAATCCCCCAAACACTGGAGATATAAGGAGTTAGTCCCTTGTTAACCACTTCGAGCCAGGAAGTAGAAGTTTTTCGGACTTTTTAACCATAACATCTTAACCCGGGGCAGGGTAGTTGTCAGTTAGCTTGACCGAGCGTTCAAGTCTCATAGAGGATTGTTGCCATTCGAGGATCAATCACTATTGACGTCTCTCAAGAGGTCGCACCACATCAACCACAATGGTTAAACCTCACCAATCAAGAGTGAGACAGTTACAAACCTCTCGGATGAATCCAGACAACCAGCGTTACACGACTTTGTTCCAAAAGAAAGAAAAAGAAGGCCAGCTAAGTAAAAAGAAAAAGAAAAGCTTGAAAGCTAATACTTAGGAAAAAATTAGGGCATCCCGCTGGACTAAAAAGAGAAAAATCGAAAAGAACTCAAAAGGAGTCAGTCCAGGCAAAAATTAGGGAATCAAAAGAATGAAAAAGAAAGGATATCAATAGAAAAAATCCCCAGTGAAGTCACAAAGTCGTGTATACAGACACCGAAAACGAAAAGGAGTAACTGTTACTCCGAAAAACCTTGTGAGTTCCTAAATTATGATCCTTACCATTCAACGTACCTCTCGAAGAGGCGAGCGCTCGAGCCAAGTTAACTGGTCTTTAGGATCGGAGATCATCATGTAGAAGGGGTGGGTACAAATCATAATTTGAGCCAAATATCCTTTGTTTCACGAACCGTGAACCCGGCCGCGATACAACCCTTAAAAGACCTAATTGAGGTAGAGTTTATTCTGAAAGCGCACTACGATAAGGTTGAGTAACCTGACTCCTTCTCGATTTGCTAGTCGTATCCTTGTTGCATTTTTCACTGATCAAATCAGCATTGCGTTTGAACTCTGGTTCATTCGTCACTCACAATCTTGACACATAAATGAGTGACCGCACAATTTTTTTCAAAATCTGCATGAACACTGCATTAAAACTACCATTCGGGATTTAACAATTTTACTTGCAGGTCAGTAGTTGACATGAAGGAAATTCCAACAGGGAATAATCAAACGGGACTGAATAATTCAGCAATCTAGATCCGAATGGTGTATGTTGTGGAACCCTGTGAATCAGGGGCATGAACCTCCAGTAAGTTCAGAATCAGTTAGTCTGAGGACAAATCTCGAAGCATCAGTTGATCAGGGGCAGTTATTTGAGAAGCAGTTGATCAGAATGAATCTTCTCGAAACCCAATCAGGGGCAATGATTTAGAATGTTGTGATTTGAAAGCAGAGTCGTCCAATGGGTGATCAGATCAGGTTAAGTCGCTTATACGCTCATCCAGGGGCAAGTCACTTCAGAGATAGTGAGACCAGCTGGGTTGATAATTGTTTGATTGAGGTTGAATCCTTTTGACGTATAGATATCGGGGCAAGTAATCTCGAGATCGTATTGTAGCAAGTTGTTCAGAGTGATATTCCAAGAGTTAGATTGGAGCAAGTTAAGTTGTACTGGGGCAAGTTTTTCAAGCAAGTCTGTTTATCCCCAGCAAGAGTTGAGTATCGGGGAATCGTGTCGTTACTCTTATCAAAACCCTCGACCTTCCGAAAAGGCCTTACCATCGTTGGATCGTTATCCTACAATAAAACCTGTTACGTGTCAGAACTTTGTAACCAAGTCATTTTCCAAAGTCCAGGTCTCGCCTGGCAAACCGGTAACCAGTGCTCGTCTGGTCCACATTTCTGTAAATACCAGTTCTCGCCTGGTACATGTTTTCGTTTAACCCATTATTGTATGGTCAACCTTTCCGTAAACATCAGTTCTCGTCTGGTGTGGTTTATTGTGGCATCAGTTCTCGTCTGGTGCATGTTACCTTTTAAACCAGTTCCTGTCTGGTCATCAATTCTCTAACCTGTTTGTTACATCAGTTCTCGTCTGGTCATCGTTTCTTTGTACCAGTTCTCGTCTGGTGCATGGCAGCTTTCAACCAGTTCTCGTCTGGTCATTTGTTTCTTAACCTATTATCCAGTCAGCCCCGTCTGATGTTCAAACTATAAAGCAATTCTCGTCCGATAACCTAATCTATTTTGCTATCAGTTCTCGTCTAGTATTTCCCATATCTTACAATTTGTAAATAACCCATTTTTATCCTTTAAACCAGAAAAAGCCTAAAAAATATCCGACACGGTAATTCCCAATGACTCGCATGTTGTCACATTCCCTGATACGAAGCTCGACTGATATCAGTTCTCGGTTAATGTTTTGCATTCCCTGTGGATGTTGTTAAATCAGGGTTACTTTTCTTCAGCAGATGGGAGTCATGTATTATCCCCGAGAGAGTTGAGATTGTATTTTACCCCGCATCAGAGTAGGATCAGGAGTATTCTCAACAGATTAAAATTGATATCCCTGACAGAAGGGGCATTCCCAGTAGTGTGCTGCGCACAATCGACCCCAGTTTGGTTAATCCCCACAGAGTACAGGTTACCAGTGGTTTAGAAAGAATATCATCGTGCGGGGCCGTGCCTTCCTTTCCCGGCATTTATTTTGCCAAGTGGTTTTAGACCTGGTGTTCTCTAGCAGCTCGAGATTACATTTACATTTGCATATATCGTCATACTTGCATTTACACAAACACATAGCATCTCCATGCCGTATGAGGCCTAGCATCTATCAAAACATGTGCATATTATTTCCATGTCGTGTGGAATATCGCATCATTTTCCAACATACGCATTTCGAAGCATAGACCAGGTTGGTTACTTATTGACTTTCGAACTTGTTCCCCGGCAGAGTTGTTTGGTTAAGCTTCTCTTCTCCCCCAACGGAGTGATTTCTTCATATTTGGTTGTTACGTCGGCACTGAAAAAAAAGAAAGAAAAATTGACATCATATCAAACTTCTGAAGCTGCCGCCTGTGGTCGAAAATGGGTGCCTGGCAGTCGATTCAGAATTTCCCCAGGAGAGTTTTTCTCAGGTTCGCTGTGAACTGTGAGTCGACAGAAAAGATCCCATAAGCAGATGGGAAGGTGTTTGCTTGCTGAAGCATTATTTTGAAGATTCAGTACCTGTGGCGTCACACAGGTGATTGACGAAAAAGAAAATTTATCAGATAATTGATCAGTTGTTGCCGTGACAACCAGACTTCAGCTCATTGGAAGCTATTCCTCAAGCAGTTCTGCAGTTTATTTCTGCGGTTGGCAAATTTCATGGTTCTTTTGTATTCAACCGTCTTCTACCTTTGAATGTTTGAAAGTCGTTCGCTCTTCAACCATTCAGGTCCAAGACGCTTGAATAGGGGCAGCTGTTGCACCCTAAAATTTGACCAACCAGGTCCCATATCTAGTTTATGGTTCGACGCATTTCGCATTCGCATTCGCATACCGCATGCAGTGCATTTTCTCATTCATATTGATTTTATCGGGATTACAGCCTTATTTTCATATTTCGGGTATTTCAGACCGGTTCGGATAATCGGAGGTTATTTTGAGAAGTCACGCGCTTTCTGGGTGTTTTCAGCTTAAGCAGTGATTTTGGAGGTTCTTGGTGTCCGGGTTTACCGTTTATTTCGATATAGTCGCTAATCGATTTAATCGGCTTCCCCGCTTTTTTAAAGATTTTTCCCCTTATTTTCTAGATTTTTTTAATACATTTAATTCATTTTTCTAGGTATTAGTTAGTTTTTTTAATATATATTAATTGATTTTTAATAGTTTAGTTTTAATTCCCCTTTTTAGGAATTTCTTTAATTTTTTTTAAATAGATTTTAGTATTAATTTCTTTTTAGGAATAAATCTTCTTTTTTTGATATTAAGTAGAGTTTTTTAAATGAGTTTTAATAAATAGTTTCCTTCCTTTACTAGTTTTTTAAATAGAAATTAATAGAAATTTTCTATTTTTGTTTGTATAGAAATTAGTGGAATTGTTAGAGATTAATGGAGTTTTTTTTTCTTCTATTTTTATTAGTATAGAAATTAATGGTAAATAGGATTATTAGAGAATAATAGAAGTTAATAGTTTTTAGAGGTTAATTAGATGTTAATTCTCTTTTTTAGATTTAATATAGATTAATTAGATTTTAATCTCATTTGTTTAGTTATTAGAGATTATTAGAATTAATTAGGGTAGAGTAGTCTTAATTTGCAATTAGGCTTTAATTACTGTTTAATTTCCATTTTGCATTTAATTGTAGTCTTAGTTAGTATTAGTGGAGTTTAACTAGATATTAATCATGTGTTTAATTGTGTTAATTGGTCAGATTTTAATTAAGTCTTCATTAAGTCTGAATTTTCGTGGGCCCAGTTTTGGAGGCCCAGTCCCAGAACTCGCCACATGTCAGTATAAAACCAATGCCACGCGTGCGTTCTCTCTGGCTTCCACGTTTCCCGCCAACACATCACCCTCTCTCACTGCCACCACACCACCACGTGTAACCCATGCACCTTCCCTCCAGCCACCTGTCTTCACCCTAGCCCCCGCCGGATGCATGGCCGCCGGCCATGCAACCACCACCTCCACCAAACTCCGGCCACCGTAACCGCCCTCCGACCGCCGTAACAACCCGCCGGAAAACCAAAAACACCAGAAGATCACCCTAACTCATCCTGTTCATACACCTTTTCCAGATCACGCCGGAAAACTCAAACTCCCGCCGGAATGTTCATCATGTTCTTCAGATCTTCATAGAGTTTTCCAGATCTTCGTCATTTTCTGCAGACGCGATTCCAGAAACGCATCTATCTTCATCCAAGATTAATCCTCGTAACTGTTCGCATGAAGAACATTCATCATCAAATCTCCAGATCCTTCATACTTTCCAGATTCTTCAAAGATTATCATCGTTTGTTCTTTATCAAGAACATCAACTTCATCTGATTTCCTAGAAATTCATAAAATCTTCAAATCATCGTTCACCATCTTCGCGTTTTCCAGATCTCTTGGAAGATCTTCATGATCCTTCAATCAACAACTTCATTACACTTCCAGAACCTTCAATATTTCTTCAAGAACCGCATGCAATCATCATCAGGTTCATAGATCTCCAACGATCTTCATCGACATCTTCAATACGCATCACTATCATCTCCAGATTTGATCAAGATTTTCCAGCTTCATCGTATTGTTCTTGGTGTTCATCGTCATTCGTTCATCATCGTGACTTTCATCCATAACCAAATCCATCATCTTCTTCAAATCTTCCTCAAAATTCTTTTGTCTTCAAGAACGCTACAGAAGTATGAGGGATGCTTCCAGATCGCGATTGGCTTCTGTTTGTTTATTCATTCGTGTTTTGTAGGTGGTTGAACGAATTGGAGTTTGAGATTGAGAGAAGATGTTATGAGAGGTACGGGAGTTGGAACAGAGGTGAGGGAGCGAGAGAGTTAGATTGAACGGAGAGAGAGATTCTGAGAGAGTGGGAGAAGCTGAGAACGGCGCTGGTTAGGGTTTCAGGAGAGTGAACAGTGGTTGGGGAGAAGAGAGAAAGAAATTAGGGTTGTAGAATTGGGTTTGAGAGAGGAGAGGTGGAGGCTGGATTGGGCTGACCTTTTTTGGGCCCAATGAATTTCCTGATCCGTACGCCTACATTCCACACTACACCCCCGTCACTTGTGTTTTGGGCTGAAGTAACGGGCCCAACGAGATTGCTAGCCATACACCCTCCAGATCCTGCGCGTCCCCCCCCTTCTGGGCTGTTTTTTTTGTTTTTTTTTGTATTTTGGGCTCAAGGCCCAGTGCGTTTTTTTCTGCATTACCCCAGTTTTTCGGGATTTGTACCCCCTTCCTTGCAATTTAATTTTTTCCTCTTGTATTGGACATATGCTTGTAATAGTGTAGATTTTATTTTCCTATTTTCTTCTAAGAGATTAATGTTTTAGGGATTATAGTATCATGCATATTTTTCTAATATAGATTTAATATAGATTTTTTCTATTTCCTTTATAGTATTTTAGATAGAAATTTTCTATGATATTTTCATATGCATTTTCTTTTAATATTTCTTTAGAATATTTCCTATTAGAAATTAATTGCTAATTTTTAGGAGTAGACCTATATTTTGCTATTGGATTTTGTCTCTTATTTTTTCGTTTCTTATCTGACTTTATTCTCGATTTTATTACTGGCTGGCCGTGTGACACGATTCAATTGGAGAATGATTTTCGATATCATTTCTCCATCTTGTCTTTGACACGGATATTAATACGCTACTTCTTAGGGTTCGATTTCTCGTATAAGTCGAACCATGACGGTCTAAGCGTTACATTGTTCTGGTTCGAGCGTCATCATCAAAGATTCAGAGAGGAGAAGATTGGAATGGAGCTTGCGCGTATGTCAGGAGCCCCGGAGCTGCTTCGTTCATTATCATTGGCGTATTCAAATCTTCAAGCAACCAGCGAGTGTTGTGGGCTGCATCATCAGATACAAAGGAATTGCTAGCTGAGGAGTTTCTTCTTAGGTTCTTGCGTGCGTGTCCCGAGTTCCTTCCCGTTTAGGCGTAGGCCTGCTTCCTCTTTGTTCTCGCCTCATGCGAGCGAATCCCTGTTTCCTCTCTCTTGCTCCCGTGCAATTGAGATTCGTTTTCCCGTCGAACTACGTCAGCTCTGATCTCTCGTGCCCGACGAGAGTACGTAGGCATAGGATGTTGTATCCTAGCGAGCTCCCGTTCTCCCGTTTTCCCGTTTTCCATTTTCCCTTTGTTCCAGGTTTTAGCTGTAGTAGGTTGAACTACAGCTGCTCTGATTTCTCGTGCTGAGCGAGAATATGTAGGCATAGAATGCGATATCCTAGCGAGCACACTAACAACTAACCTATCTGTTCTCTCGCTGCTGTGCGATCGAGACTTTCCCGCTGACGACTGATTGTTACCCTTTCTCTTGCCCTTGCGCATTCGAGACCAGACCGTAGTTTCTAGTTCCCGTAGGTGCCCGTACCTCTCCAAACAAGTTAAATCTCACTCCTGTGTGAGAACACCCTGTCTAGCCGTAGTTAGCCTGAACTACGAAAGCTCTGATCTTCCATGCTGTGTGGAAGTACGTAGGCACAAGACGCGAAGTCTTGGCAAGCCAATTCCCTGTAGTTTCCTGAACTACGATGACTCTGACTTTCTCTCTTGAGAATACGTAGGCATAGAGCGCGACGCTCTATCGAGTCAATTTCTTGCTGTTTAGATTTAGCAGCCGTAGATAGATTGTTTTGCATCCTTTAGACAAACCAAACAAGCGTGGATCCCGTCGAGTACGACGGACGTGAGGGGTGCTAATACCTTCCCCTTGCGTAACCGAATCCCGAATCCAAGATTTGGTTGCGATGACCATTCATTTCCCGTCTTTGCGGTAGGTTTACTTCGAGCGTTTCCTTTCCCTTCGTTGGGATAAATAACGCACGGTGGCGACTCTTCTGTTCAGCCGGCGCCGATTTTCGCAGTAGCGACAACGCCCAAGGAGTAATATGCATTCCTAGTGATTTGATTGTGTGAGTGTTCGATGGAACGAGGAGGTATGTGTTTGGAGAAGTGACTCTTCTTATCCAAGTTGGCCCAGAGGTTTTTGACACTGTCTTTTACATAATGGATATCCAACCAGCATACAGTTGCTTGTTAGGTCGGCCTTGAATTCACTCGACAAGGGCGGTAACATCGACTCTACATTAGAAGCTAAAGTATATGGTGGGGGGTAACATTGTCACCGTCTGTGGTGAAGAGGACATCATGATCAGCCAACTGTCCTCGTTCAAGTATGTGGAAGTTGATGGGGAGATTCATAAGACCCTGTGTCAAGCATTTGAGGCAGTCCAGGTCAGAGAGAAGGCGCCAGTTGTGGGCAGAGTCCCTGAGGTTGCTATGTCTTCATTCAAAGAAGCGCAAGTTGTGGTAAAGTCTGGATCGTCTCAAGGATGGGGGCAGGTGTTGAGTATCCCCAATAAGAAAGATAAGTTTGGATTGGGGTACAGCTTGTCGTCTTCTTCTTCACAAAGCGCTCCACGCTACAAGGGACCGGTCCAGTTTACAAGTGGTGGAGTGATATTTGACCGAATCAACACTGTGTCCGAGGATGAGGGTGATAGCGACTGTGATATGGATGCATGGATCCAGCCATGTGTTCTCGGCCAAAGCTTGAGCAACTAGACTATTGAAGAAGTTGTCCAAGTGACCCGTGAAGAGTAATTATCTTGTTTTCTGATTATGTGTAGCCTTATGTTCTACACGGAGCATAGTGGTCTTTGTCTGTAGGGCCTTATCCTTGTTTATGTTTTGAACAACTGTTTTATCATTAGTCAAAGGGCGTTTTTGCATTCAAATATTGTGATCCTTGTTTTTCTTGCTTTTATTTTTAACAATAAATGACAATGTGGTTTGTGTTTGTTTGCATATAATTTTAAGCATCAAATCATCATCATTGCAGGTTTCACATAGCAGATGCCACAGATTCAGACTCGTCTATAACTCGGTATGACTTTGATAATCCAATCTTTCAAGTTGAAGAAGAGATTGAAGAAGACGAAGACCTGCCTGAAGAGCTCGCCAGGTTGTTGAGGCAAGAATAGAAGGTTATTCTGCCTCATTAGGAGGAGATTGAAGTTGTCAACCTGGGTACGGAGGAAGACAGAAAGGAGGTCAGAATAGGGGCTGCTTTAGAGGATGATGTCAAACAAAGACTAGTAGAAATGCTCTGAGAGTATAAAGATGTCTTTGCTTGGTCATATGAAGATACGCCCGGACTTGATACGGATATTGTGGTTCATCGCTTGCCTCTTCGAGAAGAGTGCCCACCTGTGAAACAGAAGCTAAGAAGAACCAGACCGGACATGGCAGTTAAGATCAAAGAAGAGGTACAAAGGCAGTTGGACGCCGGATTTCTTGCCGAGACAAATTACCTTCTTTGAGTCGTTAACATTGTGCCTGTACCGAAGAAAGATGGTAAGGTAAGGGTGTGTGTAGATTACCGTGACCTAAATAGAGCGAGCCTAAAAGATAATTTCCCGCTCCCCCACATTGATGTGCTAGTTGATAACACGACCCAATATTCAGTGTTTTCCTTCATGGACGGTTTATCCGGGTATAACTAGATCAAGATGGCCCTGGAGGACATGGAGAAAATGACCTTTATCATGCCGTGGGGGACTTTTTGCTATAAGGTAATGCCCTTTGGATTGAAGAATGCAGGGGCAACCTATCAGCGGGTGAAGGTCACTTTGTTTCATGATATGATTCATCATGAGATTGAGGTCTATGTTGATGACATGATCGCAAAGTCACAAACAGAGGAAGAGCATCTGATGAATCTGTTGAAGTTGTTCAAGAGGTTAAGGAAATTCAGACTAAGGTTGAATCCGAACAAGTGCACTTTCGGTGTATGGTCAGGAAAGCTATTGGGGTTCATAGTCAGTGAAAAAGGAATCGAGGTCGATCCTGCAAAAATAAAAGCTATACAAGAGATGCCAGCGCCGAAAATAGAAAAGGAGGTTCGTGGTTTCTTGGGTAGATTGAACTACATTGCAAGGTTCATATCTCACCTCAGAGCCACGTGTGAACCATTGTTCAAGCTATTAAAGAAAGATCAAGCGGTGGTCTGGAATGAAAATTTCCAAAGGGCATTTGAAAAAATAAAAGGATATTTGCAGGAGCCTCTGATACTGATGCTCCTAGTACATCAATGTGTGGCAGAGGAAAATTGTCCTTTGGACTTGCTCTATTGATATCTCTGTAGTCCACGCACATTCGTATTTTCTCATCCTTCTTCGGCACTGGAACAATATTTGCTACCCATTGTGGGTAACTGGACACTGCCAAGAAACCAACGTCTAGCTGCTTTTGGACTTCCTCTTTAATCTTAAAGGACATCTCTGGTTTTGTTCTCCTCAATTTCTGCTTCACCAGCGGGCAGTCTTCCTTGAGGGGCAACTTGTGCGCTATAATGTCTTCATCTAGGCCGAGCATGTCCTTGTAGGACCAAGCAAACACGTCAACGTACTCTTGAAGCAACACGACTAGCTTTGTCTTCACCTCTGGTTCTAGGGTAGCACCTATCTTGATCTCTCTGGCGTCATCTTCAATTCCGATGTTGATGACTTTAATCTATTATTTATACGGTTGAATGACCTTCGACTCTTGCTTTAGCAGTCTAGCCAACTTCTCAAGGAGCTCACAATCTTCCTCGCAGTCTTTGTTCGTGTGGTAAATTGGGTTATCAAAGTCATATCCGATCATAGAAGAATTGTTATCAACGGGAATAGGAGAAGATATGCACAATGGATGATTTCATGCTTTTATTTTAAGAAAAATGAAAAAGAAAAATGCTAAAAACAATGCATTTTTATTTAATTTATGTGCAAATATAAAAATGAAAGAAAGAGAGCACAATTGAATGCAAAAGTTATTTATTGATGATAAGTTCATGCCTTTAAAGCGAAAGGGGTCCTACAACATGATACATATGCCTTGGGCAGAGCAAGGATTTTAGGGAAAATAGAAAAAACAGGGAATTACTCTTCCACAAGGGTCACTTCAGGGACCTCCACAATGCTCTAGTTGCTCAGCATTTGATTGGGTGTTCTTGGGTACACTGTACACAGCTCTTCAGGCACGCCATCTTTGGTTTCTAGAAATGTGACTTGACCATCATCGAGATGGCCTCCACTAGTAAAAACCAATAGAGTCGCAAGTCTTTTACCTCTGTCAGAGGTGTTCTTCTGTTACGCTTTTTGCTTGCTAGTATAGCCTAGACCGGCACCATCCTTGTTGACTGGCAGTTCCAACACTCTGCCACATCCCTAAGGGTGTCCTTCTTCAATAACCGTCTTTGCATCCTTCCATGTCACGATTGGAGATGCAGGTTTTTCATGAATCATCTCAACATTGACCACTTCAAAAGCTAGAAACGGAGTCTCGTGCACTTCTTCTCCCACCTCAATATACTGGAAAGAAGCTAAGTGAATTACGAGAACATCTTCTTCCCCTTCAATGACAACCATTTTGTTGTTGGTCATGAATTTGAGCCTTTGATGAAGGGTTGATGTCACAACACCAACTGAATGGATCCATGGTCGGCCGAGAAGGAAACTGTAAGCAGGATATATTTCCATCACATAGAATATGATAATAAACGTGTATGGTCCAATCTTAATTGGGAGGTCAACCTCACCAATGACAGTCCACGTGGCTCCGTCAAAAGCCTTCACAATCGTCTGACTAGGTTTCATCATAAGTCCTTCAATTGACAACTTGCATAACGATTTTTAGGTAAAACATTCAGTGATGATCCAGTATCAACTAAAACTCGAGAGAAAACAACATCCACACACTCCATAGAGATGTGTAAGGCCTTATTATGATTCTTACCCTCAGGGGGTAACTCTCCGTCATTGAAAATTAGGATATGGACGGAAGCTATGTTTCCTATTACTTCTTCAAATTTCACAACAGATATTTCTTGAGGCACATGAGCGGCCTTCAAGAATTTCAATAATGCCTCTTGGTGAGCTTTTGAAACACATTAGCAATGATAGCATGAAGATCTTTGAGGGAGTTTGATTGAGCTGATCAATCACTTTGTAATCGCTTTTCTGTATAATCCTCATAAACTCATTAGCTTCTTCATTAGAGACATTCTTCTACTTGGAGGACTGCCTCTGTTCAGCGGTAACTTGTTTTCTGACATCTTTGCTAGTAGTACCATGGTTGTTAACGAGCGGTGGTGTTGGCGCGAAAATTCTACCACTCCTGGTGACACCGCCAGTCCCAACAATGTTTTCTACTGCCTTCTTCTCTTCTAGGATATCTTCTTCCCTAACCTTCTGTCCATTAAGAAAGACAGCTTGGTCGTATATCCAAGGAACAAATTTTGTGCTCTCGTAAGGAAACGGAGCAGGAGTTGAAATGACAAGTTGGTTCATCGAAGGTGGAGACATGGGTATTTCAATCGGATTGTAAGGTATATCAAGAGGCCTTCTGACTTGACCATAGGGAACCATAAATGATTCATCATATGGGATCTGTAAAGGAATATGAGTCTGACCATACATATTATCGCAGTCTTCTTCATCACAAGGAATTGTCAATGGATTACAACCCAAATTATTAGGGAGATTCCATGGTTCATCTTCATCATCGTACGATATATCCAGTGCATCAAAAGGAATATAAAGGGTAACAACTTCTTCAGCTTTTGAGATTTGTTCTACAACAAGCACACCTTGATCAATCATGCTTTGGACACTATTCTTCAGCTTAGTACAGTCTTGAGGATCAACCACACAAATGTGACAGTCTGCTAGACAACCTGGATAAATGCTCTTTAACAAGAGTTGCTCTTTAACAATAGAAAAAGGTATCTTCATTTTGTCAATGTTTAAAATCAATTGAATCCCTCTAGATCCCTCAATCATGTTTGTGGAGTGGTGATGGGAAGGCATGGGATTTGTCTTGATGTTGGGAGTATTTCTGGTAAAATTAATCGCTTTCGAGTCAATGAGATCTTGAACAACATACTTCAGAGTTTTGCAATTTTTGATGTTATGGCCTAGAGCGCCAAAATGGAACTCGCAGCATGCATTGGCATCATATCCAGGGGAAGGATAGCTGGAGAGTCCCTCATATCTCTTAATTGCACTAACCCACCTTTCAAAAGGTATGGGTGTAATCTCGCATACGTTGACGGAATTGGGTTAAATATTTTCTCTGGCCTTCTTTGTCTCCGTTGGCCTTGATACTGGTTCTGAAGTGGTTGATATGGTTGTTGTTATCGAACATGTTATTGAGCTACAGGTTGGCTAGTAGGGATAGCAAGTGATTGTTGATGAGTAACAGCAGCAATGTGGTGGTAACTTTGATGAGCTTTTCCTTTTTCCATAGAGGCGGCACTAACTTCTCCTTCTTTCTTCTTTATGAATCCTTGATGCGGTTTTTAGGTCCGCTCGAGGATCTACCAGCGTTTTGCATTTTTTCATCCTTCATCAGGCTCTCCAGTCATTCATCGACTATGACAAGTTCTGAAAATACTGTAGAAGTGGTAGATGCTAAGCGTTCAAGGATCGGACCTTGCAAAGTTCCCATGAAGATATTAGTTAATTCCTTTTCGAGCAATGGTGGTTGCACCCTTGCAGCTAAACCTCTCCATATTTGTGCGAAGTCTTTGAAGGATTCATTAGGCTTCTGGGTCAGATTTTGTAGTTGCGTACGGTTCGGAGCCATATCAGTATTATACTGATAGTGTTTTACAGAAGTTTCCGCCAACTCTTTCCAATTCTTAACGTGAGAGCATTCAAGTTGCATATACCACTCTAGGGAAGCTTCAGTCAGACTGTCTTGAAAGAAATGGATCAAAAGCTTCTTATCATCTGAGTAAGCAACCATTTTCCTATAATAAGACCTGATGTGGGTCTTAGGACAAATATTACCCTTATACTTCTCAAAAGTTAGAACGGTGAACTTCGGAGGTATTTTGACTCCGGGTACAAGGCTGATCTCAGCAGCGTCCAATCCTAGGACATCAGGACCCTGCATTGCTTTAACAATTTCTTGCAAAGTGTTGAGTTTTTTCTCCAAGTCAATATTTTGTGGTCCAAAAGCGTCCACAACTGAATCTTCACGGGGACTGTAGAAGTCTTCATGGTCATCATAATGAACTTAGGGTGGAAGGGTTCCGCCAGGAGGGTGGACTGCGCCACCAGGTGGAGGAACTGCGCCAGCAGGAATGGGGATTGCACCACCTGGGGTCGGAACTGCACCAACAGGAATCGAGATTGCACCATCTGGGGTTGGGACTGCGCCAGTAGGAATGTGAGGGTTATTAACATTTCTCTCTGCAGCTTGTCTCATTTTCTCTTGGCCTCTAGCCATATTCTGAATCACCTTCATCAGCTGCGTGATCTGATTCCTCATATTCTGCATCTCCTCTCTCATGGCAGCTTGATTCTGTTCCAGCTGGTCCATGATTCTTCTTTGATTATTTCTTGTGTTATAGGAGTGTCGAGAAGTCAGCTTGTCCTACTAACAAAAGGGCAAGTGGTTGTGATATTGGGGTTTCATGGAATACAAAATGATGTGTATGTAAATGCAATGCTTCAAATGATGCTCAAAAAGACTCTCGAGACCTTGTGATTATCATAGGTATTATAGAAATTGATCAAACAAATAAAATGCACAACTTTGAAACCAAAATCAGCTCTTCATTAATTTAAGGGAAGATCAAATGCAAATGACTTAATCATTGTTCAGTAAGTTGCATACAAAAGTTTTTGAAACAAAAGAAGGACTAAACAACTAAAAGGTATTCTTTCAAAGGTGTTCCTGAAGTTTCTTCGACTCAAACATGAATCTACCAACCATCTGATCACAGAGCTGAATGAAGTGGTGGATTGAAGGGGGAATATTGTTTCCATCCAAATCCTGAATTGCGCTTTCCAACCTCCATGAGATATCACGAATCATGAGATTGCAATGCTCTATTAGATCGTTATAACTAGCACAGTACATGTCTAGAGCTGGCTGACAATGTCTGAGGGACTCCACATGAGTGTCTAACAATTTTTTGAGTTGAGCCTCTTTCTTAAGCCAATGTGAACTATCCCTCTTCAAAGCTTCGAAATGGTCCTTCCAAAGAATGTTCGTTTCTTGAGCAATTTCCAACTCTGAGCACTTATCGTTCCACATGTTAGGAGTGACATATGAAACTCTGAATGCTTCTTCTTTGAGCTGATGCTCATCTTCAGCTAAAGTCAAATCCCCTCTTAGTTGTTCCTCAAGATCTTTAATATCAGCTTCGAGTTTTTCCCTAATCCTCTTTTTTTCAGCAGAAGCTAGTTCACAAAAATGCCATGCTCTTTCACAAGATTCTTTGGCCTCCTTCAAGCACTCTCGAAGAGTCTTCACTGACACATCAACCCCTTGAAAACCATTTTGATACATGATCCTTAAATCTGTTTCTAACTTCAACTTCTTGCTACTTTCGGCTGCTTGATCTTGTTCAACCTCCATCTTCCATTTGAATTGACCATTTTCCACACTAGATTGGTGGATTTCAGCTTGGAGATCTTGGTTTTCTTTAGTCAATTTTTCCCCTGCCAGCTTCAGCTTCTCATATTCTTCCATGGACACATGAGTGGGTATAGAAGGCTTCTCTTGCATGGGAGGTTCAGGAGTAAATGGTAACAACCTTTCTGCCACTCTAACCAACAACCATCTATTGTATGGTTCTTTAGCCACGCAGTTTTTTGCTTCCAACTCCTTTCTTTCTTTTGTATGGATCTTTGTCCATGCCTTAACAATTTTTCTGACAAATCCCGAATCATCTGCTTTGTTGAGAAAGAAAAAGCTTTGGATCTTCTCTGCCTCAGACGCATCCTCCATAGCATAACCCAATTGACTTATTGCTATAATTAGGTTGTAGTTAATACAACCTGCTCTTCCAATCAGAGGTACATTACAAAATTCCCCACAACTAAAAATAATTTCCACATCATAGTACTCGTGGGAGTACCAAGCAACGTCGTCTGCTACCAAAGACATGATGCGCCTAGACCACTTCAGTTTCTCCTTGTTCTCCATAAATGGTCCCTCCTTTGGTAAATGAGAAAAATACCACTTAAATATCATATGAGAACAACATTGAACTATTCCCGGTTTCTTCTCACTCTTCCAATGAATGGAATGGTAAGTGTCGGCAAGAAGGGTGGGAATAGGGTTCTTCTGAATGAAGAGAGTAATAACAGCAATACCTATGAAATTATCTATGTTTGGAAAGAGGACGATTCCATAGATTATCAAAGCGAGAGAAATACCAAACCTTTCCTAATCTTCATTAGTCTTGTAATGAACAGCCTTGTCAAGCAGAAACTTCAGGGGAAACCCATGAGTACATCCTTTATTGGCCAAACCAGCATCAACCTCTTCTTTAGTCATGTGGGGAGCAAGAGCAATAACAAGAGATCTTGCCTCTTCCTCTAAACTGGTGTAGATGGGTTGATCCTTAATCTTGATATTTAGCAAGTGGGAATATTCCTCAAGAGTAGGGGCCAATTGGTAATTCTTGAAAGTGAAACATCTGAGTGGGGCATCATAAAATTGTGCCATAGCAAACAGAGCCCAAGTGTCTACACTAGAATAAAGGAGGTCAAGTAGCTTCCCATGTTCTCCTTGGAAGTTGATTTTGATAGCCTTTGGCACGTCAATCAGAAGATCTTGGATGACTTCCAATTTTGGCTCTCTAAACTTCAAAGAGTTAGTGCTTCTCTTCTTTTGATCAGTCATTTTTCAACAATACTTGAGATAATTACAGTCTCATAAGTCCCTTGATATGCAAAAAAATGTTATGCAATGCAATGCTTATGAATGCACACCAGAACAGGTTCATAGCACAGGGATCAAGGTTACAATATCTGCAGGACAACACAACAAGGTATCTCTCACCTAGGGTAGGCAATCTATTGGTTTATAACAGGGCATCCCAAAGGCTTTAAGCAAAGTCCTATGCACTAACTCTCAAAAATTTTCCATCATAATGATGATTCATAAGACGGTAATCCCTTCAAAGGATGAGCACATAGTTATGTCTTAGTAACCTTTGGAATAGGGTTCTAAAAAGGTCCTCAGAACCATGGACTCCCAGGTCAAAAATAAAGACGCCATTACGACTACTCGTAAGACATAATCATTCCCAAAGGGGCCTCATCTGAGCAGTGGATGTCAAACCAACTTAACGAGTCTTAAGTCTCGCAAATCAGAAAGTAACCACCTCCTAGCTTAGTGTATACTGGAAAAGCTCGGGTAGAAAGCCTTTTTCCTCATAAACCATTCCCAATAAACCCAATAGATAAGAGAACAAAGCGTAATAAAGAAACAAAAGCAAATAAATCACACATACGACAAACAAAATAGGTTTGGCTTGTTAGGTTGTCCCGAGCAGAGTCGCCAAGTTGTCGCTATTCAAAAAAATGCAATGACGGAGAGGCGACACTGGAATAACAGAAGAATCGCCATCGAACTTTATTTATCCTGGAAGGGGAAGGGAAAACATCGATAAAACCCCAAGAAGGAAATGGATAAGATGGCCTGGCAACTAAGAGAAAGGGTTCGGAAGCCGGTTATGCGAAGGGAAGGTATTAGCACCCCTCGCATCCATCGTACTCGATGGGAACCATTTGCTTGTCTATGTGTGAGGATATTTGCTAAGGTTGTTGCTTTCTAATAGTGTTATAGGAGAGAGATAGAAGGGTATGAAGCAAGAATAGAGAGAAAAAAGGAGGTAGAGAAGGGAAATAGACTCGGTAGGGCCTCACGGTCCTATGCCTACGTATTCTCAACGGATATGAGAGAGTCAGAGTCAACATAGTTTGGAGGACTATGGATAAAAAGATAGAAGTGTGCTCGCCAAGGATTGTGGCCCTTTGTGCCTACGTATCTTTACTTAAAAGAAGTAAAGAATCAGAGTGTCCTTAGTTCAGACTACGGTTTATGGGTGTTTTTTTATGGACGATGCTAACATACGCATTCTGGAAGTTAGGTGTATTATAGCTCGCTTATGGATTCTTAGGCGTTAACTATTTGCGATAGAACGTAACATGTCCTTTTTGAAAATATTAGTTTTTGCCATCAAGGCAAGATGTCACATTTGATTTGTGAAAGTTGGTTTTAAGGGTGAAATAAGTCCTCGAATAGTAACCCCTTGCGGGTAATACCCAATTCTTTATCTCAAAAGATTTATTGTGAAAATGGTGTGGCGAATATAGTCATGCCTTCGTATTGATATACGAGTATCAAGACCACACACTCTAAAGTGAGTATCCTAATACTCAGAGAGGAAGAAGTCTTCACTTAATCCTCTCTCTTTAGTTCAATATAAAGAGAAACTTATTCTCTTATTAAAGATGTTTTGATTTTGAATGGTAAGTACTTTATGACAGTGAACCCTAAAGGTAATGTCAAGCACTCGGGATAGGAGAAGGCCTTCGCCTAACCACTCCACAATCATCCAAGTTTATTAAGAAAAGAGTTTGAAAATGCACTTGGTACAAGACCAAAGTTTTTAGACTCAAGGAGACAAAAGAAATAGATAAAAGGTTTTGAAAATAAGGGGTGGTGAATAGATCAAGGTAGGTTGATGGCGATGCACGAAGCAATCGACTTACAAAGGTAGAATATATACAAGGTTAGTGTGGGGTTAAAAAGGATGAGAAGAGAAAAGAGAAGGAGAAACCCTAAGGTGTAAACCAAGTTAATGGATTTTGAAAAATGACTTGACATTGGATCAAGCCTTATTTGTTCCTTTTATTGAAAGCAAGCACGGATAAGAAGTTAAAAGAACTAGACTATTACATTGTAATGGGGAGAGGGAAACATGGTGCCCACCAAGGGGGGAAATTAGATGCAATATATGAAGGAGTAAGAGAAATGTATCAATTATGGAAGAAAAGGACCATCAAGAGTTCATTTCAGACAACCAAAGCAAGAGACACAATCAAGTCACTTAGGATAAAACAAAAACGTATGCAAGATAACACATGCTTCAAACTTGCATCAAAGACTATAAGATACATACAAATGAATAAACATACACATTCAAATCATCTAAACAAGCTTAAAGATGTCGCACAACACAACTCAAGTAATTAGGAAAAGTCAAATAGTTAAGGCACAAGCACATATGCCTTGGGAAATTAACCACATATTCATAAATGAACAAACCAAAGCAATATGGATCAATTAAGTTGAAATAAAAATAAGGTCAAAACCTATATCATGTCATGATTAACATATCTCAAAGATGAGAAAAAAGGCACCAAATCATTCACCGTGAATCAAAGAAAGGAGTAGGCATATGCAAACAATTATCTCATAGAAACAAAGCAACAATGGATAAGCTTATGCAATTAAAGCATGTGAACATGAGAGGTCAAAATTAAACACAATAATTTGAAAGTGTATTCAACATTAAGACACCAAAGAAGTTCAAGAAGAATCAAACTCAAAACATGAGCAAAGAACTAGGCATGCATCATTCATATCAAACTCAAAAGGAATCAAACATCCACATGAAAACATAGTAGTTTAAAAGACAAGCCATACACAATGAGCCAAAGGAAATCCAAGGCTTAAACATAGTCTTTCATATCAATTGAAACCACCAAGCATAAAATGAAATCATGGAAGAACAATGGTTCAAGAAATAGGTCAAAAGTATCAAAGAAGCATGTCAAAACAACATCAACTTAGGAATTCCACAAAAAAATAGAGAAATTTCCAAATAAATATGGATCCAAAGCTCATAATCAAATGAAACCAAACAAAATTCATCATGAAAAATATCCCAAAAGTATTGCATAAATGCACCACCAAATTAAATCAAACAAAGTCAAGTATGAGGTTAATCGAGCACATGTTAAGGACCAATTAAAACCAAATAACAATCCCTCAAAAAATTCATGTCCTATTATCAAATCAACCTCCAAAAAATCTTCAATCAAGTATCAAAGAATGGTAAAAATATTGGATCAAAAGGCTCAAAGGAAAGTCATGAAACAAGACTACCTTTCAAAATTAGGTCAAATGAAACACCTCACCAAATTAAATTAAAATAAAATAATAAAAATAAATAAATATGAAAATAAAAAATATGAAAAATTAAATAAGATATTAAAGGATCAAAATCATATTTTTTGTACTTTTAAAATAGGTAGAAGTATTTTAAAATAAAATAAAATGAAAAAAGAGGAAAATAAAATAATTAAAAGAAAAGAGTAATGATGGGGGGTGGATCAGTAAAACAGAATACGCATGGGTTCATGTTGAAGCGCATCTGGGCCAAAAGAAGGGTGTGTGGATAGAAAGAAGGTCTAGGCCCATGGTCAACTCAACAACAAAACAAAACATAAGGTGCTACGCACCGTTTCATTAATACACGTTGGCATAGGTTACACATCACTCACACTTGGATGACACGCATGAGACACGCAAGCAGTCAACATGGCCACATCATTTCAAATGACCAGATGTCGAAACCCTAGCTCTGGTCGTCTCCTCCGGTGACCCTCACCGCTGACTGGAAATCAAACCAAAAATCCACAAATCTGGTACCAATCTCTATGGTTTTTTATGCTGAGCACGAATATCACTTCCAAAATTATTAATATTAACTCTAACATGGTGAAAACAAGCCACGAAGAAAAGACATACATTCTGAAACTTCAAGAAACAAGAACAACAAGCATACAGTAATGATCTGCATCCATCAAGAAGTTCAAACATGTGATCAACAAAGCAAATGGACGAGTAGCATGAGAGAAAAAAGAAAGAGAAAGTTACCAAAGTGGAGAGCTCGGTTACTTCTCAGACTTACTCAAACCTTCCAAAATCTTCTTCCTCTAGCTTTAAGGAACTTCAAAGTTGAGGACATAAGCAAGAGAAGAGATAAATGAGTTTTGTTCAGTGAGTTTCGAAGGGAGAAATTTTATGGATGAGAGAGAGATTTATAGGGCTTTCTAGCTGTTGAGAATGGTCTTCCCCCTTCTAGGGTTTCTTTTTGCATTATATATGAGGTTTTAGGATGGTTATAAACAAGTTATTGTGGTTAATTCCTTGTGGTTAGTGATTTTGCAGTTTTTGAATTTTTTTTAGAGTGAGTATGGGAGTGGCACGGGTTAGCATCATATGAGATGGTGTTGTGGTGGTTGTGAGTGGAACGAGAGAAGAAATCCAACATGAGTGAGTATCTCAATAAGCATTATTATTGAGCAAGTTTGTTATTTTATTCTTTTGGCAAAGTTTGTGCAAAATGGTACAAATGGTACATGAATGTGTTTGGTTTGTTTAGGTAGTGTTTTGGAAACCAAAAGAGCGAGGTGTGCGCATGAATTTAAGGTACAAAGCTTGCTAAAAAGTTAGATTCACAATTGTGCCAAGGAATATATCATTTCATGCTTTGGAAACCAACTTACATAGCCTACTTTGAATCCCCACAACTTGGTGAAAATGACTCCAATTCATGAACTTCTTTGTCCTCAAGAAAGTATGAAGTGTAATGATCAAGTCCTATGTTAAATATGAATTGAAATGAAGCTTGGAGACATGAGAAAAATTGAGTTGAAAATGTGTCCTAAAAATTGTCCAAAGTAACTTAGAAATTTTCTAAGTTATGGACATTTTGACATCTTTAAAACAACATTTATGCAAGACCATATCTTGAGATATATTGATCCAATGGGATAGTTCTTATAATGTTTGGAAATCTTGAAGAAGGATCTTCAACTTTCATGTTATGAGAAAATTCATTTGAGATCAAGAACTTAGTGAAAAATGTCTTGGAAGTTTGGTTGAAAATTATGTCTAACCACTTGCCAATTTTGACATCTTTGAAACCCTAAATTGGGAGCTTCATAACTTGAGCTCTACACATCCGATGGAGATGATTTAGTAATAAAAAAAATCTTGGAAGATGCTCTACAACTTTCATGTTCAAGGAAAAATAATTTGAAACTTGAAACATTATGTAAAATGGGCTTGAAAGTAGGTATCTCAAACTGATTTTCTATACTTAGAAAATTTCTAAGTGTAGAAATGTCATAATCTCCTTTTTCCCAACTTTGACTCATCATATCTCCCAAACCATGAATCTATTAAACTTGTTTCCTTCCACAAATTTGTAGTTCATGATGTCATCTTTAATTTGATAGCAAGCTTGCCTTCATTGGATCAAAAATGAGAAAGTTATGGAAGTTGCAAGATGGCTAGAATTAGGGTTTTCTACACTTAGAAAATTTTCTATCATAACCCTAATTTAGCCAGACTCTTGATTTCATGTTTCTCCTTGATTCTTCTTGTTCCAAACTCATGAAATCACTTGAAAACAACTAGCATGCCCTTGATATCCAAGATCTTGACCTAATTGAATCACAATTGACTTTTGTTGACTAGATGAAACCTTAAGACCATTTCCACTGACTGAGGCTCTTGTAATGGCTTGAGATGACACATAATCCATGTAGAGGACCCTCAAGGTGTGTTTTGAGCTTTGGAATCATTCTTGCTTAAGGAACTAGTCATAAGCCTCCTTTGAACCAAAATCTTCACTTGTTATCCATGAGATAGGAGGAGGAGAATCAATGCTTACATCCTTGATTCAAGTGGTTGAGTGAAATGCCTTAATGATGATGGAGACTTTGTGATTTGAGGTTGACACAAATTGAGTTTGAGCTCTTGATTAAGCTTTGAAGATGAAGCTCTTCTCTTGATTGTTGGATAAGATTCCTTGATTCCCTGTCTAAGATCCATGCTAGGTGCAAGTGCTAATGCAAATGATAATGATATAGAGGTTAAAGGTTAGGGTGAAAAAGAGGGTGTGATATGAACTATTTCATAACCGTCTCTGGTGACCCTTCACATGGCGTTCGAGCCTTGTCATCGGTCCTGACTTGTATGAGTCTCGGTTCATATGAGGTCGGCTTCGCCTTGTTTTATTTGGTTACCCTTAACTGGAGTCTGATTTATAGGTAGGAATATGAATTTCTAACTTGTCAGGCTTATCATGCTCGACTACCCTTCCAACTTGGCCTCAGAGACTTTTTAGAACGTATAAACGACTTTTCCGAGCTTATACCTCGGCTAGTCAACTAAATTTTCAGGATGTACAATATAATCTGCACAATATTTATGTAATTCAATGCAACACCGACTCAACTCATGTATGTGGTATCGACTCAACAAGTGGTTCTTTATACGAATCGGGTCCCCACTTATGAAACCCAGGTCCCCACTTTGAGCTTGAGACAAGTACTAGTCCCTTATCTGAACTTGTAACTTGCCTCTTTCACAACAACGACAACATATGAGGCATGGCATATAACAATGCAACGACAACAACATAACAATGAATACATCCTCACATATGACTGTAATCAATCATGCAACAACAATAATATATCGATGAATACAACCACACTATGACTGTAAGTAATCACGTAATAACAAGAACACAACAATGAATATAACCCCATTTTTTACTGTAAATAATCATGCTTTTAATGTATCACCGGTTGTACTCACTCTGAATTACTCATCTCATCAACCATCAACAAGCATGTACAATAATTCACAGAATTAAACTTGCATTTCACAATGTATATTCACATATTGAACATAGAATCATACATCATTCAAACATATCAACGTATCTCATTGAATGCAACCAAATAGTAACCAATAGTCACTTGAATCAGAAATAAAACGACAATTTGAGTCGCAAACAACAATCATGTGCTGCCAAGAGTGCTATTTTACCACTGCAACAAATATGTAACTCCAAATTCCACTCCGAAAACATCCAAGCAATACAAGATTGATACTCACATATTCACCACATATTAGCATATTATTTCTCATCAATTTAACATGTTATTCCATCAATTAATCACCAAAAATCAGATTTATGATAATACATAAAATCCCTTAATTTCAACATAAACACTTCATTCATGAGCAATTTAACATGAACAACAAACCATACAACATCAAGCACGAGTTTCAATCAATTAATTGCATAAAAATAGAATCATATTCATGATTTATCATATTAACATCAACAATAGAGAATAGAGAATCCTATTGGAGGTTAAGAGAAACCTCTCTACCCTTTCATGATTAAGGTATCCTTAGATGAATATTCTCATTACCTTGTAATTCCAGCAAAAGCAACAAGCAACCTTCTAGGTAATCTCCTTCATAAATCTCTAACTCTCTCTTTCTAAAAGCTCTTACTTTCTATTCTTCTCTTTTTACATTAGTGTAAACACTAGAAAACCCTTATTTCTCTATTTCTCTTAAAATATATAATAGTCTAATTAAGTTCTCTTTAATTATAATATGACCCAACACTCTTAAATTTATCTCCACCTACTCACTATTTTCCTATAATTACACTTTTTACCCCATCTCTTACTAACTTTCCAATTTTTTCTTAATTGATCAATTAAGTTCATTAAAATATAATTGATTAGCAGAATTTTCCGAAATTGCCACTAACTCACCAAACCGCCCAAAAATCACACGAAATAATAATTAAATTAATTAAATAAAATAAATAAATAAACGAGTAATTAAATCGGAGTGTTATAAGAAACACAAAATATTACTGATTCTATGTAAATTCAATATGATAAATATCAATTTCAATCAATACATATCTGGTTTTCAGAATTTTAAACAATGTTAAAAAGGCTCAAATACTTAATTTAAAAAACATATTAATATATAATTAAGGACTAAATAAAGTTATCAAAAAAATATCCTACGGTTCCCAAATTTACCTTGTTTATATTCTAAGATAAAAAAATATATTCTTTTTATTATTCCAATTTTAGATTGTGATTTAATGGGTTCTTCTTTTAACTATTCTTCTGTTAGCAATTAAAAGATTGTTAGTTTATTAAGTAGTTGAAAATTAGTCAAGTTATTTGTAATTAAGAGGTTATTTGTTTTGTAAACTTTGTATAAATACATTTGGCCTATAGAATAAACTAAGAAATCTTGAATGCATAGTTTATTCTCCTAACAAATTGTTCAAATTAATTATGCATTATGCAAAATTAGAGTGACTAATTGTTCATATTTAAATGAACATTTGTATGTGAGAAATATAACATCCTAAACCACGAAACTTATATTAAAAGATTTATTCAACAATTTAAGTGTCACCAACGACAACCCTTCAACAATTCATAGACATTTTGAAAATATGTAGTGGAAAAGAAAACAACATACAACACATGTTATCACATGCTCACTTTCACTTACGTTATTATTGCATCAGAATCATATTAATAGTGGTAATGAAACATGTTAACCACACTTTAGGTCTCATAACGACTTAACTTTCACAAAATGATTCAAAGGAAAATTCAATTTCCAAATCTCAACAACTTTAAAACAATAGCTATTAAGCTTTAACAAAACAAGTAAGTCGACATCACACATAATGAAAAAAAATATATTGTTCGCCCTTAGTGTTATAGAATCAGAGCATAACGACTAAAAAAGCAATAAAATAATGAAAATAACTCCAAGAGCTATTTCTCACTCACAAAAGCAACTCTACTCCTGATTATTTGCAAGATGTCCATAATGAATAACATCAAAGCAACAAGGTGAGAATTTACATCAATAAATTTAACGGCATAAGCAACAAAGTGGAATCCAAACATCTACACATTCAACAACAATCACACAACGTCATTCTCACACCTAATCACATATTCATCATTTAAATTATGAAATGAGACTCACAACTTCAACTAGACTCATATGCATATGGTACCATATCGTCATTAATTAGTTCACTTAGGAACCGGGTTCACCCTGCTCGAACCCTGAATCCACCCTGCTTGGATTCAGGACAAGTCACCAATCCATCCTGCTCAGATTGCAACTTGCCTATTTTATCAATAACAAGACATAATGCATGCATGTCATAACACATCAATGCAACAACATCGTAATGTTTAAAGTCCCCTCCCGACAATAAACAAAACATGCATTGACCCAACGATAATAGTTCCCCTCCAAAACTATCATCCCACAATAACATACACATAATTCAATCAACATAATTCATGCTCATACAACAGTATATCATCATCATCATAATTCAAAGAAATTGACACAACATCATCATCACATGTGCACATACCCATTATTCATCAAATAATTCATAGATTTGATTAAATCATGTTTAATCATTAAGTCTTGCCAAAAATAATTCAAACAATAGCTAATAGAGCCTAAAAATGCCAAAAACATCCACAAAAGTAGAAAAATTCAAATTCTACAACCTAATATGATCAAAACAAACATTTACACTCACTCCAGATTCATGATGGGTTACCCGTTAGGGTAGTGACGCCCGTCACTGACCTCAAATCTTCATAACGTCAATCATGTGACGATTGAATTCAAAGACAAACCTGGGCAGTGTGATGGGTTACCCGTCACAAGCGTGACACCTGTCACGGCCCTGCAACCTGCTGAATTAATCTATTTTAATGGAGTTCACAGCAGAACTCCTATTTTGAAATCCGGCATACAAAATTGATCCAAAAATATTACATACATGTTATATATTCATCAATAACTTCTAAATTCACCGAATTAACACTTTCAATTCATGGTTTTCACAAAGTCATGTTACTCCCAAACCTTCAAATTAACAACAATGGTGAATATAGGTTAACTCCTCAAAATAGAATTTTTCGCATATCATAACATACGAATTTGATCACCAGTCCTCATCACATACAACAATTCAAATACAAATAACAGAATTATGTTAAAATCCCAAAAGCTCTATTGGAGGTTAAGGACTCCTCCATTCTATCCCTCATGCATATACCCGTTATTGAGATAGCTCACCACCCTTACCTGGTGATCCTAGCAGTAGTGAAAAATTCTAGTTTTTTATTCTTTAACTCCCTCTAAGTTCTAAGCTTTCTCTTGCACTTTCTCTAGCCTCCTCTCTATTCTCCACATTATGATTTTATGTACTGATAAAACCCCATAAAACTATGTTATGCTCTAATTTACATCATTAGGGTAAACTTTATTAAACTTCCAATTTTGACCCAAACTCTTATTCCTCTTACTCCTTCCTCCCTTCTACATTTCATAAATCATACATTGGCCCAAAACTCCTATTTTCTATTAAATTAAATAAATATAATAAAATAATATTATTTTTAATTATTAAAATAAACTCTAATAATTTAAATAAACTCTACTAGCCTCTAGTTACTCTCTACACTCTCACCTCAATGACACATGCCCTCACTACCCTAATTCGTTTAATTAATATTATCCAAAAATCAAATAAACACATGAAAAATATAACAAATCAAATAATTTCAATAAATCAAAAACTGGGGTGTTACAACTCTCCCCCACTTAAATGATTTTTGCCCTCGAAAATTATCATAAGTAAACAGACTCGGATACAACTCACTCATTTGGCTCCCGAGCTCCCAAGTCACGTTTCCACCGGCTAGACATCCCAAGCTACCTTAACTAAGGTAATCTCTTTACCACATAACTGCTTTACTTCTCAATCCTCTATCTGCACAGGTGATTCCTTAATACTCAGGTTATCTCTCACCTGCATATCATTCACTTGGATCACATGAGACAGATCCAAAATGTATCTCCTCAACTAAGACACATGAAACACATCATGAAAATCAGCAAGCGACGGTAGTAAGACAATCTAATAGGCCACTTCTCATATCCTCTGCAAGACATGGTACAGACCAACAAAATATGGCGTAAGCTTTTGAGACTTTAAAGCTTGACCAACTCTAGTTATTGAAGTAACTCTTAAAAACACGTGATCCCCCTCTTAAAACTCAAGTCCTTTCCTTCGCTTGTCATGATAGCTCTTCTGACGACTCTGTGAAGCTCTCATCTTCTCTTGGATCACTTTGATCTTCTTTGTAGTCTATTGGACACCCTTCCTTGACTCATACCAACATAAAGGTGTCATACACCTTCTACCATACAACGTCTCAAACAGTGACATTTCAATGCTCGAATGGAAACTATTGTTATAGGTAAACTCGATCAACGATATGAAGCTGTCCCAAGTGAAGAAACTATATCATTACATGTTTTCGATCGAAGAAATGGATCAAAACAAGTTAAATAGGAGCAAAAATGAAGAATAAAAACTAAAGAAAGATGCAGAAATGACTATGTATGAAGAAATAAGGACTTAGTGAAAATCAGATGGAAAATGGAGCAAAAATGTGCACTTGTTAGAAATAATCACATGCAGCATCATGCAGCATTGTGCACATGATAGAAAAATAAAGTCAGTATCGCGCACGATGCAAGTTATCACGCGTGCGATAGGTACTTTTTGGGGCCTATTCTGACGCGTTTTAGACTGATTTTGTTAGAACAAGATTTGTTCATGACATATATTCCTTGGATTTTGATGATAACAAAGTATTCAAAGAACAATGGTTATATTTGATGTGTATTTCTTGTATGCAGGTTCTAATACGTGTAAATATTTATATACAGAATCTGATATACAAAGGCACACTTGAGAGAGACTGAATTGCTAGCTTCTGGTGGTGCAGAATATGAAGAAGACTTGCTAAGTGATGTCTGGCGTAGACTCTGAAGCTGAAGGCCTCAACATCAGAAGAAACAACATAATTGTCTCTACACTTGGTGAATATAAATTAGCTTCGGGAATCATTCAGAGTTGGTGATAAAGTTGAAGTTGTATGTACTACATAAAGGAAGCTGCATTGTCAAATCAATTTGTCAGTTGGAGTCTGAGTTCACAAGGCTCAAGAAAGGTTGACATGCTTTACAGATATCAACTCTCAACGAATCTATAGTACAAGATCTTCTTGAAGACTCAATGGTTAAACATGTTACACAATGGATCAAGATATTTTGGTGTGTCTATCTTCAATGGCTCTTGTACTATGGAGTAAAACAAAGATACTTGATCAAGTTATCTCTTCCAACGACTAATTTGTTGTAATTGCTATATAAGTGGTTGAAGATTCAAACTGAATCTTTAACAAGGATTAACCAAGAGAAGGAGTATAAGATCAGCAATTATCAACTCTATTGTATATGTAGATTTTTTGTTGTAGGTTATAATTATAAAAGCCTTAAGATTTCTTATACATTGCATATTTTAGAAATCTTAAGAATTTCAGGTCTTTGTTATGGTGATTCCCCGTACCTTCTGAAAAATCTTGGAGAAATTCAAAATCCCTAATTCAACACTTTATAATCTTTTGATGTATTGCCTATACACACATATCAGCTGTCCAAAGAAAGAAACTAGATAACAAGAGCATGAGGTGCATATTTTTGGGAGCCAATACAACCAAGGCTTATATACTTTATAACCCTATATTCAAGAAGAGATTTTGTCTTTGCTGAAAATAAGAGATAGATCTAGAATGAAGAAAAGGAAGATGAAGATTTAGAGTTAAATATTAATGAAGATGCAGTAGAGATAGACGGCGAAAATAAGTAAGGAATGAATCACGCTAATGATCAAAACAAACATCATGAACTGGCGATTAGTGGCACATCACCCATTGAAGAAGTGGGTACTTCTAACTTAAACTTAAATCAAGGGAGAATTAGGAAACCTCTATCCTGGCTTAACAACTATGACATTTCTATTGAGAATTTCAACTATGATGAACCTTCCATATTTAGTCCCTATATCAATAATGATCATGTAAATTATGAAGATATTGCAAAGATGAATGTGTAAAGAAAGGCTATGGATGATGGAATGAACGCCATATAAAGACATCAAACTTGGGAGATGATAGTAATTCCAAAATGGGCAAAGATAATAAGAGTGAAATTGATCTACAAGACAAAAATCATTGAAAGGGGAGAAATAGAGAAACACAAAACAAGTTTAGTTGCTAAGGGATACACTCATAAACATGAAGTTGACTACAAATAAGTTTTTGTACCAATGGCTTGTTGGGACACCATAAGAAGTGTATTAGTAGTGACAAATATCAGAGGATGAAATATGCATCAATTAGATATGAAAAGTGTTTTCCTTCATGTAAAATTGAGTGAAATGGTATATGTTGAACAATCTTAACGTCATGTAAAGATGAGAGAAGAAAGATGAGCACTCTAAATTGATTGCTTACTTGAACAATGATTATGGAGAGATGCATGTGACATTAAAAGTACTTCAATGTTCATGAAAAAGGTATATGAAAAGGGTATGGTGCAATGTCTTGGTCAGCAAGAAAGCAATATATTGTGTCCCTGTCCTAAATTGAAGCTAAATTCATAGCTGTAACTCATTGTGTGTGTCAAGGCATATATATGGTTTCAGAAAATTCTAAATAATGTAGGCATAAAGCAATATAAAGCAAGACAATTGCTTAAGTGCTTTTTATGATAATAGTTTCACTAACATGCTAAGCAAAAATCATATGAAATGAGCAAGCATATAGATATACAATTTAATTTTTTAAGGAACTAAAGTAAAGAAAGTGAAATTGAGTTGATGTAATATCTCTCAGAAGACCAGCTAATAGATATAATAGCAGATATAATGACAAAGCCTCTAAAAATAAAAAAAATGCTCGAGAAGGTCAGAAAACTGCTTGAAATTTGCCAGAGTTCCAAAATAATAAGATCTAGTTTTTTTTAGTTTGACTTTATCTAATGCTCATAAACCAATTGTTTCAACAACTTATTTAAGAGAAAAATTATAAACTTTTAAAAGGTTGTTAGTTTGTTAAGTAGCTGAAAATCAATGAAGTTAATTTCAACTGATTTTCAGTTAGGAGGTTACTTCTTTCGTAACCTTTGCATAATTACATTTGCTCTATGAGATATATTAATAAGTCTTGAATACATAATTTAATTTCTTAACAGTTTCTTTTTTGATGCTCTTATTTAACAAAGGTAATAACCGAGAGTTTGTTCTTCATACTTGATCCAGTCTTTCCATTTAGGCCACAAATCAAGATTTAGGATGTGAACAATATAAAAAATAAAATAAAAAATTTATGTAATAATTTTTACTTTTTTACGAAAACAAAAGTAAAAAATATACATTCCAAACTCAAAAAATTAAGTCAATCACCAATTTCACTACATTTCTCAAATTTTTAGTCGGTTTTTTTGTTGACAGGTCAATTATCAGTTTTTTTTGTCCGGTTTTGATAATGTTGGATTATAGCATATTCAACTGTTGTATGCTTTCATTTAATGTTGTTCATTGTTCACTTGTTCACATGTTCTCATTGAGTCATTCATATATCTTTGCCTACATACTCATACAAGCCATGGCCCCAAATTTTCGCAATAAAATCATTCACATTAATTGTTGTTCTAACAGTGTATGCATGTTAAATCGTTATAGATGTTTTGTCTGTAATACCAAACACACATGGGAAATTTGGAATCCTTTAAATTTCATAACTCCAAAATTTTTGGATATCATCAATATTATGAATCAATCACATGGTGTGAAGAATCATGTATATATCATAGTTTAAATCTTTTGATATAAAAAAAAACAAACATATGTGTACATCTTCAATAGTGAGTTTGAGTCATGATAATTAAAAAAAGATTATTATTATTTTATTTCTATACTTTTATTTTATTTTATTTTTCTCATATTTGGACACTGGCCAACATTATATGTCCCGTGAACTTTGTCACACCAATACAAGAGCATGTTTTGGGTGGTTTAAGGACCACCTCATCTTTTAAGTTCACATGGCTTTGTATATTTGTGGAAAATCCAATTCCATGTCCCTCTAATTCTTCTTACTCCTCTCAAAATTTATCATAAAAAAAATCTCATTCATGTCTTTTTTTTGTCTCTTCTTCAATTTTGTTCTATCTCATTCTAACCAATACCATAGAATCACTAAAAATAATTGAACATGAACAAAAACAAAATAAAAACAGTCACAAGTTATCAAGTTATTTCATTTCATTTCATTTTCTCCCATCATTAAGGAAGCTAAGCAAGCAACCCATAACACTTACAATTAATAATATATAATAATATAATGTAATAACATACCTTGACTTTTTTCTATCAAACTAAAAATTGAAAAATAAAATAAAAAATTGCATTACTTAATATTTAAATTAAAATTCAAAACAAATAGTTCTTTTAACTGCTTAATTTTTTTTAAGCAGAAAAAAAAAACTTGTTTTGATTTCCTATTTGAACCATTCATTTTCTCATTCTTCACAAATCTTGACAACCTTCTCAATCAATCAGCAACTGTCCACGACATGTCGTTCTCAAATATCCAATGACAAACCTCGATCCGACCTGGACCCGACCCGAGAGACATAAAAGCTCCATGAGTTGGACTCCAATCAGAAGTATCCAAGTGGCAAACAGCGACACCTTGATTAATCTTATCCTTACTTTTCGGGTCAAGTAGATCCGCTTGGTAAACCCGAACTTTAGGAACCGAGTGACAATAATAAAGCAAAGATGGAAACAAGCTCTGATGACAAGAAACCGATCGGGTAATTTTTCCACCGTTGATTCCGTTAACCCGACCCACCATAACACTCTTCTTCGACCCGTTTAAATTCTGTGTAGTCCGAACGACGACGTTTCGGCCGAGAACCGAAGTTGCAAAGTCGATCATGTCCTCAATGGACCCCACGCACCGTTTCGTTTCACCTTTGCTTGGAACTCTCTCACACTCTCCCAATGTATCTCTCATCATTTTCTCCATTGAACCATTATCCGAAGCTTTGAATAACTGTTTCATTTCAGAGATTTTCGAAGTAGAAAAAGGTAATTTCGAAAGAATACTCCGGGGTAAAAACGACCTTTCAGGTAATTTATCACTAATGTCTGGCATAGGCATTACTGTACCCTCTTTCAACATTTTTTCTCTAAAGAATTTACCCGGTTCGACCCACTTTTTTACCAAATTGCCACTCACGGCGTTTTTTTTCTCTTCCACCGAAGCACTTAACGTTGAACTCACGTTTGTGTACTTTGCGAAAGAAACCGCTTCTTTGGTATACTCTTTGAAACTGTTTTTAACACCGTAGCCTTTGAAGTTAACTTTTGTTTCACCGGTTGATGTTTTAGCGTAGCTTGTGAATGTGTCGGTTCCGTCGTTGAATGATTTTCCGTAGTTGTTGAAATCAACTTTAGCGGCGTTTGCTGTTTTGGCGTAGCTGGTGAAAGAATCTGCACCGACGTTGGCTTTTTCACGGTAGTTTGAGAATGTTTGAACTGCGCCGTTACCTTCGTTAGCGTAGTTGTTGAAATTGTTGGTTGGGTTATTCATATCAACGCCGTAGTTTGTAAAACTGTCGTTACCGGCGTTTGAGGTTTCGGCGTAGTTGGAAAAGCTGGATCCGACAACGTTGGTGCTTGTTCCGTACGAGGTAAAGTCGTCTGTGGGACCGTTACCGTTTTTGCCGTAGGAAGAGAATGATTGATCTCCGGCATTGCCGTTTTCGGTGTAGGAACTGAAGGATTGGACTCTTCCATTGGAGTTGTCGGAGTAAGAAGAGAAAACGAGAGTGGGATTGTTGGTTTCTTTTGTATATTGTTTGAAATCGCCAGTACCGCCGGTTGCTCCGGTGCCGTATGTATGGAAGCTTTGGTCAGCCACGTTGCTGTCTGTGGCGTAGCTGGTGAAACTGTCTTTATGGCCGGCAGAGTTACGGCTGTAGCGACGGAAATCGTTCACCGGAATATTCTCCCCGTCGGAGTAGCTTTTGAACAAATCAACTCCACCGGGTCGACTCGTTCCATAGTTGGTGAAGTTCTTGTCTTTGTACACCGCGAAGTTTGCGTCCTTGTCGTGCTTTTCGAGACTCGCAGCAACTTCTGGGATGCAGAGGAGTTTTGCAGCGGAGCAAAACTCCGGCAGGCGCGTGGAGAGAGTATTCCCGGCTGCTAGCTTGGCGAAAGTCGCGGCTTCCACCGTGCTTAGCGGTGACGCCTTGGAAAACAGGAACGACGGTTTTGGTAAGCCGTTGCGGATCTCTTTGTCCCAATACCGATTGACATATGCTCTTGGAGTGAACGGATTTTTGTCTCCGGCCACCGCATCGCCGGCTATAGTTACCTGCATTGATGAAAATTGAAAACCCATTTTAGAAATTATAATTATATAAACATGACCGATAAAAAAAATGATAGTTTGAACAATGACAATGAAAAAAAAAAACATATACTTACAATGATAGATGAGAAGAGGATAAAGAGACAGATAAGGATGAGTTGTTTGTTCATATTAATGTTGTTTTGTGTTGTTGTTTGAAAGAGTGAGAGAAAAAAAACTGAAAGAAGAGTTGAGAAAATTTATATAAAAAGGAGTGAGAATGTGTGTATGTGATTGTAGATTGGGCCTTCAATCTTCAACTTCATCCTCTCTTATGTGTGAAAGCAGAGAAAATCCTGAAAATTGCAATGACAAAAAAAATTAATTAATGAAATGATTAATTAAATTATTGGATGATTAATTAGTGTGGGGTTAGTGATTGAGCTGGGAAATGAGAAAGAACCAAATGATGTAAAACAAAGATTAAGTGAACTAACACAAGTGAGAATATAGTGTAGATAGTTGAGTGTTAATTGAAAGAAACAAGTAGAAAAAGTCAATAGAGATAAAATGAGAGATTGAATATTTGGTGGGCATAAAATGGAGAATTGAATACTATTACTACCTTGGTTGATCTGGTGGACAGTTTGCATGAACAATAAGCATGGGGATAGGAGCGTATTTATAGCCCTTAAAAATACAAATTCACGCGTTTTCTAGTTTCTAGTTGCAATGCACTCAGTAAAAAAACAAACTAGCACCATGTATTCTCTGTTTTCTTTTTTCTTTCTTCTTCTAACAATAATTTACTTTCTTGTTTTTATAATTGTGAAAAGTTAAAATTATTATTGAGAAAAAAAATGGAAGTTTGGTGAATCTGCATGGTTGTTGGAAAACGATTTTACATATTAATGACAATTTATTAGAAATTTAGAAGTTTGAAGTAGGGGGTGTTTGGTAATTTGGACAAATTCAGATTAAAATCTGAATAAAAAAACTAAATCCTAATGTTTGGATTGAATATTTTGTTTGTTTGGAAAAGATCAAACCAAACTAATAAAATTCGATGATAATTGGTCGAGTATCGGATTTTTAATATTTTACATAAATCAACTATAATTAATTATCATGACTCATATCATCATTATCATGAAAATTAGTATCAAACATTCAACTTTAAGAAAAAAAATGAAGTGTCATTTGTGAAAATGTTATTCTATTTAATTTGTTATTAAAAAATTACTTATATACTATGCTAACCGAGCATATAGTAGTTTCAACTAAATATAACATGGACAATTGTAGATGCCATATTCATGTTGACAGTGAACATGTTCGAGTTTTGTCTTCTATCTCAGTAGGTGAAATACAAGATTTTTAGGAAATTTTGATTTTTTATTTACGTCCCCCTTTACTTACTCACTTGTGTCGAACTATTTCATCCATACCAATTGCTATAGCAGAAACAGAACAAAAATTCGACGCAGTTGAAAGTGGTGAGTCATCAGAGCAAACCAAAAGAAAGAAACAAGCATATTATCCTTTAAACTTTGATCCTCTTTTACAACCATTAGTTTTTATAAATGTACAACTCTTATTTACACTTGAATCAATTTTCAGAAAAGAGAAAGTAGTTCCACAACTGTTACACCAACTAAAAAGAAAGCCAAGAAGAACCAAGAAATTGGAGTTCCCGACAGCGAAGAAACACATGTTTAACTTACTTTCTTTCATTTCTTCACATTTATTCTTTATCATACTAATAATTGTGAATACCTTAGTCTGCACAAAGAATTCAGGAATAAAATAAAGAGATGGAATCCACTGTTGAGAGTGACGAGAGTTTGATTTCAACTTAATCCATCCCCTCTAAATATCAAACCACCACGGTCATTAAAGTTGCATCCTCAAAATTCAAAGATGCAAAGAAGGACAAGTATCCATACAAGGACTTCTTGACACAACATGTTAAAAGGAAAAAGAAAACAAAGAAACAAACTTTTGAGATCATGCCCAAGAAAGTTAGAAAAGAAAATGTCATCATTATTTATCATGGGGGAAATGAAGAAGAAGAATGCCCTCAACTAACTAAAAATAAAATAGAACGACCAAAGAAAAACTTACTTGGAAAAATCTTAGATAATGCCAATTCAAGTCCTAATTTCAAGGTTACTGAGGTATCTTTAGATTTCTTTTCATCTCCTCTTCGATCTCCATCTTACGTTTTGTATTGTGATTTAACTTTCCTTTGTAGGAGCAACCCCTCTCTGTTGAATTCCCATCGTCACAACCAAAACCTGGTAATCCTCCATAAAATGGTATACATGATCATAAATTTCTCACTGATTCTCTGAATCACTGTGACTTGGATATTGATTTCTATAGAGAACTTAATGAATTTTGAAACCCTAGTTACAATACTGAAATTTAACTTATATACAAGTGAAAAATAAATGTTGATAATACTTACTTTCTTAACACTCAACACGTTCATAAGTACGTAGGTTACTGGCCTTTGCATGGTTTTCACGTACCTTCTTGTTTGAACTTCTTCAAATCGTCACTTATGCTTATAATTGCCTTCAAATACCTCAATTGCTTTTGTCGAGAATCTTCCGTTAACTCCTATAGTTGTCGTCGAAGCATCCTTAGTTTGGTTGACTTCTAGACTTTAAAATAAACTAAGTCCCCAACATCTGATGGACGTTTCGAACTCGACACTTGTCAAAGTGCTAATTTGTGCAAACCTTTTTGAGATTCTAGACATGTTTTGAAGAAAGAGTGCTCATAATCTTATGGATTTGTTCCTGAGACTCTTCCAAACTAGGTTTAACATAAAGTAAATAAAAATAAATGATAAAGATCAATCAAATATGATCCTTGAATTAAAGAATTAAAAGTGGGATACAGATTCACACATTTCTCACAAACTCTTTTTTCTCTATAACTTGGATACTCGAGTTCTATGGAGAATACTAATAAAAAATTACGAGCCTTTATTACATGAAAGAAATCTACTTATATACTAAATAAATCAATAACCACCGATAACGGTTGCTTCTCTAGGACTCGATGTAACACCCTAAAAACCCTTACTCATAATTAAATAATAAAATCAACACTTTAGAATGCTACTTAAACATAACATGCATACTTTCCAATTAATTTTAAAACCTACAGCGAAATTCAAAATAGTTAACCTAAACTTTCAATATCTCTTTAAATGGAACACTTAACAAAATTAACAAAATTCAAACATTAACTCATACACAATTCAATGAACTGTTACCTAATGTTACATATTAGATCAATAGTCCATTTAAACGACGCTAAAACAATAAAGAAAAAACAAAGAAAGCTTCATGGTCCTCTTCCAACTCACAACAACATTTACTCTCCCTGATTATATGTACCATAATGTACAAAAAATATAAGACAAACACCAAACGGGTGAGAATACACTCAAATATTTTAACGGTGTAAGAGAATGCAAGGGTAAATTAACTCACACAATCAACAACACGCATTCAATTTACACAATAACACAATAATTCAACTCACATAGCTTTTATGTACGCAACGTGACTTACAACTTGACTCTATGCATGTGGTACCAATTTGGACATATGAGGTTTACTACTGTTCTCGTCCACTCAACATTGGTTCCTCATTCGAGCTAGGTCCCCACGTATGAACCCTAGGTCCCCACGTATGAAACCTGGGTCCCCACTTCTGAACCTCCGACGATCATTGGTCCCCACTTTTGAACCCTGACTTGCCTCTTTCAACATACTAACACAAATGATGCACGGAATTCAAAGTAATGCAACAACAACAACACTTATGGCTCCACTTCAAACAATAAGCAACATGCAATACAACATTCACAATAGTCTCGACTTCTGAACTACTCACCTTAACATAAGAGTCATAATTACGTTCACAGCATATAATTATATTCACAACATCATATCTCATAAATATAATCATAATTCACCACTTATAATCATGTAATTAACTCAAATATTCGTTATTTCATTTCACCATTAATCTCAGTAAAACACGTCAAAACAACAACTAAACATTATTTTCACACAAAAACAACATCAAAAACTGAACCGAATGCTAAAAACGGGTCCCTGACTGCCATGAAAACCAGCTTATCACATGGGTGACGATAGTCACCCAGCCCGCCATACCCTCTCCTCACAAACTCATCACCCCATGACGGTCGGCCGGAAAATCCTTCTTGAAAACCATGACGGAATCGCCGACACCATGCTAACGTCCGTAGTCCACCTCAAACGCATGACAGGCAGCCCGCCACGTTCATGACGACCGTCACACTGATGTAGAAGCGAGAATTTCCATTTTCACCATGGGAGCTCATTCGAAGCTTTGATTTCAACACCCAACATCCCAAATCGCATAGAAAATGATAGATACATATTATATAAATATCAAACCATTACATATGCATCGATTAACATCCAAATTCATCAATTAATCATGAATTCAAGACTTTATTCATAAAACGAAATACACAACCATGGTGATCATAACATTTAAATTCATATTTATTCATCAAACAAAAAATCCAGCAACACATAAGGCACAAATTTCATATCACATATATTGATTATCATAGATTTCACATGATTATATTCAAAAAAATCACCGAACACATCAATGGAGAAAAACCTAGAAAAATGTGATCACCCATCTCTACCCTTCATGCAATAACACCCATGTTAGAGTAGTTTCTCCCTTTACCTAAATTTCTAGCAGTTAAATAGGTTTGGTTATGGTGTTCTTCTTCTCCCTCAAGCCCTTGTTCTCCTTTTCTCACACTTGCCTCTTTTTCACAAGTGCACAATTTCTACGTACTGACCAGTTTGACTCGTCTCCCTTTACTATTTATTTTACCCTAGACTATAATTAACTTCCCTTTTCACACTTCTACCCCTTTACTAATATCTACTTTCACAAATTTCTCTTATTTTTCTAATAATTCTAATTTTTACCCCCAATCTCACTATTCCTCCTATTTTATTATCATTTTATTATTTTAATCAAATAAAATTAACTAAAATTGTAATTAATTCATATTACTCTCTATCACTCCCACAAGGTTACTCACAATTTTCCAAGTTATCACATATCACATATTATCATTGAAATAAATAACTTAAAAGCATTTTAAATCACCTAAACAATTAAATAAAAGTAACAAAATCCAATTAAGTAAGTGTTACACTTGGATTTTTCAGCTAGTAGAAAGTCAATAAAAACACATTTAATGTGAGAAGCCATTAGTGAAGTGTTTTGAAGAGTATTAATGATTGCGTATTAATGTCGTTGTACTGCATTTTTCGTAAAATTACTCGTTTTTGATCTGCGAGCGACCGCGGATCAAATTGGCGCCGTTGTCGGGGATTCTTGTTGATTTAGCCAATAATCTAGTTTTAGATTTTGTTTGTTTCAATTTTCTGCATTTTTGTGTATTTTCTTGCGTTTTCGCGTCCGACCGTCCTGTTTCTCGTCAGACCAAGTAAAAAAAAAACAGATTTTGGGCAAATCGCCTTCTTTTTGAGATCTGTTTCGTGAGCTTGAAGCAGAAAAATCGTGCGATCAAAAGTCGTTAACTCTTCTAGAGTTATAGGAGTTGGCCCCTCAAATCGCCAATTCCTCTTTTTTCTATTTTTAATTAATTTTTTACTGTTTTCACTATCTCAAAAAAATCCAAAAAAATTTCCAAAATTCTTATTTGATCTAATTAGGTTAAATTTTCTGTTTTTAGATTTTTTTCGATTTTATTTTAACCATCTTCCTTCTTTGAGTTTGATTCTTGCCTATAGGGACATTGTGGGAATTATCGGATTTGTTGCTGCATTTGCAATCCTGGCCATAATCTTTGATGCAAAATGAGACATCCCATGGAAGAGCATTCAGTGTTTCAGATTGAGTTACTTTCTGACTTAGTAGACGATACACTTCCCGAGTTTTTATCTGATTTCCCGTCTTTACTAGACTATGATGATATTTTCTCCTGTGATGTGTGCACTAACACTAATGTTTGCTCTACTTGTGCCGAGATAAATGCTGCATTGCAGACTGATATTTTGCAGGTGGATAAGGTTATCAATGAAGTGGTTTGTGCGGTTGAGGCTCTGGACGTTCCTGCTGCCCCGACCATCCCATCTATTGAGCAGCCCCCTTCTTTAGAACTCAAACCTCTCTCAAAAAATCTCAAATATGCCTTCTTAGACATAAATGATAAGCTTCCTATTATTATTTCAGCTAACCTTGATTTCAATCAAGAAAGTAGGCTTTTACAGGTTTTAAAGAGGCACAAAAAGGAAATAGGGTGGACCTTGGCGGACATTCCCGGTATTAGCCCTTCCAAGTGCATGCATCAGATTCTACTTAAAGAAGGAGCTAAATTAGTGAGACAACCCCTTAATCCTTTTATTCTTGACGTGAAAAATGAGATCATGTTCACGTGCCCATTCGACACATTTACGTATCGAAGGACCTTCTTTGATCCTGGAATAAAAGACGAAGGCATTACTAAAAATTTCAAAAACAATGGTCACTGCCCAAAGCTACTCCATGAGAGCCCCACTTTGGAAGAAGAGACTACAGAAGAGCTCTCTTTAGAAAATGCTGCTTATGCAATCATCTATCCACCTTGACTCCTCGGGTGTGTCCTTTCCTATCTCTCCTCACTTTTATTTTATATTTATGTCCTTTCATTGAGGACAATGTTTGTTTTAAGTATGGGGGAGGGAAACCTTTGCTTTACATTTTATTTTGTTTGTTTTTTCAGTTATTATAATAAAAATATTAAAAAAAATTGCATCTTTTTGAAAGTTCTGGGCTATAGTCTAATTTGGGATTAGTTTGCAGAGGCTTGGGAACAGTTCATAAGATCGATATCGTTTTAACACCTTGAGTCTCCTGCATATGGAAATTGATTTGAATTCTTATTATGGTTTAGTCTTGAATTTTCATTCTCTGACAGCTCTTGAGTAGTTTATTTCAGCAGTCAGCACCATCTCATACACACTCTACGCAGGGAAGCCGGTGAATATAAGTGAGTGATCAAATTTTTAGATTGAAAAAAAAATAATAATAAAAAGAAGAAAAGAAAAGAAAAAGTTGAAAAAAAAATTAGTCGTTAGTTGGTTCAGCGGTTTCTGGTGCTGAACTTGGTAGGGCGGATTACGGCCCGATCCCCCGCAACTACAATTGAGTCGGTAAAGGGTTATGCCACGTAAGTACCAGAACCCCAAACAAAAAAGATCAGAGTCACTAACCGGTCGCCTTGCTATGAGTGTATGGAGATAACGGGCTTAATGTGATTGCGCCTGAATGAAAAAGAGCAAAAAGGAGGAAGAGTAAGTTAGGCTTCAACTTAATAACATGATTCGAGTTGATTTGTATATTCAGGAGGTTTATGTCTGCACAATTGTGGATTAGTGTTCCTACGATATCCTTAGTGTGTAAGATTAATACCTATCGATGCAAACTTAACCGAAGAAGACTTACACCCTGGAATGAGTATTTGTTGATGTGTTTGTGCTTTCTTTGTTGTGTTTTATTTTAATTTTGCTCGGAGTGCAAAAGTTCAAGTCCGGGGGAATTTGATCAGTGCATATTTATGCACATTCTCCTATATTTTTACTTAGCCATTTCTTTACTTTATTTTGCTTATTATTATATTTTATTATGTTTTCATATTTTATTTTATTTTTGGTTTAATTTAATTTTCGCACTTATTTTTCAGCTTTAGCAGTCTGCACGGAAACGATCATAACTGGAGCTCCGGGAATCCGTTTGAGGCAAAACAGTTTTACGATCGGACACAATTTTTCCAAAAACAGATTTTTTTACGATTTGGACTGTAAGACGCGAATTGGACGAAACCACGAGGAAACTAAGGTCTAGACTCGAGGATACTAACTAACCCTATGACTCTAAAATTGATTAATAACGACAAGAATCCCCGGCAACAGCGCCAATTTGATCCGCGGTTACTCGCAGATCAAAAACGAGTTTGTTGTAAGAAATGTTAGTATAGCGACAAATGACTCGAAATATCATTCTCACAAGGATTCTTGTATTATTTCAACCAACTAAAGAAAATGTTTATGGGGGTTTTAAGTTTTGATTTATAAAATAAGAGAAAAAAAAGTGATTAAAAAAAGTGATTATCAGATAAACTAAAACGGCTAATCCTACTGATTCGGGTTCCGACTTATCATTGGTTATTATAACATCAATCCCTAAGCGGTACCAATCCTATTCGATTATGATATTAATCAGACAAGCGCTTATCAACATCAAATGAATTATGTTCCTGTTTACCGAATTAAGCAAACGGTTAAGAATATGACGAATTAACGAATTAAGAAACGATAATACGCAATTAAATTTAGGAACATGCATACAAGCGATTTTAACCAATTCTATCCTATGAAAAACAATTGAATTAAGCAAACAATTGCAATCGAATTAAGCAGATGACTTCATAGAAAAGGATTGAAAGGAATCAGAGTAAATTGACATAATAATAACCTCAAAGTGTTGAAACCGTACACAGCAGAATTTTCCCGGAGGTATTAGTTCTCCATGAGTTCTTCTCAAAGGTTTTTTTTTTTCGTGAATAGTGAATAGGATTTTTTTTTTTGAAAGGAAATAGATTTTATTGGAAATTAAAAGAACCTCAAAGTGTTGGCGGGAACCGATTACAGCAGATTAATCCGAAGGAATTAGTTCTCCATAATTCATACAAAGCTCCAACAAATATTTTCGTGAATTCTCAAAAATTGTTGGCTGTACGGCCAGACCTAGACTAAAGAGGATAAAAACCAGAATTCGGGTCATAACCCAACTGGGTCGAAAATATAACCCAGACCCAAAACATGACCCAAAACTAAAACAAATTCCTAATGCTGTAACTTGAAACGGAATTCTGGAATTTTGAGCTCCGAATCTGATTTCGGCTCCAACACGAAAGTCGTAGCTCTCTCTCTTAGCTTTCCGACAATTTTTAGAACGCCTCAAACGGATTCCCGGAGCTCCAGTTATGATCGTTTCCGTGCAGACTGCTAAAGCTGAAAAATAAGTGCGAAAATTAAATTAAACCAAAAATAAAATAAAATATGAAAACATAATAAAATATAATAATAAGTAAAATAAAGTAAAGAAATGGCTAAGTAAAAATATAGGAGAATGTGCATAAATATGCACTGATAACGAGGGATTGACCGAACCATCGACACAAGGAAATTTGATTTGGAGGAATCTCGGGGATAAATCCCCAAGACTCAAATCACTGGGAAACATGTCCTGAATCTCAAAAAGGATAGTCGACAAAGACCTTTATTCTATCAAATGGACGAGTCGACTGAACCACATAAGGTGAAAGACTTAGTAAATTTACAAGTCCAGGGTCCTTGACAATGAGCGTCGATAATACGTTGGAGCAATTACCATCAAGGGTTCATGAGGAAAGTGGAAGCACTTACAAACTCAACTTGGTTTTTACACAAATAGTATCATGGATAACACATAAGTACACTAGTGAGAACTTGGAGATTGAACGTGGAGCAAATGCATCAGTCCCTTAGTGTTCATAACCATCCTTGATGGTTACTTTGTAAATAGAATAAATAGGAAACTCATACATGGGATCAGGGGTCACAAAATTTTATAATATTCCCCATACCATTGGAGTACCTGAGTCAAAGAGCGAAACAGTTGAGTGAGAAACATGTATGTGTCTGCGTCCAGTCTTTTTTTACTTTTTCTTTGTTTAATGTTATTAATTGCATTTTAACTTATCATTTTCACAACCTGACTTCATTTAAAGTCTTTTTCCATGTTGTTGACATTCACGTAATGACTGTTCAATTCACACGTATGTGTGTTCATTTGCATAAATTGCTTTGGAGATTTTTCAAGTTAATCGCACAGACTCTTAAACTCATGATTGTTTACCAAAAACACCAGTAAACAAATTGGCATGCCCATTGGGACACTTTTATGCATATATTTTTGCAGAAAATAGGCGTCTTATGTTATTTTCTTTGTAATGTCTATCCATTTGTGAGGTTTTGTGTTGTACGCACTTGAGGAATAGTGAGCGACTTTTCGAAATGTCTCATAAAAATCAAACCCCTTTCCAAAGTAATAATCCAAACCTAGAAGAACAACCAACAATTACTAGTTTCAACAGTTCTATGGCTCCAACCTCAATCGAGGAAATGCCCGCTGCCATAAGCCAGGTAGTGGTGTATTCTATACTGCGAGATATGGAAGTTTCATCACCACAAGCGTCAACCGCACCAACCTTTTCTAGGTAAGTATGAAATTTAGGAGACCAAAGGCCTCCTTATCCAGGTTTCTCGCTACCTCGGAAAGAACACCTAATAGCATGCCAACTACAATGATGGCAAGTCTGCACCCTAGTATGTCAGTACATTCTAAAAACCCGATGGCAACGTCATCACTCTTTAATCCATATTTGGCTTCAGCATTCACTATGGGCAACTTTGGCCAACTAAAGCAAACACCAAGAGGTATGGCGTATTTTCCTCCCCAGGGTGCTTTGTCCTTGATCAATAACTCTCTCCAAGTTATGAGAGAGTTAATGGATGAAAGCAACCATGATATGGTCTATACAATTATGCAACAGATATGCAACATGTTTAACCCACTTATAGAAAACACGAATATGATTTATCAACAATTAGCTAATCAAATGTGTAAGATTGCTAATTTTTTTGGCGCACCACCAACATACGAACTCCAGTGCCTAACATTCCTCAAGGGGACACTCCCCAAAAAAAAGGGTTGTCGAAAATCGTTAAGGGCTAGAAGGCCTCGACATGGTCCTGGTTCAGCGGAACTAAGATACTGACCAAGTCATGAGACAAGCTCGACAGGACAATGTAGGGGTACTGGATAATACCACTAACGTCGTCGAATGCGTTTTGGTCCATAATGGCCACAACTTGGGCCTCCCTAAACCAAACTATATATCCCAACTGTATGAGTATGTAAGGAAAACCAAATCGCATAGGGTCTGAAAAGTACCAAAGTTTACCAAGTTTTCTGATGATACTAATGAATCTATTGTCGAACACGTTACCCAGTACCAGACCGAGGCTAGTGATTTAGCCAACAATGAGGATTCGAAAATTAAGTATTTTCCAAACTCATTGAATAAGAATGCTTTTACATGGTTCACTAACCTACCCCCAAATTCCTTCTTTACTTGGGCTCAATTAGAAAGGGTATTCTATGTGCAATTCTACACAGGGCAATGTAAGATTAGTCTCAAGAAATTGGCCAGTGTAAGGTGGAAGGTTGTTGAGAGTGTCAATGATTATCTCAATACGTTTAGAACCTTGAAAGCGAGATGTTTTACACAAGTGTCAGAACATGAATTGGTCGAACTGGTAGCAAGGGGTCTTGATTACTCCATTAGGAAGAAATTAGACACCCAATACTTAAAAGACATGGTCCACTTAGCCGATAGAGTTCGACAAGTCGAGCGATTGAAGGTTGAGAAAGCTAGTGCCTCCAGATTCTAGAAAAAGAAGGTGGCATATGTCGAAGTCGACAACATAGGGAATTCATCTGAATCATAGTTTAAGTATGTGGAGAAAATTGAGGTTAATGTGGCAGAACTAAAGCCAATGCCTCATTACACATGCAAGTTGTTGAAACCCTTAAATAAGAAGAATCCCGTCTGTCATACCCCAAATTTGTCCAACCTGTTTATATACTCGCCCATTATCTATCATATGATGTTTCTATCAGAAGGTTGAAATGAATCGAGTCAAGTTTCATGTTGGGTTTTATCAGGGAGGTCATAAGTGAAGATGTTTCGTGGTTGAAGATTATTCGGGGCCAGATCATTCCTATTTTAGGGATTTTGTGTAGTAAAGTTCTTGTTTTATGTTTCCATGATTAAAACATATGCAAGTGAAGCTTCAAAAGAACTCCTGGCATAATTCAAGAGGTGATTAGTTTGTTTGTAAGATCATGTTTTTTTGACGTGCTTCCGAGAGCAGTTTTGCCAATGAGGGTGTTTATATCTTAAAATGAATTGATGAGACCATATGGAAGTTCTTGTGTATGCCCATGATGATCTTGATCCCTGGTCAGCTATGTGGAATTTTTGTGGAAACAAAGCAAAGATATGTTCTCATTTTCATGGCAAATTAAGAAAATTAAGATGGGATTATTTGGTTTTAAGTGCTTGTTAAGTCATATTTCAAGATAATTACAAGTCGTGTTTCAAATAGGTACAAAGACCGCGTGGTTAAAAGGGCTAAAGCTTGGGACACATTTATTTTGGTATTTTGTTTTTAACCGTATCTTCAAGGCCATGCAGCAGGATGATTTCAAGTCTCGATGAATTCACATTTTAGGGTGACCATTCAAATTTTATCATCAAAACAAGACGGCGTGTGATCTAAGGGGTTCATAATGCATGTGTTTCAAGAATTTAAAGATAATGGAGCTGGTGAGTAAATTTTTGTGGCCAAATCATAGAAGAAAACTCACAACTGATAAGCCAATATAAATCATGGTTAGAGTAACACATAGTTGGACTCAATAGCCATTTTACAAAACCAAAAGTTCACTGCGACGTGCAACTTGGATGGCATTAGTACAAGCTAAAAGATTACAACCATTGAGAGATTTAGTGCAATGTTTGATTTCCTGCTAAGACCTTGAGTTTGCTTCCAAGTTTTCCAAAGATTGGCTTTGGGCCTAACTTTTTCATTATCCCCATTGATCGGGTATGCTCCTGCTAATGCATATGGGAAGTCCTGCTGGTGTTGAAAATCTCGCATTAGATAAAAGGGAATCATACATATGCGATTAGGACCATCGAGTGAAGAAGTGAAGGAATTATTGTGAACATACCAATCATATACCTAAATACTCCGTGCGGATATGCGATCGGGTTGTGGTTATTTCAGCAACGCAATTCCTTTGGATACCATGTGCAGAGTCGGCGGCATGTCTTGAGAGGAGGTCGATAAAGTGATTTCATGTGTGTTTGCGGTATCCGATTTCCAGAACAAAGGGACAAACTCGTACAACACTCGGTGCACCATCATGCTGCCGTTCATAAGGTTTGTGCGAAATGAAATGTACGGAAATGTCACGCGGAAACCGCAAATTAATTAAGGCGTGAGGCTGATCTGCACGTACACAGAAGGACAACATAAGCTCACAATGAATGTCAGACATAGTCCAAAAAGCCACAAGCCCTCGTACAGTTTCACCTCATAAACAATCTCATGATACTCCTGATAGCACATGTGCCCAAGTGGTGGTTACAAAGTCTGAAAACATTAGTAGTAGGTGGGTCCAGGCCACAGAAAAAGAGTGCCATAAACCGATTGATCATCCTGATGATATTGCAATGGGTAAAGATTTAGCTATGGGAATATCTTTGAACATGCAAGAAAAGCATCCACACGAGGAACTATCTAAAAATCCAATGTATAAAGGAGTTAATAAGATGTCTGATATAGATGGTATGCAGCTCAATAAAGGACATAGTAGTGTCTGTGAAAAAGTACAACCGGATGAGGACAGTAATAAAACCAGGATGCAGGAGAATCAGGCTACGAATGTTGGTGTTACCGATAGCAGCAGTCCACAGGCTGAAAGCAGAGACTTGAATACTTCAAATGGTTTTTCTGGCTTTGCAAAAATAAAAACAAGTTCTTGCTTCAAACAGCACCCATCACTTGAACTAACATTGAAAAGGATGGGAGAAGTAAAAGATGTTGAACATGTCACAGGTGATGAATGTAATGTTTTGAGACATTCAGATCTGTCAGCATTCTCCAAATATAATACAGCTTCCTCTTACCAGGCTCAGACTGGAAATGTCGGAAGCTGTTCCCCACTAGACAATAGTTCAGTTGCACCGAATACAAAGACAATACAGAACTTCACATCCCATTCAAATGCCACTCTTCCAAATCAACAGTCTAATGGGAGCAACAACATTAACGACCTGGCTTCCACTAATACATATGTTAGCACCAAACCTGAAAATTTTGACAAGAAACTTGAGTCATCGAGAGGGATTGGCTCTTTTATTTCTTCTGAACTCCAAATCGTGCAAAATAATTGTGTCTCTACATCTCAGAAGAAGACTTCAACCCAGGAAGAATGCGCCGGAAGCGTTGAAGGACAGGTAGGAGGCTTTGAACAAGGATTCCAAGTCGAGCATGCTCAGCATCAACTTCAACATTGTAACCGCATCGTCCACAAGGAGGCAGTAGATCTCCGATCAGTTCATGATCTCTTAGTTGAAAGCACAAGCAAAGATGATCAGCAATGTATGTCAAATGCGCGTGGAGAGCCAGCAGAAAGTAATGGCATAACTACAAAATATGGTTTGGATGGAAGTGCAGCTGAGAGTGATCATGGGAGCAATGGGCAGGATGGAAACAACACTTTGACAATCAGAATGATAAATGTGAGAAACGACATGCTGGCTGAAGGCTTTGGCTTGCCTGGTATTGTATCAATATTATTCACAGGAATTGAGATGAAGCACTATGCATATTCAAATTTGTCACGAAGTTCTCACAGTCGCAAGAGCCGCAAATGTCTTTTCTTGTGCCTACCCGGTCAATCTTGTCAAACCTGCACATCAACAGATACCTCCAAAATACCAAAAAGGGAAAGAGAACAGTTACCATTAGTTTCCTCCGCTACAACCTTTCCCTTTCGACTCATCGCTCCCCTCTCGATAAAATCAGCTCCCATTGACCCTCTTAATCATCATCACACCCTTCATGATTCACAAAGCAATTCACAAAACCTGAAGAAGAAAAAACAAACAGTGGACAAATATTATTAGGCTGGTTCAACAATCATGACCAAATTGACAATAATAAAGCTCTGAACCTTAGCAAACAAGCTCATTCACAGATGATAGTAACTGGCTTTGTTCCCACTACCTGTGTATCCAACTGTTCGTTCCAATTATACAGCAAATGTTCGAATATAAATTACGCGTTTAACGTGTTCGACAGAATGCCTCAACGGGATGTAATTTCTGGGAACGCTGTGACATTCGGTTATGCTGATATTGGAAACACGGGATTCGCGCAGCTTGTGTTTGATTCGATGTGCTACCTTTTACGACTCACGACCTCTATTCAGAATCGCTTCATCTTGGAGATAACTTTGGAATCGTTTACTCTATTCGATTTTTTGTTCTACCATGGTTGTGTTGTAATTGTGTTGTTGCCATAATTTGTCATGTATGAGTACTGATACTCCAGGTCTTCTTTTCGCTGCATTGTGTTTTAAATCCAACTCAGTTTCGGTTATTCAGTACAACAGTAATGATTATGCAACACAAACAATTTCCAGCTCTACCTGGAGAAAACCGTGTTGGTGTTGCTCCATCTTCCTCAACAAATTCTGCAACCTGCACAATCAAATTAAGACAAAGAACATAATTCAGTTTCCATCATACAAGCATGAGCCCCAAACAGTTTCAGCCGCTAAAAAAAAAACAATAGTTCTGTCTTTGCTTATGGACAGACAGGAAGTGGGAAGACGTGCACTATGTGGGGTCCTGCCAATTCTTTGGCTGAAGAAAATGTAGCAAAAGAACAACAAGGACTTACACCCCGTGTTTTTGAGAGACTGATTGCGCGCATTAAGGAAGAGCAAACAAAACATTCTGATCAACAGCTCAATTGTCAGTGCAACCGTTTTTTTGGAGATATACAATGAACAGGTTACAGATCTGTTGGGTCCGAGTCAAAGAAACCTTCAGATCATAGAAGATGTCAAATCAGGCGTGTATGTTGAGAATTTTACCGAGAATCAGGTGTCTTCAATGGCGGATGTTACTCAGCTTTTACTGAAGGGATTATCAAACAGGAGAGTAGGTGCAACCAGTATAAATTCTGAAAGTTCCAGCTCACATACTGTTTTTACTTGTGTTGTTGAGTCTCGATGCAAGAGTATAGCAAGTGGTAGAGGACGAGGTATGCGTCTTGCTAATGTACATGAGGAGTTTGTGAAGTTATTACAGCAAGCTAAGAGTGAGGCAGCTGCTGCATTTGGAAATGATGGGGTTTATTTGGAGAAGTACGTTCAAAATCCAAGGCGCATTGAGTTCAGGTTCATTGCAACATCTTCAAAGACGGGCATCAATCGAATACTCTTTTGCTCACTGCTCTCATGGACTTGTATTCACAATGTCAGAAATATGATGATGCGCGTAAGCTGTTTGATAAATTGCCTATGAGAGATACTGTGGCTTGGAATGTGATGATCTCTTGTTGTATTCGAAATAATCGGACCCGGGATGCTTTGAGTTTGTTTGATGTTATGCAGAGTGAAAATTATAAATGTGAGCCTGATGATGTAACGTGTTTACTTCTTCTTCAAGCGTGTGCTCGTTTGAATGCCTTGGAATTTGGTGAATGGGTTCATAGTTATATTATGGAACATGGTTTGATGGTGCTCTCAATTTGTCTAATTCTCTCATATCAGCGTATTCGCGGTGTGGTTGTGTAGATAAGGCTTATGAGGTGTTTATGAGAATGAAGAATAGAAGTGTTGTTTCATGGAGTGCAATGATATTTGGTTTGGCAGTGAATGGGTATGGGAGAGAAGCTATTGAGGCATTTGAAGAGATGCAGAGAAATGGCATTCAGCCGGATGATCATACATTCACGGGCGTCCTTTCTGCTTGCGGTCATTCTGGATTGTTAGATGAGGGGGTGTCGTTTTTTGATCGAATGATCTCAAAGCTTAGGATAACACCAGCCATCCACCTTTATGGCTGCATGTTTGATCTCATGGGTCGTGCTGGCTTATTTGATAAGGCTTACCAGCTTATCACGTCGATGGAGGCAAAGCCAGATTCTACAGTGTGGCGGACCTTGCTCGGGGCGTGCAGAATTCATGGTCATGTTACACTTGGTGAACGAGTAATTGAACATTTGATTGAATTGAGAGTTCGAGAAGCTGGAGATTATGTTTTGCTTCTGAATCTTTATTCTTCAGCTGAACAATGGGAAAAGGTTGCAGAGTTCGTGAATTTGATTCTCTGTTGTGGATTACTATCTGTGACAGGTTTATATGCAGTTGCGGCTCAGCACGACGATAATACGACAACTCCAAGCTGCAACAACATTAGATCATGAATACTACTCAATAGCAGCTCTAACCATCCAACAACAACATCAACAACTCTAATCATCTACCTACAAGTTGATTGCGACATGTTCGATGCCGACAAAGTGCGTGAGCTACGGCTTGGCTTCTGAATTGCAGTTTGTACCAGCTAGCTCGATTTACTTCGAGGTTACAAGTTGGGAAGGATGGAGATAGAGTGAGCGAGAAGAATGAATGGGTTATCAGCAGCTTTATGTATTCAATGAAAACAGAGCAGAAATTCGATAACCATAAGCCAACAACAAAACAGTTTCGCCGACAACAACTGGACCACCGTTTTCCGACAAGCTCCTGCGACAACAAATTTGATTCTGCAGTGCAAGAACATCTCGTCCAACCCTCATATCTGAGAATGATTGGAAATGTTTCTGCGTAGAATGGGGTGCTACAGAGGCCAAAGGAATATCTGTGAAGATTGAGAATATTAGTGATTCTATGATTGCTATACCTGGATCTTGTAAAGAGACGGTGATATGTGATGACCAGTTGGCCAATTGGGATAAAGTGAATAACAGTGGGTTGAACAAAGGTAAAAAGGCTGCATAGTTCTCACCGGTTGCTTCGACGTTAATTCTTAACGGATTCATCACAGAATATCAGACCATACACTTGAGGCCTATGAAGGCGATGGCTCTAACTGGAGACTGGCCAAAAGTAATACACCTGGTAATATTGGCAGTTTTGAAAGATGTTTTGTTGGCTAACAGTGAAATGCAGGTGTCTCCAGTTGTTGTTGGGTTGTCACTTAACTCACTTGAAAATGAGTGCACCATTAGATTAGGATTTGTTGGTCTAATTAAGAGACTACTAGGGATGGCTGAATTTCTTGATGACAGTCACTTCACAAATGTGGAGTCAGCATTGGTTGCTCTTGGCTGCAAAGAATGCCTTGTCCCAATTGAACATAGAGAATCCATTAAATATGAAATGTTGTGTGATGTGTTGACTAAGTGCAGAGTTTTAACAACCACCACTTGATACAACCTTCATAAAAGACAAAGACAAGAGAGTTGAGCTAGTACAAAATTTGAAACTTACACATCTAGTTCTGCCACAGTTTCATCAAACCAACGTCTTCATGGCGTCTTGATTACCATAGAAGTCGAACTCAACTGGTTGTTGAAACGTGTTGCTCTGAAATAAGTTGGATTTGAATTCTGAATCGTGAATCCAATAACCAAAATGCGTTGCTGCAAAAACCGTCTTCTTATGATGAGAGTCTCGCGCCGGCTCTTATCCGATGGTAATGTTGTTCGAGCTAGGCTGGAGGATGTGAAGTGATCCACATTTCTGGTCCAACTGTAGCAACACAAACCTCATAACATCGGAGATGTGCGAGGTCGTAACAAATCTGTTTGAACCAAATTGTTAGGACTGCGACGAATTCACCATCGAACCGTTGTTAATGAAAGAGAGGTTGAAAGGATGACTTTATTTGCATCAAATCATGCCATTGATTTCTTTCCATAGAATTTATTTTATTGGACAAAATCCCAACTTTATTTCTGAAAATTCATCAAAGCAGTGTGGCATCTTTCCTTGTTGATGACGACATGCTCCCGAAGATCGAATACAGGGATATTGCGTCACACTGAATCAATATCAGATTGTTAGAATCTCTTGACTCCATCAGCATCGAATATGTCGACGTCAGTTTGTTGGTGAATGATTAGAGTTGCTGATGCTGTAGTAGTCGGTGGTTCTATCACAGCATGTGTTGCACTTTGATTGAACAAAAATCATGAAGGGAACTAACAAAGCCAACAAGATAAATCCCCATAAAAGGCATAAGGTCCAATAGAAGAACAATTTCCAATCCTAATGGGGTGGAGACGTAGAACTCATTTCTGTACCTCGTGGCCTCGAACCAAAACACCTTCTGCAACAACAACTTCGTCTCCAATCAGCCCCTAGCCATAATAACAAAGAGGAAGAGCATTCTCAGCAGACCAAGAGTTTGTTTTCAGTTAAGAATGAAGAAATACCACATCAGCAAGTTTGTATCAGTAAAATTGTTGTGTTACCACAGTGAAAATCATGAGTAAATAACAGAAGATACAGTCAGCACAAACAGACGAAATTCAGAGACAAGAAAATAGGACAGCAGAGCCAGATTCACTAAAATGGAAAGACATGGTCTGGGCATCAAAAAGTGCTAGCAGAAATGATACACTATCTTGATTCAAACATAAAAAAAACCCTAATCTCCCATCATATATATTTTGTTACCATTCATTCAGAAAGGAGGCTGGTAGAAAAAAAAGGAGAAACCCTAACCATTGCAGCAGCCACCCCAAACTCTTCACCAATTTCATCCTCATCATCCACCCATTCTTGCAGCAACCTTAACCTTCGTTTCATTTCCCTCACCTTTGAACACCGTTTTCGAACAGCTCATACTACCACCTCAACTTCAAACCCAACTCAACAATCCATCTTCCTCATAAACTCACTGTAAACTTTGCAACCAGCATCCAAACCACAGCAGTACTTTCATCGAACACGTGGTGAGCGAGATTGTAGACCATCAGAAATCAAGCTGCCATCGTTCCGATAATCAACCAGCCACCGCCGCACCGCCAAAAGAAGAACAGAAACGGAAGTGAAGGAGAAGAGTGAGAAGTCGAAACCAAGCAGAAGGAGTTTCGAATTTGAGGTAGTTTGACTTTTGTTCATTGCGTTTTCATGCTCACGTCTTCGTTTTGATTTTGCGGTATTCGAATCTGAGTGTGTTGCTTACAAGTGCCACGGTTGTGTTCGTATATCCCCAGTGCATACGTGTTTGTATCTTTCTGTTTGGTCATCACAATCTAATGTCTTTTGTTTTCTGTTTCTATTATTTTATTGAATCTCAAATGAAATGTTTAGAGTTTTATAATTTTATTTTGGTAAATTTAAGTTATAGATATATAAATTTCTTTTTCTAATATATTGTAAATATTCTAATATCTATTTGTAAATATTTTAATATTTATTTTGTAAATACTATATACATATTACTTTAGGTTTTCTTATATAATTTTTAGATTATTTTACATATCTAATTTTCTATTTATTTTTTTCTTTAAAGTTTTAAGGACCTTATCTTATTTATTTTAAGAGTTTTCTTATATATATTTAGAATGTCATTTCTCTTTTTGTTTTGTTAGAACTTTGTAAAGTATATTGTGGTTTTAAAAAATTTTTATTTCCTTGTAAACGTTGGATCTGAGACCACTTCTCTTTCAACGCTTTTTCCTCCTAAAACTTCGGTCCCGTATCGAGTGTATCTCCGAAAACATTTTCAAACAAATTCTTGGTATTGGATTAAAGAGAGAAGATTGGGTGTAGACCCCTTCTTCTTCGAGTGTTGGGATGCCCACTGTAGTGAGGGTGGTTTCGACACTCGTCTTTCAATACGAAGACGTTTTCAGTCCCTCCTATCCTAAAAAACCTCGGTTTTGTATCAAGTCCCTTTTAAATCATCTTTAAAGCTTTTTTTTCTCTTTGTATTGGATTAAAAATAGAGGATTGGGTGTAGACCCCTTCTTCTTCGAGCGTTGGGATGCCCACTGTAGTGAGGGTGATCTCGACACTCGTCTTTCCATACGAAGACGCTTCTAAACTTTTTTCTCCTAAAGAGCCTCGGCTCCGTGCCGAGTGCATTTTCAAAACCTCGGTCCCGTACCGAGTCCTTTTTTCAGAAAATCTTCCAAATTAATTTCTCTTTGTATTGAATTAAAAAGAGAGGATTGGGTGTAGACCTCTTCTTCTCCGAATGTTGGGATGCCCACTGCAGTGAGGGTGGTTTCGATATTCGTCTTTCAATACGAAGACGCGACTTCTTCCACCACCCCTCCTGTCACAACTTCTTTCCGTCACCTAAAACCTCGGACCCATACCGAGTGCATTTTCAAATCATTTTTACGATGAAAACTTGAATGGTCGTGGAGTGGTTAGGCGTAGGCCTTCTCCTATCCCGAGTGCTGACGTTTACCGTAGGGTTCTCTGTCGCAAGGCACTTACCATTCAAAACCAAAAACAATTAAATAAGAGAATGAAGTTCTCTTTGCATTGAATTAAAGAGAGAGGATTGGGTGTAGACCTCTTCTTCTCCGAGCGTTGGGATGCCCACTGTAGTGAGGGTGGCTTCGACGCTCGTCTTTCAATACAAAGACGCCTCGTTCGCCACACCCTTTTATAACAAAAACTTTGAGATAACGAATTGGGTACTACCCGTAGGGGTTACTATCCGAGGACCTGTCTCGCCCCCTAAAAAAACATTCCAATCAATCAAATGTGACTTCTAGCCCCGCGTGGCGAAAACTAATCAATCTTTCAAAAGGATATGTTACGTCCGTTCTACCGCAAACAGGTAATGCCTAAGTCTCCAACGAATGAGCAGCAAAACACCTAACTGCTAGAATGCGCACAATAACGTCATCCATAAAAAACATCAACACACCGTAGGCCGAACTACGGCTGCTCTGATTCTTTACTTTCTCAAGTAAAGATACGTAGGCACAAGGGCCACAATCCTTGTCGAGCATATTCCCCTCATATCTGTAGTTCCCCGAACTACGTCGACTCTGACTTTCTCAAATCTATTGAGAATACGTAGGCCTAGGACCGCGAAGTCCTACCGAGTCCGTTCTCTCTCTTCTTCCCCCGTTACCTCTCTTTCCCCGTTTCTAAACCCTTCTCTCTATCTTTTAGAACACTCTTTATAGCATAATATTTAAGCAAATAAAATTACACATCGACGAACAAAAGGTTCCCATCGAGTACGATGGATGCGAGGGGTGCTAATACCTTCCCCTCGCATAACCGGCTTCCGAACCCGTTCTTGGTCGCGAGACCATCTTATCCATTTCTTTCTTAAGGTTTTCTCGATATTTTCCTTTCCCCTAATGGGATAAATAAAGTTCGGTGGCGACTCTTCTGTCTATCTTTTTCGCCTCCCCGTCGTTGCACGATGCATTTTTCGAGTAGCGACAGATGGCGACTCTGCTGGGGACCCCTAGCGAGCCAAGCCTAATTTGCTTGTCGCATTTGTGATTTATTTGCTGTTATTATTTATTGTTGTATTCACTAACCTGTTGGGTTTATTGGATTGGTTTGTGAGGATAAAGGCTTTCTACCCGAGCTTTCAAGTACACACTAAGATAGGAGGTGATTTCTTTCTGATTTGCGAGACTTAGGACTCGTTGAGTTGGATCGAATTCCACCGCTCAGATGAGACCCCGTTGGAATGATTATGTCTTACGTGTAGTCGTAATGACGTCTTTATTTCCGACGTGGGAGTCCGCGACTCTGAGGACCTTTGTAGAACCTTATTCCAAAGGTCGCTAAGACATGACTCTATGTTCATCCTTTGAAGGGATTACCGTCTTACGAGTAGTCGTTATGATGGAAAACTTTCGAGGGCTAGTGCATGGGACTTTGTTTAAAAGCCTTTGGGATACCCTCTTACAAACCAATAGATAACCCACCCGATGGGAGAAATATTTTGTGTTGTTTTTGCAGGACCAGTGATCTTGATCTCGTTTTGTGTTCTTTATCATGTGCATTCATAAAACATTGCATTGCATATCACTTCTCGCATATCAAGGGACTTAAGAGACTGTGATTATCTCAGGTATTGGTGAATACAATGACTGACCAAAGAAAGCGAAGCACAAATTCCATCAAGTTTAGAGAACCAAAGCTGGAACTAATTCAAGACATTCTGATTGACGTACCAAAGGCTATCAAGATCAACTTTCAGGGGAAGTATGGGAAATTGCTTGATCTCCTCCATTCTAGGGTCGATACTTGGGCTTTGTTCGCTATGGCTCAGTTCTATGATGCACCTCTCAGATGTTTCACTTTTCAAAACTATCAGTTGGCCCCTACTCTTGAGGAATATTCTCACATTTTGAACATCAAGATTAAGGATCAACCTATATACACAGGCTTGGAAGAAGAACCAAAACCTCCTGCCATTGCTCTTACTCTACGTATGACCAAAGAGGAAGTCAAAGAGGGTCTAACCAGTAGAGGGGGTGTTCAGGGTTTTCCATTGAAATTTCTGCTAGAAAAGGCTGCTCAATACAAGGTGGATGAAGATTGGGAAAAGTTCGGAATAAGCGTTGCTCTAATGATTTATGGGATTGTCCTCTTTCCAAATATGGACAATTTCATAGACATCACTGCCATCGTTCTCTTCATGCAGAAGAATCCCATCCCTACACTCCTTGCCGATGTTTATCACTCTATTCATTGGAGGAGTGAAAAGAAGGCGGGAATGATCCAATGCTGCTCTCACCTACTATACAAGTGGTATGCTTCTCATTTGCCCAAGAAAGGGCCGTTCGTGGAAAACAAGAAGAAATTAAAATGGTCTCAACGCATCATGTCTCTGGAAGCTAGTGATATTGCTTGGTACTCTCCTGAGTACTATGATGTTGAAATCATTTTTAGTTGTGGAGAATTCAGTAATGTACCTTTGATCGGTAGGGCCGGTTGTATTAACTATAACCCAGTCATGGCATTACGTCAGTTGGGCTATGCTATGGAGGGCGAGCCCGAAGCAGAGAAGGTTCAGAGTTTCTTTTTGCTAGCCACATCAGAGGACCCTGCGTTTGTCAGGAAGATTGCTAAGGCTTGGGGTAAGATTCATACAAAGGGGAGGAAGGAGTTAAAAGCGAAGAATTGCGTGGCAAAGGAGCCATACAACCGGTGGTTACTAGCTAGAGTAGCTGAAAGGTCGTTACCATTTCCCTTAGAGCCCTCTATGCAAGAAGCACCTCCTGCTCCCACTCATGTGTCCATAGAAGAATATGAAAAACTGAAGCTAATAGTGGAGAGATTGACTAAGGAGAACCAGAACCTTCAGAATGAAGTCCACCAAGCAAAGGTGGAGAGCGGTCAGTATAAAAGAAAGGTGGAGTTTGAACAGGATCAAGCAGCTGAAAGTAGCAAGAAGCTAAAATTAGAAACGGATTTGAGAGTCAGGTACCAGCAGGGTTACGAAGGGGCTGATGCATCATTAACAACTCTCCGACAACGCTTAAAGGACACCAAAGCTTCTTGTGATAGGGCATGGCACTTCTTTGAGATAGCCTCTGCCGAAAAGAAGGAAATACGAGAGAATCTTGAGGCTGATATTGGGGATCTTGAAGAACGACTGAGAAATGCCTTGACCCTAGTGGAAAATGAACGAAGACTCAAAGAGGAGGCATTGAAAGACTCATATGTCACGTCTGACCTGTGGAATAACAAATGTCAAGAATTGGAAACTGCCCAAGAAACAGCCCTTCTGTGGAGGAATCGTTTCGAGGCTTTGCAAAGAGATAGTGCGCAGTGGCTCGAGAAGGAGGCTCAGCTCAATGAGTTGTTGGACACCCATGTGGATTCTATTTGTTATTACCAGTCGACTCTGGATATGTGTCGTGCTAGGTACAACAATTTGGTGGAGCATTGCAACCTCATGATCCGTGATATCCCATGGAGGTTGGAAAGCGCCATTCAAGACTTGGAAGGGAATGATGTCCCCCCTTCTGTTCACCACTTTATCCAGCTCTGCGACCAAATGGTTAGGAGGTTCATGTTTGAGACGAAGAAGCTTGAAGAACGTCTCCAAAAGAGAGAATTTTAGTTATTCAGTTATCTTTTGTAGCACGACTTGTAGTTTCGACTTATTCAGCTTTTGTCTGTATGAATTTTTTCTAAAATTAATGAAAGATTGTTTTTTGGTCCAAATTGTGCACTTCTTTATTATTCAGTCATGATTCTATGATACCAATGATAATCACAAGCCTCGAAAGTCTCTCGAGCATTTTGCATACGTTTGCGCATTTTTTTTCTTTTTGCATTTCCTACAACCCGATCTTACACACCGCTTACCCCTTTCAGAAAGAGTAAAGCAAGCTGACTTCACGGCATCGGTATAACACAAGGAATAGCCAGAAGAGAATCATGGATCAGATAGAGCAAGACCAGGCTACTATGAGGAGCGAGATGCTAGGCATGAAAACGCAGATGAATCAACTCATGGAGGTGATTCAGAATATGGCCAGGAGTCAAGAGGAGATGAGACAAGCAGCAGAGAGGAACGCTAATCAGACTTTGGCTGGTGCAATTCCCAATGCAAATGGTGCAATTCCAATTCCTGTTGATGCCACCCCAACCCCTGTTGGGGCAATTCCTACTTCTGCCGGCGCCGTACCTATCAACACCGTCCCTCCGCCAGTCGGTACTACTCAACCTCATGGCACTGCAATCCCAATACCAGTCCAGTACGATGAACATGAGGGCTTCTATGAGAATTCAGCTGAAGCGTGTGCACCCCAAACCGCTGAGTTGGAGAAAAAGTTCAAGGCCTTACAAGAGGTGGTAAGGGCATTGCAAGGCCCCGATGTTTTGGGACTGGATGCCGCTGAAATATGTCTTGTACCCGGAGTTAAGATACCTCCAAAGTTTGTAATTCCAACCTTCGAGAAGTACAAGGGTAACAGTTGTCCTAAGACCCACATAAGGTCTTACTGTAGGAAGATGGCCGCCTATTCTGATGACGAGAAGTTACTAATCCATTTCTTTCAAGATAGCTTAACAGAGGCATCCCTAGAATGGTATATGCACCTTGAACGATCCAACGTAAGAAGCTGGAAAGAGTTAGCGGACGCTTTCGTGAAGCATTATCAGTATAATACCGACATGGCTCCGAATCGTATGCAACTTCAGAATTTGACTCAGAAGCCGAATGAGTGTTTTAAGGACTTCGCGCAGAGATGGAGGGGAGTAGCCGCAAGGGTATAACCTCCACTGATGGAGAAAGAACTGACAGACCTATTCATGGGCACGCTACAATGACCGATCTTTGAGCGGTTAGCATCCTCAACCTCCACGGTGTTTTCTGAACTTGTTATGGCTGGAGAGAGATTAGAGAGTTTCATGAAGGCGGGAAAAATTCAGAATGCAGGCGGATCTGCAAGCGGGGTCAAGAAGCCTTATCAGGGTTTCATTAAGAAAAGGGAAGGCGAAGCTAGTGCAGTGTTCACCAATGGAGGGAGAACTCACCAAGGTTATCACCACATTGCTGCCATCGCTCCACAGCAACCACTTCTATTCCGGCAAATCAGCCTGCGCCTCAGCAAAATCGACAACAACAACCCTATCAACCAAGACAAAATCAGTATCAAGGGCAGAGAAAGCCAGAAAGGAGGCTTGATCCAATTCCGTCCACTTACGCCAAATTGCTTCCGTTCTTGTTGAAAGCAGGTCTCGTTCAACTTAGGGAAATGAAAGATCCTCCGGCTGTTCTCCCCTACGGCTACGATGTAAATGCGAGATGTGAGTTCCACTCTGGCGCCCCAGGCCATAGCATCGAGAATTGTAAGGCTTTAAAATACATTGTGCAAAATCTTATCGACTCCAAAGCGATAAACTTTACCCGAAATACTCCGAACATCAAATCTAATCCAATGCCACCTCACCACTCAACAAACATGATTGAAGGCTCTAAGGGGATCCGATTAATTTCGGATATTGAGAAATTGAGGACCCCACTTTCCACTATTAAGGAGCAACTCTTGTTGAAAAACATTTACCCAGGATGTCCAACTGATTGCCATGTTTGCATGGACGGATCTCAAGGATGCGCTGAGCTGAAGAAGGGCATACAAGGCCTGATTGAGCAGGGTGTATTAGTAGCAGAACAACTATCAAAGATTGAGGAAGTTGCTACTCTTGAAATTCCGTTCGAAACATTGGAGATACCATATGATGATGGATATGAGCTTTGGATCCCAGTTGACAATTCGAACCGCACACCATTGACCATACCGTGCGATGAGGAAGAATGGGACAACATGTACGGACATACTTCTATCCCACTGCAGATCCCGTATGATCCAGTTAAGATACCTATGTCTCCACCATCAATGAACCAGCTTGTCATTTCGACCCCATCTCCGTTTCCGTACAAGAGCACCAAAGCTATACCTTGGTTATACGATGAAACTGTTTTTCTCAACGGACAGAAGGTGGCAGAAGAAGATGTATTGGAAGAAAAGAAGACTGTAGGGAACATCGTGGGAACCGGAGGCGTCACTAGAAGTGGTCGAATCTTCGCTCCGACTGCACCTCCTGTCAACAGCAGTGACAATACAAGGAAAGGTACTGCCGTACCGAGCACCAATGAACAGGGGCAGTCATCTAAACAGAAAGGCATCCCAAATGATGAAGCGGAGGAGTTTCTAAGAATCATTCAGAAAAGCGATTACAAAGTGATTGATCAGCTCAATCAGACGCCCTCGAAGATATCCATGCTGTCATTGTTAATGTGTTCGAAGGCCCATCAAGAAGCACTGCTAAAATTCTTGAAGGCAGCTCATGTGCCAGAGGAGATATCAGTAGTACAGTTTGAAGAAGTGGTGGGAAATATTGCATCAGGTCATATTTTGAGCTTTAATGATAGTGAATTACCTCCCGAAGGTAAAAATCATAACAAGGCCTTGCACATTACCATCGAATGTGTGGATGTTGTATTCTCTAGGGTGCTCGTTGACACTGGATCATCGCTGAATGTATTACCCAAAAGCTCGTTGTGCAAGCTGTCAATTGAAGGACTTGTGATGAAGCCAAGTCAAACTATTGTAAAAGCTTTTGATGGAGCTAAGAGAACTGTGGTAGGCGAGGTTGACCTCCCGATCAAGATCGGACCTCATACTTTCATCATTACATTTTACGTAATGGATATATACCCCGCTTACAGTTGCCTTCTTGGTCGTCCGTGGATTCATTCCGCAGGCGCTGTAACTTCAACCTTGCATCAAAAGATCAAATTTATGATTAACAATCAGATGGTCATCATTGAGGGTGAGGAAGATGTTCTTGTGAGCCATCTTGCTTCTTTCCGCTACGTGGAAGTAGGAAATGAGGTGCATGAGACACCGTTTCAAGCTTTTGAAGTGATCAATGTTGAAATGATTTACGAAAAGCCAGCATCTTCAATAGTGACTTGGAAGGACGCGAGGACGGTGATAGAGGAAGGACATCCGCGAGGATGGGGCAGGGTGTTGGAATTGCCCGTCAACAAAAATGGAGCTGGTCTAGGCTACAAGCAGAAGAATGCAACTGATAAGGGCAAAGAGCTTGTAACTCCGTTGGTTTTTACTAGTGGAGGCCACCTTGTCGATGGTCAAGTCATGTTTTTGGAAACTGAAACCGAAGATCATGAAGAGCTGTGTATGGTGTATCCTAGGGCGCCTAATCAAACTTTGAACAATTGGAGAGTCGTTGAAATCCCCGAAGTTACTCTAGTAGACGAGTAATCCCCTTTTATTTTATCTATAAAAAAAAATCATATGCTCTGCCCAAGGCATATGTATCATGTTGTAGGGCCTTTTGCTTTTAAAGCATAACTTATCATCAATAAATAAACTTTCGCATCCAATTACGCTCTCTTTCTTTCATTTTTACTTTTTGCACATAAAATTATCTTTGAAAGACAATGTTTTGTTTTATTTTCCTTTTTTCTGTCAACCTTTTCTAAAAATATAAAAAATAAGAATAAAGCATGAAGTCATTCATCGTGCAGATCTTCCCTTGCTCCTGTCAATAACGATCCCGCTATGGTCCAATATGACTTTGATAACCCGATCTACCAAGCCGACGAAGACTGCGAGGAAGATTGTGATCTCCCAGAAGAGCTAGCTAGACTATTGAAGCAGGAGTCAAAGGTCATTCAGCCCTACCAAGAAGAGGTCGAAGTCATCAACATGGGAACTGAGGAGGATGCCAAAGAAATCAAGATAGGCGCAGCTTTAGAGTCAGAGGTTAAGTCAAAACTGATAATATTGCTTCGAGAGTATGTTGACGTATTTGCTTGGTCTTACAAAGATATGCCCGGTCTAGATGAAGAGATTGTGATGCACAGACTACCTCTCAAGGAAGGCTGCCCGCCGGTGAAGCAAAAGTTGAGGAGAACAAAGCCAGAGATGTCTTTCAAGATCAAAGAAGAGGTACAAAAGCAATTGGACGCTGGTTTTCTGGCAGTATCCAACTATCCGCAATGGATAGCGAATATTGTCCCAGTACCTAAAAAGGATGGGAAGGTGCGAATGTGTGTAGATTATAGAGACCTTAATAGAGCGAGTCCGAAAGATGACTTCCCTTTGCCACACATTGATGTGCTAGTAGACAACACAGCCCAATTTTCTGTATTCTCATTTATGGATGGCTTTTCTGGATATAACCAGATTAAGATGGCGCCCGAAGATATGGAAAAGACGACTTTCATCACTCCATGGGGAACTTTCTGTTACAAGGTTATGCCATTTGGACTTAAGAACGCAGGCGCAACATATCAGCGAGCAATGGTCACTCTTTTCCATGACATGATACATAAAGAGATTGAGTGTTATGTAGACGATATGATTGCGAAATCCCAGACTGAGGAGGAGCACCTTATCCACTTGGGAAAGCTATTCGCCCGGTTAAGGAAATTCCAGCTGAGACTAAATCCCAACAAATGCACTTTTGGTGTAAGATCTGGTAAATTGCTAGGTTTTATTGTGAGCCAGAAAGGGATTGAAGTCGATCCAGATAAGGTCAAAGCTATCCAGGAAATGCCGGCCCCCAAAACTGAAAAAGAGGTCCGAGGATTCCTTGGGAGGTTGAACTATATCGCCAGGTTCATATCTCATCTAACGGCCACTTGTGAGCCCATCTTCAAATTACTTCGAAAGGATCAAGCCGTGGTATGGAACGATAACTGTCAGAAAGCCTTTGAGAAGATAAAGGAATACCTACAAGAACCGCCGATCTTGATGCCTCCGGTGCCCGGACGACCCCTGATCATGTACCTGACTGTGTTAGAGGGATCCATGGGATGCGTATTGGGACAACATGATGAAACCGGCAGGAAAGAGCATGCAATCTATTACCTCAGCAAGAAGTTTAATGACTGTGAAACGAGATATTCGATGCTCGAGAAGACATGTTGCGCATTGGCTTGGGCAGCAAAACGCTTGAGACAATATATGCTCACCCATACGACTTTGTTGATCTCCAAGATGGATCCTGTCAAATACATATTCGAGAAGCCCGCTCTCACCGGGCGAGTAGCTCGTTGGCAAATGGTGTTAACAGAGTATGACATCCAGTATGTTACGCAGAAAGCTATCAAAGGGAGTGTGCTCTCTGAATACCTTGCCCACCAACCTATGGACAACTACCAGTCTATGCGTTTCGATTTCCCTGACGAAGACGTCATGTTTGCCAGAGATTATGCCACACCAGGCCCAGATGATGGACCCGAACCAGGATCGCGATGGATGCTCGTGTTCGATGGTGCCGCAAATGCCAAAGGTTATGGAATCGGGGCAATCATCACTTCTCCAACTGGCTTTCACTTACCATTCACCGCCAGATTATGCTTTAAGTGTACTAACAACATGGCCGAATATGAAGCCTGTATTTTCGGAATTGAAGCTGCCATTGATAATAGAATCAAGATTCTAGAAGTCTATGGAGATTTCGCGCTTGTCATATGCCAGATTAAAGGGGAGTATGAAACACTGGACCTCAAGTTAATTCCTTACAGAGATCATGTCTTGAAGTTAATCCCGTACTTTGATGAGATCACTTTCCATCACATTTCCAGAGGAGAAAATCAGTTGGCTGACGCTCTAGCAACACTAGCATCTATGTTTCAAGTCAAGTGGGAGAATGAGGCGCCATCCATCCGTTTAGAATATTTGGACGAACCCGCTTATTGCCTAGCGGCCGAGGGGGGAGAAGCTAAAACCGATAATCATCCTTGGTTCTATGATATCAAGCGATATCTAGAGACACAAGAATATCCAGAAGGCATAACTATCACTGACAAGAAGTATCTCAGAAAGCTCTCCTCAAAGTTCTTCCTCAATGGTGACGTGCTATACAGGCGGAATTACGATTCGGTTCTACTCAGATGCGTGGATAAACACGAGGCAAAGCGTATCATAAATGAAATGCATGAAGGATCTTTTGGGACACATGCTAGTGGTCATACTATGGTTAAAAAGATTTTGAGGGCAGGATACTATTGGATGACGATGGAAACGGATTGTTGTCTCCATGTCCAGTCATGCCACAAGTGCCAAATTTACGCAGACAAGGTCCATACTTTACCACTCCCTCTGAATGTTTTGACTTCGCCTTGGCCCTTCGCTATGTGGGGTATAGATGTAATCGGACGCATCGAGCCAACCGCTTCAAATGGGCACCGTTTTATCTTAGTGGCCATCGATTACTTTACCAAATGGGTAGAAGCGGCGTCCTATGCCAACGCCACTAAGCAAGTGGTGACTCGCTTCATCAAAAAAGAGATTATTTGTCGATATGGAATCCCGAACAAGATCATTACAGACAATGGTTCAAACCTCAACAATAAGATGATGAAAGAGTTGTGTGAAAACTTCAAAATTGAACACCACAATTCAACACCTTATCGCCCTAAAATGAACGGAGCTGTTGAGGCGGCAAATAAGAACATTAAGAAAATCGTCCAGAAGATGGTGAAGACTTACAAAGACTGGCACGAGATGTTGCCGTTCGCGTTGCATGGCTACCGCACCTCAGTGCGCACTTCCACAGGGGCAACCCCGTTTTCTCTCGTATATGGCATGGAAGCAGTATTGCCCATTGAAGTAGAGATTCCCTCCTTAAGGATTTTAGCAGACGTCAAGCTAGATGAGGCCGAATGGATACAAGCCAGACTCGACCAACTCAATCTCATCGACGAGAAACGCATGACGGCCATCTGTCATGGACAATTATACCAAAAACGATTGAAGAGGGCCTTTGATAAGAAGGTTCGCCCACGACACATCCAAGCAGGAGATTTGGTGCTAAGGAAAATTCAGCCAACTTACGTCGATCCAAGGGGAAAATGGGCACCAAACTATGAGGGTCCGTATGTAGTAAAGAAAGTTTTCTCCGGAGGGGCCTTGATCCTGTCAACCATGGATGGTGACGATCTCTCATCCCCTGTGAATGCAGATGCAGTTAAAAAATATTATGCCTAAAAGATAGGCCCGGTGGACCCAAAAAAAGAAAATCCACGCAAAAATGGGCGTCCTGGTGGACCATAAAAATGGCTCAGGCAAAATTAGGGACTAGAAGTAAAAAAAAAGAGTATCCTGATAGGCTGAAAACCTGAAAAGGCAGCCTAGGCAAAAGTTAGGGATCCAAAAAGGCAGAACTGCATCTTGAAAAGACGTGTGAATTATTCCTCGTAACTATCAAGCTCTCAACTGAGAAAGATCAATTCGATTCTGGCGCTCGAAAGCAAGGCGTGAAGGGTCTTCAGAGACATATGGGCCATAGCGGATTTGAAACTTGGCAGGGACCATTTTCAACATTGCCTTAAGTCTTTATTTTCTCTTTTAAAAGCAGTTACCTCTTTTAGGAATTGCCTCCTTTTGTAATTTTCCCATTTATGGGTTTTCATCAATAAAATTACTTCCATCAAAGCTTTTTCTGTTTTTATTTACCCTTTGGTTGCAAGTTTCATTTATTTGATGATGGGTTTTGCATATAATGACATTATGGTAAATTAGATTAAGGGATAACTTACCCTCTTGGGGTAACTAAAGGGTGACCATGACTCTAAAGAGTACGCAGGAACATCATTCTAAATCTTGTAACAACTTGACTGACAAGGTCGTCAAACCCGGCAGAGCAGGCCATGAGCTGAAAATCTCAGTACATCCAAGTTCTTTATACATCATAAATAGATGATGTCGGGAAGTCAGGCTTATCTTTCACTTTCCCACCACCAAAGTCCGCCATGTCGGCACCCGCATTTCCATTACTATCCGCAATCCTATACATCATACGCATCGCATTCAGCTTCATAAGTATCTTGCATCATGTACAGATCCATAATCATATCATACTTCCCCCAACTCTTGCATCTCCGCACATTAGCATTTGCACTACCGTTTCCATTTCCGTTTTTGGGACATCTTTATCATTCAGCATTAGCATGTGCGAGATCGGATCCAGGATCAATTTTGATGATTTTCAAGATCATCATCAGCCCAGTCAGGGGCATCCCTTGCAAAATCGTGGTTTTTTCCCACGAGAGTCAGAGGATATCAAGATCATAATCAGCCCGGTCAGGGGCACTATCTGCAAAAATGTGGGTCTTCCACAAAATTCTTCAGAGAAGCTTATCCATCTTCAGCGATAAGTGGCAATCTCTTCAGAGAAGCTTATCCATCTTCAGCGATAAGTGGCAATCTCTTCAGAGAAGCTTATCCATCTTCAGCGATAAGTGGCAATCTCTTCAGAGAAGCTTATCCATCTTCAGCGATAAGTGGCAATCTCTTCAGAGAAGCTTATCCATCTTCAGCGATAAGTGGCTATCTCTTCAGAGAAGCTTATCCATCTTCAGCGATAAGTGGCAATCTCTTCAGAGAAGCTTATCCATCTTCAGCGATAAGTGGCAATCTCTTCAGAGAAGCTTATCCATCTTCAGCGATAAGTGGCAATCTCTTCAGAGAAGCTTATCCATCTTCAGCGATAAGTGGCAATCTCTTCAGAGAAGCTTATCCGATCCCTTTCACCCTTTTTGGTGTTAGGGTTGATTTTGTCTCTGCTCCATCATCCTTTTGGTGGGGGTCCAACATCTTTTTGGTGTCATGACTAGCGTGCTTGCCCATTATCCTTTTGGTAATGGATCCCCTATCATCCTTCTGGTGGTAGTGGCCGGTGTGAGTTTCGCTCCGTCATCCTTTTGGTGGGGGGTCTGTCATAGTCATTAATGTCAGATTGTGCGAGTGTGTTTGCTCTATCATCCTTTTGGTGATAGTAGCCGTGTGTGTTTCGTCATATCATCCTTTTGGTGATGGAAACCTTTTGCTAGTCTTTCAATGTTTACTCAGAGGTACACCTTTATCTATCATTTCAATTTCCGAGCATCTCTTTTCTTTTCGGACAAATTCAGGGTTTTCTTTATATCTAATTGACTTCTACCTCAGGAGAATGAATGCTACAGCAATTCATTTCCTCGGTTTAAGCCAACTAGATAGGGGCATCTGTCATACCCCAAATTTGTCCAACCTGTTTATATACTCGCCCATTATCTATCATATGATGTTTCTATCAGAAGGTTGAAATGAATCGAGTCAAGTTTCATGTTGGGTTTTATCAGGGAGGTCATAAGTGAAGATGTTTCGTGGTTGAAGATTATTCGGGGCCAGATCATTCCTATTTTAGGGATTTTGTGTAGTAAAGTTCTTGTTTTATGTTTCCATGATTAAAACATATGCAAGTGAAGCTTCAAAAGAACTCCTGGCATAATTCAAGAGGTGATTAGTTTGTTTGTAAGATCATGTTTTTTTGACGTGCTTCCGAGAGCAGTTTTGCCAATGAGGGTGTTTATATCTTAAAATGAATTGATGAGACCATATGGAAGTTCTTGTGTATGCCCATGATGATCTTGATCCCTGGTCAGCTATGTGGAATTTTTGTGGAAACAAAGCAAAGATATGTTCTCATTTTCATGGCAAATTAAGAAAATTAAGATGGGATTATTTGGTTTTAAGTGCTTGTTAAGTCATATTTCAAGATAATTACAAGTCGTGTTTCAAATAGGTACAAAGACCGCGTGGTTAAAAGGGCTAAAGCTTGGGACACATTTATTTTGGTATTTTGTTTTTAACCGTATCTTCAAGGCCATGCAGCAGGATGATTTCAAGTCTCGATGAATTCACATTTTAGGGTGACCATTCAAATTTTATCATCAAAACAAGACGGCGTGTGATCTAAGGGGTTCATAATGCATGTGTTTCAAGAATTTAAAGATAATGGAGCTGGTGAGTAAATTTTTGTGGCCAAATCATAGAAGAAAACTCACAACTGATAAGCCAATATAAATCATGGTTAGAGTAACACATAGTTGGACTCAATAGCCATTTTACAAAACCAAAAGTTCACTGCGACGTGCAACTTGGATGGCATTAGTACAAGCTAAAAGATTACAACCATTGAGAGATTTAGTGCAATGTTTGATTTCCTGCTAAGACCTTGAGTTTGCTTCCAAGTTTTCCAAAGATTGGCTTTGGGCCTAACTTTTTCATTATCCCCATTGATCGGGTATGCTCCTGCTAATGCATATGGGAAGTCCTGCTGGTGTTGAAAATCTCGCATTAGACAAAAGGGAATCATACATATGCGATTAGGACCATCGAGTGAAGAAGTGAAGGAATTATTGTGAACATACCAATCATATACCTAAATACTCCGTGCGGATATTCGATCGGGTTGTGGTTATTTCAGCAACGCAATTCCTTTGGATACCATGTGCAGAGTCGGCGGCATGTCTTGAGAGGAGGTCGATAAAGTGATTTCATGTGTGTTTGCGGTATCCGATTTCCAGAACAAAGGGACAAACTCGTACAACACTCGGTGCACCATCATGCTGCCGTTCATAAGGTTTGTGCGAAATGAAATGTACGGAAATGTCACGCGGAAACCGCAAATTAATTAAGGCGTGAGGCTGATCTGCACGTACACAGAAGGACAACATAAGCTCACAATGAATGTCAGACATAGTCCAAAAAGCCACAAGCCCTCGTACAGTTTCACCTCATAAACAATCTCATGATACTCCTGATAGCACATGTGCCCAAGTGGTGGTTACAAAGTCTGAAAACATTAGTAGTAGGTGGGTCCAGGCCACAGAAAAAGAGTGCCATAAACCGATTGATCATCCTGATGATATTGCAATGGGTAAAGATTTAGCTATGGGAATATCTTTGAACATGCAAGAAAAGCATCCACACGAGGAACTATCTAACAATCCAATGTATAAAGGAGTTAATAAGATGTCTGATATAGATGGTATGCAGCTCAATAAAGGACATAGTAGTGTCTGTGAAAAAGTACAACCGGATGAGGACAGTAATAAAACCAGGATGCAGGAGAATCAGGCTACGAATGTTGGTGTTACCGATAGCAGCAGTCCACAGGCTGAAAGCAGAGACTTGAATACTTCAAATGATTTTTCTGGCTTTGCAAAAATAAAAACAAGTTCTTGCTTCAAACAGCACCCATCACTTGAACTAACATTGAAAAGGATGGGAGAAGTAAAAGATGCTGAACATGTCACAGGTGATGAATGTAATGTTTTGAGACATTCAGATCTGTCAGCATTCTCCAAATATAATACAGCTTCCTCTTACCAGGCTCAGACTGGAAATGTCGGAAGCTGTTCCCCACTAGACAATAGTTCAGTTGCACCGAATACAGAGACAATACAGAACTTCACATCCCATTCAAATGCCACTCTTCCAAATCAACAGTCTAATGGGAGCAACAACATTAACGACCTGGCTTCCACTAATACATATGTTAGCACCAAACCTGAAAATTTTGACAAGAAACTTGAGTCATCGAGAGGGATTGGCTCTTTTATTTCTTCTGAACTCCAAATCGTGCAAAATAATTGTGTCTCTACATCTCAGAAGAAGACTTCAACCCAGGAAGAATGCGCCGGAAGCGTTGAAGGACAGGTAGGAGGCTTTGAACAAGGATTCCAAGTCGAGCATGCTCAGCATCAACTTCAACATTGTAACCGCATCGTCCACAAGGAGGCAGTAGATCTCCGATCAGTTCATGATCTCTTAGTTGAAAGCACAAGCAAAGATGATCAGCAATGTATGTCAAATGCGCGTGGAGAGCCAGCAGAAAGTAATGGCATAACTACAAAATATGGTTTGGATGGAAGTGCAGCTGAGAGTGATCATGGGAGCAATGGGCAGGATGGAAACAACACTTTGACAATCAGAATGATAAATGTGAGAAACGACATGCTGGCTGAAGGCTTTGGCTTGCCTGGTATTGTATCAATATTATTCACAGGAATTGAGATGAAGCACTATGCATATTCAAATTTGTCACGAAGTTCTCACAGTCGCAAGAGCCGCAAATGTCTTTTCTTGTGCCTACCCGGTCAATCTTGTCAAACCTGCACATCAACAGATACCTCCAAAATACCAAAAAGGGAAAGAGAACAGTTACCATTAGTTTCCTCCGCTACAACCTTTCCCTTTCGACTCATCGCTCCCCTCTCGATAAAATCAGCTCCCATTGACCCTCTTAATCATCATCACACCCTTCATGATTCACAAAGCAATTCACAAAACCTGAAGAAGAAAAAACAAACAGTGGACAAATATTATTAGGCTGGTTCAACAATCATGACCAAATTGACAATAATAAAGCTCTGAACCTTAGCAAACAAGCTCATTCACAGATGATAGTAACTGGCTTTGTTCCCACTACCTGTGTATCCAACTGTTCGTTCCAATTATACAGCAAATGTTCGAATATAAATTACGCGTTTAACGTGTTCGACAGAATGCCTCAACGGGATGTAATTTCTGGGAACGCTATGACATTCGGTTATGCTGATATTGGAAACACGGGATTCGCGCAACTTGTGTTTGATTCGATGTGCTACCTTTTACGACTCACGACCTCTATTCAGAATCGCTTCATCTTGGAGATAACTTTGGAATCGTTTACTCTATTCGATTTTTTGTTCTACCATGGTTGTGTTGTAATTGTGTTGTTGCCATAATTTGTCATGTATGAGTACTGATACTCCAGGTCTTCTTTTCACTGCATTGTGTTTTAAATCCAACTCAGTTTCGGTTATTCGGTACAACAGTAATGATTATGCAACACAAACAATTTCCAGCTCTACCTGGAGAAAACCGTGTTGGTGTTGCTCCATCTTCCTCAACAAATTCTGCAACCTGCACAATCAAATTAAGACAAAGAACATAATTCAGTTTCCATCATACAAGCATGAGCCCCAAACAGTTTCAGCCGCTAAAAAAAAAACAATAGTTCTGTCTTTGCTTATGGACAGACAGGAAGTGGGAAGACGTGCACTATGTGGGGTCCTGCCAATTCTTTGGCTGAAGAAAATGTAGCAAAAGAACAACAAGGACTTACACCCCGTGTTTTTGAGAGACTGATTGCGCGCATTAAGGAAGAGCAAACAAAGCATTCTGATCAACAGCTCAATTGTCAGTGCAACCGTTTTTTTTGGAGATATACAATGAACAGGTTACAGATCTGTTGGGTCCGAGTCAAAGAAACCTTCAGATCATAGAAGATGTCAAATCAGGCGTGTATGTTGAGAATTTTACCGAGAATCAGGTGTCTTCAATGGCGGATGTTACTCAGCTTTTACTGAAGGGATTATCAAACAGGAGAGTAGGTGCAACCAGTATAAATTCTGAAAGTTCCAGCTCACATACTGTTTTTACTTGTGTTGTTGAGTCTCGATGCAAGAGTATAGCAGGTGGTGGAGGACGAGGTATGCGTCTTACTAATGTACCTGAGGAGTTTGTGAAGTTATTACAGCAAGCTAAGAGTGAGGCAGCTGCTGCATTTGGAAATGATGGGGTTTATTTGGAGAAGTACGTTCAAAATCCAAGGCGCATTGAGTTCAGGTTCATTGCAACATCTTCAAAGACGGGCATCAATCGAATACTCTTTTGCTCACTGCTCTCATGGACTTGTATTCACAATGTCAGAAATATGATGATGCGCGTAAGCTGTTTGATAAATTGCCTATGAGAGATACTGTGGCTTGGAATGTGATGATCTCTTGTTGTATTCGAAATAATCGGACCCGGGATGCTTTGAGTTTGTTTGATGTTATGCAGAGTGAAAATTATAAATGTGAGCCTTATGATGTAACGTGTTTACTTCTTCTTCAAGCGTGTGCTCGTTTGAATGCCTTGGAATTTGGTGAATGGGTTCATAGTTATATTATGGAACATGGTTTGATGGTGCTCTCAATTTGTCTAATTCTCTCATATCAGCGTATTCGCGGTGTGGTTGTGTAGATAAGGCTTATGAGGTGTTTATGAGAATGAAGAATAGAAGTGTTGTTTCATGGAGTGCAATGATATTTGGTTTGGCAGTGAATGGGTATGGGAGAGAAGCTATTGAGGCATTTGAAGAGATGCAGAGAAATGGCATTCAGCCGGATGATCATACATTCACGGGCGTCCTTTCTGCTTGCGGTCATTCTGGATTGTTAGATGAGGGGGTGTCGTTTTTTGATCGAATGATCTCAAAGCTTAGGATAACACCAGCCATCCACCTTTATGGCTGCATGTTTGATCTCATGGGTCGTGCTGGCTTATTTGATAAGGCTTACCAGCTTATCACGTCGATGGAGGCAAAGCCAGATTCTACAGTGTGGCGGACCTTGCTCGGGGCGTGCAGAATTCATGGTCATGTTACACTTGGTGAACGAGTAATTGAACATTTGATTGAATTGAGAGTTCGAGAAGCTGGAGATTATGTTTTGCTTCTGAATCTTTATTCTTCAGCTGAACAATGGGAAAAGGTTGCAGAGTTCGTGAATTTGATTCTCTGTTGTGGATTACTATCTGTGACAGGTTTATATGCAGTTGCGGCTCAGCACGACGATAATACGACAACTCCAAGCTGCAACAACATTAGATCATGAATACTACTCAATAGCAGCTCTAACCATCCAACAACAACATCAACAACTCTAATCATCTACCTACAAGTTGATTGCGACATGTTCGATGCCGACAAAGTGCGTGAGCTACGGCTTGGCTTCTGAATTGCAGTTTGTACCAGCTAGCTCGATTTACTTCGAGGTTACAAGTTGGGAAGGATGGAGATAGAGTGAGCGAGAAGAATGAATGGGTTATCAGCAGCTTTATGTATTCAATGAAAACAGAGCAGAAATTCGATAACCATAAGCCAACAACAAAACAGTTTCGCCGACAACAACTGGACCACCGTTTTCCGACAAGCTCCTGCGACAACAAATTTGATTCTGCAGTGCAAGAACATCTCGTCCAACCCTCATATCTGAGAATGATTGGAAATGTTTCTGCGTAGAATGGGGTGCTACAGAGGCCAAAGGAATATCTGTGAAGATTGAGAATATTAGTGATTCTATGATTGCTATACCTGGATCTTGTAAAGAGACGGTGATATGTGATGACCAGTTGGCCAATTGGGATAAAGTGAATAACAGTGGGTTGAACAAAGGTAAAAAGGCTGCATAGTTCTCACCGGTTGCTTCGACGTTAATTCTTAACGGATTCATCACAGAATATCAGACCATACACTTGAGGCCTATGAAGGCGATGGCTCTAACTGGAGACTGGCCAAAAGTAATACACCTGGTAATATTGGCAGTTTTGAAAGATGTTTTGTTGGCTAACAGTGAAATGCAGGTGTCTCCAGTTGTTGTTGGGTTGTCACTTAACTCACGTGAAAATGAGTGCACCATTAGATTAGGATTTGTTGGTCTAATTAAGAGACTACTAGGGATGGCTGAATTTCTTGATGACAGTCACTTCACAAATGTGGAGTCAGCATTGGTTGCTCTTGGCTGCAAAGAATGCTTTGTCCCAATTGAACATAGAGAATCCATTAAATATGAAATGTTGTGTGATGTGTTGACTAAGTGCAGAGTTTTAACAACCACCACTTGATACAGCCTTCATAAAAGACAAAGACAAGAGAGTTGAGCTAGTACAAAATTTGAAACTTACACATCTAGTTCTGCCACAGTTTCATCAAACCAACGTCTTCATGGCGTCTTGATTACCATAGAAGTCGAACTCAACTGGTTGTTGAAACGTGTTGCTCTGAAATAAGTTGGATTTGAATTCTGAATCGTGAATCCAATAACCAAAATGCGTTGCTGCAAAAACCGTCTTCTTATGATGAGAGTCTCGCGCCGGCTCTTATCCGATGGTAATGTTGTTCGAGCTAGGCTGGAGGATGTGAAGTGGTCCACATTTCTGGTCCAACTGTAGCAACACAAACCTCATAACATCGGAGATGTGCGAGGTCGTAACAAATCTGTTTGAACCAAATTGTTAGGACTGCGACGAATTCACCATCGAACCGTTGTTAATGAAAGAGAGGTTGAAAGGATGACTTTATTTGCATCAAATCATGCCATTGATTTCTTTCCATAGAATTTATTTTATTGGACAAAATCCCAACTTTATTTCTGAAAATTCATCAAAGCAGTGTGGCATCTTTCCTTGTTGATGACGACATGCTCCCGAAGATCGAATACAGGGATATTGCGTCACACTGAATCAATATCAGATTGTTAGAATCTCTTGACTCCATCAGCATCGAATATGTCGACGTCAGTTTGTTGGTGAATGATTAGAGTTGCTGATGCTGTAGTAGTCGGTGGTTCTATCACAGCATGTGTTGCACTTTGATTGAACAAAAATCATGAAGGGAACTAACAAAGCCAACAAGATAAATCCCCAGAAAAGGCATAAGGTCCAATAGAAGAACAATTTCCAATCCTAATGGGGTGGAGACGTAGAACTCATTTCTGTACCTCGTGGCCTCGAACCAAAACACCTTCTGCAACAACAACTTCGTCTCCAATCAGCCCCTAGCCATAATAACAAAGAGGAAGAGCATTCTCAGCAGACCAAGAGTTTGTTTTCAGTTAAGAATGAAGAAATACCACATCAGCAAGTTTGTATCAGTAAAATTGTTGTGTTACCACAGTGAAAATCATGAGTAAATAACAGAAGATACAGTCAGCACAAACAGACGAAATTCAGAGACAAGAAAATAGGACAGCAGAGCCAGATTCACTAAAATGGAAAGACATGGTCTGGGCATCAAAAAGTGCTAGCAGAAATGATACACTATCTTGATTCAAACATAAAAAAAACCCTAATCTCCCATCATATATATTTTGTTACCATTCATTCAGAAAGGAGGCTGGTAGAAAAAAAAGGAGAAACCCTAACCATTGCAGCAGCCACCCCAAACTCTTCACCAATTTCATCCTCATCATCCACCCATTCTTGCAGCAACCTTAACCTTCGTTTCATTTCCCTCACCTTTGAACACCGTTTTCGAACAACTCATACTAAAAACCTCGGTTTTGTATCAAGTCCCTTTTAAATCATCTTTAAAGCTTTTTTTTCTCTTTGTATTGGATTAAAAATAGAGGATTGGGTGTAGACCCCTTCTTCTTCGAGCGTTGGGATGCCCACTGTAGTGAGGGTGATCTCGACACTCGTCTTTCCATACGAAGACGCTTCTAAACTTTTTTCTCCTAAAGAGCCTCGGCTCCGTGCCGAGTGCATTTTCAAAACCTCGGTCCCGTACCGAGTCCTTTTTTCAGAAAATCTTCCAAATTAATTTCTCTTTGTATTGAATTAAAAAGAGAGGATTGGGTGTAGACCTCTTCTTCTCCGAATGTTGGGATGCCCACTGCAGTGAGGGTGGTTTCGATATTCGTCTTTCAATACGAAGACGCGACTTCTTCCACCACCCCTCCTGTCACAACTTCTTTCCGTCACCTAAAACCTCGGACCCATACCGAGTGCATTTTCAAATCATTTTTACGATGAAAACTTGAATGGTCGTGGAGTGGTTAGGCGTAGGCCTTCTCCTATCCCGAGTGCTGACGTTTACCGTAGGGTTCTCTGTCGCAAGGCACTTACCATTCAAAACCAAAAACAATTAAATAAGAGAATGAAGTTCTCTTTGCATTGAATTAAAGAGAGAGGATTGGGTGTAGACCTCTTCTTCTCCGAGCGTTGGGATGCCCACTGTAGTGAGGGTGGCTTCGACGCTCGTCTTTCAATACAAAGACGCCTCGTTCGCCACACCCTTTTATAACAAAAACTTTGAGATAACGAATTGGGTACTACCCGTAGGGGTTACTATCCGAGGACCTGTCTCGCCCCCTAAAAAAACATTCCAATCAATCAAATGTGACTTCTAGCCCCGCGTGGCGAAAACTAATCAATCTTTCAAAAGGATATGTTACGTCCGTTCTACCGCAAACAGGTAATGCCTAAGTCTCCAACGAATGAGCAGCAAAACACCTAACTGCTAGAATGCGCACAATAACGTCATCCATAAAAAACATCAACACACCGTAGGCCGAACTACGGCTGCTCTGATTCTTTACTTTCTCAAGTAAAGATACGTAGGCACAAGGGCCACAATCCTTGTCGAGCATATTCCCCTCATATCTGTAGTTCCCCGAACTACGTCGACTCTGACTTTCTCAAATCTATTGAGAATACGTAGGCCTAGGACCGCGAAGTCCTACCGAGTCCGTTCTCTCTCTTCTTCCCCCGTTACCTCTCTTTCCCCGTTTCTAAACCCTTCTCTCTATCTTTTAGAACACTCTTTATAGCATAATATTTAAGCAAATAAAATTACACATCGACGAACAAAAGGTTCCCATCGAGTACGATGGATGCGAGGGGTGCTAATACCTTCCCCTCGCATAACCGGCTTCCGAACCCGTTCTTGGTCGCGAGACCATCTTATCCATTTCTTTCTTAAGGTTTTCTCGATATTTTCCTTTCCCCTCATGGGATAAATAAAGTTCGGTGGCGACTCTTCTGTCTATCTTTTTCGCCTCCCCGTCGTTGCACGATGCATTTTTCGAGTAGCGACAGATGGCGACTCTGCTGGGGACCCCTAGCGAGCCAAGCCTAATTTGCTTGTCGCATTTGTGATTTATTTGCTGTTATTATTTATTGTTGTATTCACTAACCTGTTGGGTTTATTGGATTGGTTTGTGAGGATAAAGGCTTTCTACCCGAGCTTTCAAGTACACACTAAGATAGGAGGTGGTTTCTTTCTGATTTGCGAGACTTAGGACTCGTTGAGTTGGATCGAATTCCACCGCTCAGATGAGACCCCGTTGGAATGATTATGTCTTACGTGTAGTCGTAATGACGTCTTTATTTCCGACATGGGAGTCCGCGACTCTGAGGACCTTTGTAGAACCTTATTCCAAAGGTCGCTAAGACATGACTCTATGTTCATCCTTTGAAGGGATTACCGTCTTACGAGTAGTCGTTATGATGGAAAACTTTCGAGGGCTAGTGCATGGGACTTTGTTTAAAAGCCTTTGGGATACCCTCTTACAAACCAATAGATAACCCACCCGATGGGAGAAATATTTTGTGTTGTTTTTGCAGGACCAGTGATCTTGATCTCGTTTTGTGTTCTTTATCATGTGCATTCATAAAACATTGCATTGCATATCACTTCTCGCATATCAAGGGACTTAAGAGACTGTGATTATCTCAGGTATTGGTGAATACAATGACTGACCAAAGAAAGCGAAGCACAAATTCCATCAAGTTTAGAGAACCAAAGCTGGAACTAATTCAAGACATTCTGATTGACGTACCAAAGGCTATCAAGATCAACTTTCAGGGGAAGTATGGGAAATTGCTTGATCTCCTCCATTCTAGGGTCGATACTTGGGCTTTGTTCGCTATGGCTCAGTTCTATGATGCACCTCTCAGATGTTTCACTTTTCAAAACTATCAGTTGGCCCCTACTCTTGAGGAATATTCTCACATTTTGAACATCAAGATTAAGGATCAACCTATATACACAGGCTTGGAAGAAGAACCAAAACCTCCTGCCATTGCTCTTACTCTACGTATGACCAAAGAGGAAGTCAAAGAGGGTCTAACCAGTAGAGGGGGTGTTCAGGGTTTTCCATTGAAATTTCTGCTAGAAAAGGCTGCTCAATACAAGGTGGATGAAGATTGGGAAAAGTTCGGAATAAGCGTTGCTCTAATGATTTATGGGATTGTCCTCTTTCCAAATATGGACAATTTCATAGACATCACTGCCATCGTTCTCTTCATGCAGAAGAATCCCATCCCTACACTCCTTGCCGATGTTTATCACTCTATTCATTGGAGGAGTGAAAAGAAGGCGGGAATGATCCAATGCTGCTCTCACCTACTATACAAGTGGTATGCTTCTCATTTGCCCAAGAAAGGGCCGTTCGTGGAAAACAAGAAGAAATTAAAATGGTCTCAACGCATCATGTCTCTGGAAGCTAGTGATATTGCTTGGTACTCTCCTGAGTACTATGATGTTGAAATCATTTTTAGTTGTGGAGAATTCAGTAATGTACCTTTGATCGGTAGGGCCGGTTGTATTAACTATAACCCAGTCATGGCATTACGTCAGTTGGGCTATGCTATGGAGGGCGAGCCCGAAGCAGAGAAGGTTCAGAGTTTCTTTTTGCTAGCCACATCAGAGGACCCTGCGTTTGTCAGGAAGATTGCTAAGGCTTGGGGTAAGATTCATACAAAGGGGAGGAAGGAGTTAAAAGCGAAGAATTGCGTGGCAAAGGAGCCATACAACCGGTGGTTACTAGCTAGAGTAGCTGAAAGGTCGTTACCATTTCCCTTAGAGCCCTCTATGCAAGAAGCACCTCCTGCTCCCACTCATGTGTCCATAGAAGAATATGAAAAACTGAAGCTAATAGTGGAGAGATTGACTAAGGAGAACCAGAACCTTCAGAATGAAGTCCACCAAGCAAAGGTGGAGAGCGGTCAGTATAAAAGAAAGGTGGAGTTTGAACAGGATCAAGCAGCTGAAAGTAGCAAGAAGCTAAAATTAGAAACGGATTTGAGAGTCAGGTACCAGCAGGGTTACGAAGGGGCTGATGCATCATTAACAACTCTCCGACAACGCTTAAAGGACACCAAAGCTTCTTGTGATAGGGCATGGCACTTCTTTGAGATAGCCTCTGCCGAAAAGAAGGAAATACGAGAGAATCTTGAGGCTGATATTGGGGATCTTGAAGAACGACTGAGAAATGCCTTGACCCTAGTGGAAAATGAACGAAGACTCAAAGAGGAGGCATTGAAAGACTCATATGTCACGTCTGACCTGTGGAATAACAAATGTCAAGAATTGGAAACTGCCCAAGAAACAGCCCTTCTGTGGAGGAATCGTTTCGAGGCTTTGCAAAGAGATAGTGCGCAGTGGCTCGAGAAGGAGGCTCAGCTCAATGAGTTGTTGGACACCCATGTGGATTCTATTTGTTATTACCAGTCGACTCTGGATATGTGTCGTGCTAGGTACAACAATTTGGTGGAGCATTGCAACCTCATGATCCGTGATATCCCATGGAGGTTGGAAAGCGCCATTCAAGACTTGGAAGGGAATGATGTCCCCCCTTCTGTTCACCACTTTATCCAGCTCTGCGACCAAATGGTTAGGAGGTTCATGTTTGAGACGAAGAAGCTTGAAGAACGTCTCCAAAAGAGAGAATTTTAGTTATTCAGTTATCTTTTGTAGCACGACTTGTAGTTTCGACTTATTCAGCTTTTGTCTGTATGAATTTTTTCTAAAATTAATGAAAGATTGTTTTTTGGTCCAAATTGTGCACTTCTTTATTATTCAGTCATGATTCTATGATACCAATGATAATCACAAGCCTCGAAAGTCTCTCGAGCATTTTGCATACGTTTGCGCATTTTTTTTCTTTTTGCATTTCCTACAACCCGATCTTACACACCGCTTACCCCTTTCAGAAAGAGTAAAGCAAGCTGACTTCACGGCATCGGTATAACACAAGGAATAGCCAGAAGAGAATCATGGATCAGATAGAGCAAGACCAGGCTACTATGAGGAGCGAGATGCTAGGCATGAAAACGCAGATGAATCAACTCATGGAGGTGATTCAGAATATGGCCAGGAGTCAAGAGGAGATGAGACAAGCAGCAGAGAGGAACGCTAATCAGACTTTGGCTGGTGCAATTCCCAATGCAAATGGTGCAATTCCAATTCCTGTTGATGCCACCCCAACCCCTGTTGGGGCAATTCCTACTTCTGCCGGCGCCGTACCTATCAACACCGTCCCTCCGCCAGTCGGTACTACTCAACCTCATGGCACTGCAATCCCAATACCAGTCCAGTACGATGAACATGAGGGCTTCTATGAGAATTCAGCTGAAGCGTGTGCACCCCAAACCGCTGAGTTGGAGAAAAAGTTCAAGGCCTTACAAGAGGTGGTAAGGGCATTGCAAGGCCCCGATGTTTTGGGACTGGATGCCGCTGAAATATGTCTTGTACCCGGAGTTAAGATACCTCCAAAGTTTGTAATTCCAACCTTCGAGAAGTACAAGGGTAACAGTTGTCCTAAGACCCACATAAGGTCTTACTGTAGGAAGATGGCCGCCTATTCTGATGACGAGAAGTTACTAATCCATTTCTTTCAAGATAGCTTAACAGAGGCATCCCTAGAATGGTATATGCACCTTGAACGATCCAACGTAAGAAGCTGGAAAGAGTTAGCGGACGCTTTCGTGAAGCATTATCAGTATAATACCGACATGGCTCCGAATCGTATGCAGCTTCAGAATTTGACTCAGAAGCCGAATGAGTGTTTTAAGGACTTCGCGCAGAGATGGAGGGGAGTAGCCGCAAGGGTATAACCTCCACTGATGGAGAAAGAACTGACAGACCTATTCATGGGCACGCTACAAGGACCGATCTTTGAGCGGTTAGCATCCTCAACCTCCACGGTGTTTTCTGAACTTGTTATGGCTGGAGAGAGATTAGAGAGTTTCATGAAGGCGGGAAAAATTCAGAATGCAGGCGGATCTGCAAGCGGGGTCAAGAAGCCTTATCAGGGTTTCATTAAGAAAAGGGAAGGCGAAGCTAGTGCAGTGTTCACCAATGGAGGGAGAACTCACCAAGGTTATCACCACATTGCTGCCATCGCTCCACAGCAACCACTTCTATTCCGGCAAATCAGCCTGCGCCTCAGCAAAATCGACAACAACAACCCTATCAACCAAGACAAAATCAGTATCAAGGGCAGAGAAAGCCAGAAAGGAGGCTTGATCCAATTCCGTCCACTTACGCCAAATTGCTTCCGTTCTTGTTGAAAGCAGGTCTCGTTCAACTTAGGGAAATGAAAGATCCTCCGGCTGTTCTCCCCTACGGCTACGATGTAAATGCGAGATGTGAGTTCCACTCTGGCGCCCCAGGCCATAGCATCGAGAATTGTAAGGCTTTAAAATACATTGTGCAAAATCTTATCGACTCCAAAGCGATAAACTTTACCCGAAATACTCCGAACATCAAATCTAATCCAATGCCACCTCACCACTCAACAAACATGATTGAAGGCTCTAAGGGGATCCGATTAATTTCGGATATTGAGAAATTGAGGACCCCACTTTCCACTATTAAGGAGCAACTCTTGTTGAAAAACATTTACCCAGGATGTCCAACTGATTGCCATGTTTGCATGGACGGATCTCAAGGATGCGCTGAGCTGAAGAAGGGCATACAAGGCCTGATTGAGCAGGGTGTATTAGTAGCAGAACAACTATCAAAGATTGAGGAAGTTGCTACTCTTGAAATTCCGTTCGAAACATTGGAGATACCATATGATGATGGATATGAGCTTTGGATCCCAGTTGACAATTCGAACCGCACACCATTGACCATACCGTGCGATGAGGAAGAATGGGACAACATGTACGGACATACTTCTATCCCACTGCAGATCCCGTATGATCCAGTTAAGATACCTATGTCTCCACCATCAATGAACCAGCTTGTCATTTCGACCCCATCTCCGTTTCCGTACAAGAGCACCAAAGCTATACCTTGGTTATACGATGAAACTGTTTTTCTCAACGGACAGAAGGTGGCAGAAGAAGATGTATTGGAAGAAAAGAAGACTGTAGGGAACATCGTGGGAACCGGAGGCGTCACTAGAAGTGGTCGAATCTTCGCTTCGACTGCACCTCCTGTCAACAGCAGTGACAATACAAGGAAAGGTACTGCCGTACCGAGCACCAATGAACAGGGGCAGTCATCTAAACAGAAAGGCATCCCAAATGATGAAGCGGAGGAGTTTCTAAGAATCATTCAGAAAAGCGATTACAAAGTGATTGATCAGCTCAATCAGACGCCCTCGAAGATATCCATGCTGTCATTGTTAATGTGTTCGAAGGCCCATCAAGAAGCACTGCTAAAATTCTTGAAGGCAGCTCATGTGCCAGAGGAGATATCAGTAGTACAGTTTGAAGAAGTGGTGGGAAATATTGCATCAGGTCATATTTTGAGCTTTAATGATAGTGAATTACCTCCCGAAGGTAAAAATCATAACAAGGCCTTGCACATTACCATCGAATGTGTGGATGTTGTATTCTCTAGGGTGCTCGTTGACACTGGATCATCGCTGAATGTATTACCCAAAAGCTCGTTGTGCAAGCTGTCAATTGAAGGACTTGTGATGAAGCCAAGTCAAACTATTGTAAAAGCTTTTGATGGAGCTAAGAGAACTGTGGTAGGCGAGGTTGACCTCCCGATCAAGATCGGACCTCATACTTTCATCATTACATTTTACGTAATGGATATATACCCCGCTTACAGTTGCCTTCTTGGTCGTCCGTGGATTCATTCCGCAGGCGCTGTAACTTCAACCTTGCATCAAAAGATCAAATTTATGATTAACAATCAGATGGTCATCATTGAGGGTGAGGAAGATGTTCTTGTGAGCCATCTTGCTTCTTTCCGCTACGTGGAAGTAGGAAATGAGGTGCATGAGACACCGTTTCAAGCTTTTGAAGTGATCAATGTTGAAATGATTTACGAAAAGCCAGCATCTTCAATAGTGACTTGGAAGGACGCGAGGACGGTGATAGAGGAAGGACATCCGCGAGGATGGGGCAGGGTGTTGGAATTGCCCGTCAACAAAAATGGAGCTGGTCTAGGCTACAAGCAGAAGAATGCAACTGATAAGGGCAAAGAGCTTGTAACTCCGTTGGTTTTTACTAGTGGAGGCCACCTTGTCGATGGTCAAGTCATGTTTTTGGAAACTGAAACCGAAGATCATGAAGAGCTGTGTATGGTGTATCCTAGGGCGCCTAATCAAACTTTGAACAATTGGAGAGTCGTTGAAATCCCCGAAGTTACTCTAGTAGACGAGTAATCCCCTTTTATTTTATCTATAAAAAAAAAATCATATGCTCTGCCCAAGGCATATGTATCATGTTGTAGGGCCTTTTGCTTTTAAAGCATAACTTATCATCAATAAATAAACTTTCGCATCCAATTACGCTCTCTTTCTTTCATTTTTACTTTTTGCACATAAAATTATCTTTGAAAGACAATGTTTTGTTTTATTTTCCTTTTTTCTGTCAACCTTTTCTAAAAATATAAAAAATAAGAATAAAGCATGAAGTCATTCATCGTGCAGATCTTCCCTTGCTCCTGTCAATAACGATCCCGCTATGGTCCAATATGACTTTGATAACCCGATCTACCAAGCCGACGAAGACTGCGAGGAAGATTGTGATCTCCCAGAAGAGCTAGCTAGACTATTGAAGCAGGAGTCAAAGGTCATTCAGCCCTACCAAGAAGAGGTCGAAGTCATCAACATGGGAACTGAGGAGGATGCCAAAGAAATCAAGATATGCGCAGCTTTAGAGTCAGAGGTTAAGTCAAAACTGATAATATTGCTTCGAGAGTATGTTGACGTATTTGCTTGGTCTTACAAAGATATGCCCGGTCTAGATGAAGAGATTGTGATGCACAGACTACCTCTCAAGGAAGGCTGCCCGTCGGTGAAGCAAAAGTTGAGGAGAACAAAGCCAGAGATGTCTTTCAAGATCAAAGAAGAGGTACAAAAGCAATTGGACGCTGGTTTTCTGGCAGTATCCAACTATCCGCAATGGATAGCGAATATTGTCCCAGTACCTAAAAAGGATGGGAAGGTGCGAATGTGTGTAGATTATAGAGACCTTAATAGAGCGAGTCCGAAAGATGACTTCCCTTTGCCACACATTGATGTGCTAGTAGACAACACAGCCCAATTTTCTGTATTCTCATTTATGGATGGCTTTTCTGGATATAACCAGATTAAGATGGCGCCCGAAGATATGGAAAAGACGACTTTCATCACTCCATGGGGAACTTTCTGTTACAAGGTTATGCCATTTGGACTTAAGAACGCAGGCGCAACATATCAGCGAGCAATGGTCACTCTTTTCCATGACATGATACATAAAGAGATTGAGTGTTATGTAGACGATATGATTGCGAAATCCCAGACTGAGGAGGAGCACCTTATCCACTTGGGAAAGCTATTCGCCCGGTTAAGGAAATTCCAGCTGAGACTAAATCCCAACAAATGCACTTTTGGTGTAAGATCTGGTAAATTGCTAGGTTTTATTGTGAGCCAGAAAGGGATTGAAGTCGATCCAGATAAGGTCAAAGCTATCCAGGAAATGCCGGCCCCCAAAACTGAAAAAGAGGTCCGAGGATTCCTTGGGAGGTTGAACTATATCGCCAGGTTCATATCTCATCTAACGGCCACTTGTGAGCCCATCTTCAAATTACTTCGAAAGGATCAAGCCGTGGTATGGAACGATAACTGTCAGAAAGCCTTTGAGAAGATAAAGGAATACCTACAAGAACCGCCGATCTTGATGCCTCCGGTGCCCGGACGACCCCTGATCATGTACCTGACTGTGTTAGAGGGATCCATGGGATGCGTATTGGGACAACATGATGAAACCGGCAGGAAAGAGCATGCAATCTATTACCTCAGCAAGAAGTTTAATGACTGTGAAACGAGATATTCGATGCTCGAGAAGACATGTTGCGCATTGGCTTGGGCAGCAAAACGCTTGAGACAATATATGCTCACCCATACGACTTTGTTGATCTCCAAGATGGATCCTGTCAAATACATATTCGAGAAGCCCGCTCTCACCGGGCGAGTAGCTCGTTGGCAAATGGTGTTAACAGAGTATGACATCCAGTATGTTACGCAGAAAGCTATCAAAGGGAGTGTGCTCTCTGAATACCTTGCCCACCAACCTATGGACAACTACCAGTCTATGCGTTTCGATTTCCCTGACGAAGACGTCATGTTTGCCAGAGATTATGCCACACCAGGCCCAGATGATGGACCCGAACCAGGATCGCGATGGATGCTCGTGTTCGATGGTGCCGCAAATGCCAAAGGTTGTGGAATCGGGGCAATCATCACTTCTCCAACTGGCTTTCACTTACCATTCACCGCCAGATTATGCTTTAAGTGTACTAACAACATGGCCGAATATGAAGCCTGTATTTTCGGAATTGAAGCTGCCATTGATAATAGAATCAAGATTCTAGAAGTCTATGGAGATTCCGCGCTTGTCATATGCCAGATTAAAGGGGAGTATGAAACACTGGACCTCAAGTTAATTCCTTACAGAGATCATGTCTTGAAGTTAATCCCGTACTTTGATGAGATCACTTTCCATCACATTTCCAGAGGAGAAAATCAGTTGGCTGACGCTCTAGCAACACTAGCATCTATGTTTCAAGTCAAGTGGGAGAATGAGGCGCCATCCATCCGTTTAGAATATTTGGACGAACCCGCTTATTGCCTAGCGGCCGAGGGGGGAGAAGCTAAAACCGATAATCATCCTTGGTTCTATGATATCAAGCGATATCTAGAGACACAAGAATATCCAGAAGGCATAACTATCACTGACAAGAAGTATCTCAGAAAGCTCTCCTCAAAGTTCTTCCTCAATGGTGACGTGCTATACAGGCGGAATTACGATTCGGTTCTACTCAGATGCGTGGATAAACACGAGGCAAAGCGTATCATAAATGAAATGCATGAAGGATCTTTTGGGACACATGCTAGTGGTCATACTATGGTTAAAAAGATTTTGAGGGCAGGATACTATTGGATGACGATGGAAACGGATTGTTGTCTCCATGTCCAGTCATGCCACAAGTGCCAAATTTACGCAGACAAGGTCCATACTTTACCACTCCCTCTGAATGTTTTGACTTCGCCTTGGCCCTTCGCTATGTGGGGTATAGATGTAATCGGACGCATCGAGCCAACCGCTTCAAATGGGCACCGTTTTATCTTAGTGGCCATCGATTACTTTACCAAATGGGTAGAAGCGGCGTCCTATGCCAACGCCACTAAGCAAGTGGTGACTCGCTTCATCAAAAAAGAGATTATTTGTCGATATGGAATCCCGAACAAGATCATTACAGACAATGGTTCAAACCTCAACAATAAGATGATGAAAGAGTTGTGTGAAAACTTCAAAATTGAACACCACAATTCAACACCTTATCGCCCTAAAATGAACGGAGCTGTTGAGGCGGCAAATAAGAACATTAAGAAAATCGTCCAGAAGATGGTGAAGACTTACAAAGACTGGCACGAGATGTTGCCGTTCGCGTTGCATGGCTACCGCACCTCAGTGCGCACTTCCACAGGGGCAACCCCGTTTTCTCTCGTATATGGCATGGAAGCAGTATTGCCCATTGAAGTAGAGATTCCCTCCTTAAGGATTTTAGCAGACGTCAAGCTAGATGAGGCCGAATGGATACAAGCCAGACTCGACCAACTCAATCTCATCGACGAGAAACGCATGACGGCCATCTGTCATGGACAATTATACCAAAAACGATTGAAGAGGGCCTTTGATAAGAAGGTTCGCCCACGACACATCCAAGCAGGAGATTTGGTGCTAAGGAAAATTCAGCCAACTTACGTCGATCCAAGGGGAAAATGGGCACCAAACTATGAGGGTCCGTATGTAGTAAAGAAAGTTTTCTCCGGAGGGGCCTTGATCCTGTCAACCATGGATGGTGACGATCTCTCATCCCCTGTGAATGCAGATGCAGTTAAAAAATATTATGCCTAAAAGATAGGCCCGGTGGACCCAAAAAAAGAAAATCCACGCAAAAATGGGCGTCCTGGTGGACCATAAAAATGGCTCAGGCAAAATTAGGGACTAGAAGTAAAAAAAAAGAGTATCCTGATAGGCTGAAAACCTGAAAAGGCAGCCTAGGCAAAAGTTAGGGATCCAAAAAGGCAGAACTGCATCTTGAAAAGACGTGTGAATTATTCCTCGTAACTATCAAGCTCTCAACTGAGAAAGATCAATTCGATTCTGGCGCTCGAAAGCAAGGCGTGAAGGGTCTTCAGAGACATATGGGCCATAGCGGATTTGAAACTTGGCAGGGACCATTTTCAACATTGCCTTAAGTCTTTATTTTCTCTTTTAAAAGCAGTTACCTCTTTTAGGAATTGCCTCCTTTTGTAATTTTCCCATTTATGGGTTTTCATCAATAAAATTACTTCCATCAAAGCTTTTTCTGTTTTTATTTACCCTTTGGTTGCAAGTTTCATTTATTTGATGATGGGTTTTGCATATAATGACATTATGGTAAATTAGATTAAGGGATAACTTACCCTCTTGGGGTAACTAAAGGGTGACCATGACTCTAAAGAGTACGCAGGAACATCATTCTAAATCTTGTAACAACTTGACTGACAAGGTCGTCAAACCCGGCAGAGCAGGCCATGAGCTGAAAATCTCAGTACATCCAAGTTCTTTATACATCATAAATAGATGATGTCGGGAAGTCAGGCTTATCTTTCACTTTCCCACCACCAAAGTCCGCCATGTCGGCACCCGCATTTCCATTACTATCCGCAATCCTATACATCATACGCATCGCATTCAGCTTCATAAGTATCTTGCATCATGTACAGATCCATAATCATATCATACTTCCCCCAACTCTTGCATCTCCGCACATTAGCATTTGCACTACCGTTTCCATTTCCATTTTTGGGACATCTTTATCATTCAGCATTAGCATGTGCGAGATCGGATCCAGGATCAATTTTGATGATTTTCAAGATCATCATCAGCCCAGTCAGGGGCATCCCTTGCAAAATCGTGGTTTTTTCCCACGAGAGTCAGAGGATATCAAGATCATAATCAGCCCGGTCAGGGGCACTATCTGCAAAAATGTGGGTCTTCCACAAAATTCTTCAGAGAAGCTTATCCATCTTCAGCGATAAGTGGCAATCTCTTCAGAGAAGCTTATCCATCTTCAGCGATAAGTGGCAATCTCTTCAGAGAAGCTTATCCATCTTCAGCGATAAGTGGCAATCTCTTCAGAGAAGCTTATCCATCTTCAGCGATAAGTGGCAATCTCTTCAGAGAAGCTTATCCATCTTCAGCGATAAGTGGCTATCTCTTCAGAGAAGCTTATCCATCTTCAGCGATAAGTGGCAATCTCTTCAGAGAAGCTTATCCATCTTCAGCGATAAGTGGCAATCTCTTCAGAGAAGCTTATCCATCTTCAGCGATAAGTGGCAATCTCTTCAGAGAAGCTTATCCATCTTCAGCGATAAGTGGCAATCTCTTCAGAGAAGCTTATCCGATCCCTTTCACCCTTTTTGGTGTTAGGGTTGATTTTGTCTCTGCTCCATCATCCTTTTGGTGGGGGTCCAACATCTTTTTGGTGTCATGACTAGCGTGCTTGCCCATTATCCTTTTGGTAATGGATCCCCTATCATCCTTCTGGTGGTAGTGGCCGGTGTGAGTTTCGCTCCGTCATCCTTTTGGTGGGGGGTCTGTCATAGTCATTAATGTCAGATTGTGCGAGTGTGTTTGCTCTATCATCCTTTTGGTGATAGTAGCCGTGTGTGTTTCGTCATATCATCCTTTTGGTGATGGAAACCTTTTGCTAGTCTTTCAATGTTTACTCAGAGGTACACCTTTATCTATCATTTCAATTTCCGAGCATCTCTTTTCTATTCGGACAAATTCAGGGTTTTCTTTATATCTAATTGACTTCTACCTCAGGAGAATGAATGCTACAGCAATTCATTTCCTCGGTTTAAGCCAACTAGATAGGGGCATCTGTCATACCCCAAATTTGTCCAACCTGTTTATATACTCGCCCATTATCTATCATATGATGTTTCTATCAGAAGGTTGAAATGAATCGAGTCAAGTTTCATGTTGGGTTTTATCAGGGAGGTCATAAGTGAAGATGTTTCGTGGTTGAAGATTATTCGGGGCCAGATCATTCCTATTTTAGGGATTTTGTGTAGTAAAGTTCTTGTTTTATGTTTCCATGATTAAAACATATGCAAGTGAAGCTTCAAAAGAACTCCTGGCATAATTCAAGAGGTGATTAGTTTGTTTGTAAGATCATGTTTTTTTGACGTGCTTCCGAGAGCAGTTTTGCCAATGAGGGTGTTTATATCTTAAAATGAATTGATGAGACCATATGGAAGTTCTTGTGTATGCCCATGATGATCTTGATCCCTGGTCAGCTATGTGGAATTTTTGTGGAAACAAAGCAAAGATATGTTCTCATTTTCATGGCAAATTAAGAAAATTAAGATGGGATTATTTGGTTTTAAGTGCTTGTTAAGTCATATTTCAAGATAATTACAAGTCGTGTTTCAAATAGGTACAAAGACCGCGTGGTTAAAAGGGCTAAAGCTTGGGACACATTTATTTTGGTATTTTGTTTTTAACCGTATCTTCAAGGCCATGCAGCAGGATGATTTCAAGTCTCGATGAATTCACATTTTAGGGTGACCATTCAAATTTTATCATCAAAACAAGACGGCGTGTGATCTAAGGGGTTCATAATGCATGTGTTTCAAGAATTTAAAGATAATGGAGCTGGTGAGTAAATTTTTGTGGCCAAATCATAGAAGAAAACTCACAACTGATAAGCCAATATAAATCATGGTTAGAGTAACACATAGTTGGACTCAATAGCCATTTTACAAAACCAAAAGTTCACTGCGACGTGCAACTTGGATGGCATTAGTACAAGCTAAAAGATTACAACCATTGAGAGATTTAGTGCAATGTTTGATTTCCTGCTAAGACCTTGAGTTTGCTTCCAAGTTTTCCAAAGATTGGCTTTGGGCCTAACTTTTTCATTATCCCCATTGATCGGGTATGCTCCTGCTAATGCATATGGGAAGTCCTGCTGGTGTTGAAAATCTCGCATTAGACAAAAGGGAATCATACATATGCGATTAGGACCATCGAGTGAAGAAGTGAAGGAATTATTGTGAACATACCAATCATATACCTAAATACTCCGTGCGGATATTCGATCGGGTTGTGGTTATTTCAGCAACGCAATTCCTTTGGATACCATGTGCAGAGTCGGCGGCATGTCTTGAGAGGAGGTCGATAAAGTGATTTCATGTGTGTTTGCGGTATCCGATTTCCAGAACAAAGGGACAAACTCGTACAACACTCGGTGCACCATCATGCTGCCGTTCATAAGGTTTGTGCGAAATGAAATGTACGGAAATGTCACGCGGAAACCGCAAATTAATTAAGGCGTGAGGCTGATCTGCACGTACACAGAAGGACAACATAAGCTCACAATGAATGTCAGACATAGTCCAAAAAGCCACAAGCCCTCGTACAGTTTCACCTCATAAACAATCTCATGATACTCCTGATAGCACATGTGCCCAAGTGGTGGTTACAAAGTCTGAAAACATTAGTAGTAGGTGGGTCCAGGCCACAGAAAAAGAGTGCCATAAACCGATTGATCATCCTGATGATATTGCAATGGGTAAAGATTTAGCTATGGGAATATCTTTGAACATGCAAGAAAAGCATCCACACGAGGAACTATCTAACAATCCAATGTATAAAGGAGTTAATAAGATGTCTGATATAGATGGTATGCAGCTCAATAAAGGACATAGTAGTGTCTGTGAAAAAGTACAACCGGATGAGGACAGTAATAAAACCAGGATGCAGGAGAATCAGGCTACGAATGTTGGTGTTACCGATAGCAGCAGTCCACAGGCTGAAAGCAGAGACTTGAATACTTCAAATGATTTTTCTGGCTTTGCAAAAATAAAAACAAGTTCTTGCTTCAAACAACACCCATCACTTGAACTAACATTGAAAAGGATGGGAGAAGTAAAAGATGCTGAACATGTCACAGGTGATGAATGTAATGTTTTGAGACATTCAGATCTGTCAGCATTCTCCAAATATAATACAGCTTCCTCTTACCAGGCTCAGACTGGAAATGTCGGAAGCTGTTCCCCACTAGACAATAGTTCAGTTGCACCGAATACAGAGACAATACAGAACTTCACATCCCATTCAAATGCCACTCTTCCAAATCAACAGTCTAATGGGAGCAACAACATTAACGACCTGGCTTCCACTAATACATATGTTAGCACCAAACCTGAAAATTTTGACAAGAAACTTGAGTCATCGAGAGGGATTGGCTCTTTTATTTCTTCTGAACTCCAAATCGTGCAAAATAATTGTGTCTCTACATCTCAGAAGAAGACTTCAACCCAGGAAGAATGCGCCGGAAGCGTTGAAGGACAGGTAGGAGGCTTTGAACAAGGATTCCAAGTCGAGCATGCTCAGCATCAACTTCAACATTGTAACCGCATCGTCCACAAGGAGGCAGTAGATCTCCGATCAGTTCATGATCTCTTAGTTGAAAGCACAAGCAAAGATGATCAGCAATGTATGTCAAATGCGCGTGGAGAGCCAGCAGAAAGTAATGGCATAACTACAAAATATGGTTTGGATGGAAGTGCAGCTGAGAGTGATCATGGGAGCAATGGGCAGGATGGAAACAACACTTTGACAATCAGAATGATAAATGTGAGAAACGACATGCTGGCTGAAGGCTTTGGCTTGCCTGGTATTGTATCAATATTATTCACAGGAATTGAGATGAAGCACTATGCATATTCAAATTTGTCACGAAGTTCTCACAGTCGCAAGAGCCGCAAATGTCTTTTCTTGTGCCTACCCGGTCAATCTTGTCAAACCTGCACATCAACAGATACCTCCAAAATACCAAAAAGGGAAAGAGAACAGTTACCATTAGTTTCCTCCGCTACAACCTTTCCCTTTCGACTCATCGCTCCCCTCTCGATAAAATCAGCTCCCATTGACCCTCTTAATCATCATCACACCCTTCATGATTCACAAAGCAATTCACAAAACCTGAAGAAGAAAAAACAAACAGTGGACAAATATTATTAGGCTGGTTCAACAATCATGACCAAATTGACAATAATAAAGCTCTGAACCTTAGCAAACAAGCTCATTCACAGATGATAGTAACTGGCTTTGTTCCCACTACCTGTGTATCCAACTGTTCGTTCCAATTATACAGCAAATGTTCGAATATAAATTACGCGTTTAACGTGTTCGACAGAATGCCTCAACGGGATGTAATTTCTGGGAACGCTGTGACATTCGGTTATGCTGATATTGGAAACACGGGATTCGCGCAGCTTGTGTTTGATTCGATGTGCTACCTTTTACGACTCACGACCTCTATTCAGAATCGCTTCATCTTGGAGATAACTTTGGAATCGTTTACTCTATTCGATTTTTTGTTCTACCATGGTTGTGTTGTAATTGTGTTGTTGCCATAATTTGTCATGTATGAGTACTGATACTCCAGGTCTTCTTTTCGCTGCATTGTGTTTTAAATCCAACTCAGTTTCGGTTATTCGGTACAACAGTAATGATTATGCAACACAAACAATTTCCAGCTCTACCTGGAGAAAACCGTGTTGGTGTTGCTCCATCTTCCTCAACAAATTCTGCAACCTGCACAATCAAATTAAGACAAAGAACATAATTCAGTTTCCATCATACAAGCATGAGCCCCAAACAGTTTCAGCCGCTAAAAAAAAAAACAATAGTTCTGTCTTTGCTTATGGACAGACAGGAAGTGGGAAGACGTGCACTATGTGGGGTCCTGCCAATTCTTTGGCTGAAGAAAATGTAGCAAAAGAACAACAAGGACTTACACCCCGTGTTTTTGAGAGACTGATTGCGCGCATTAAGGAAGAGCAAACAAAGCATTCTGATCAACAGCTCAATTGTCAGTGCAACCGTTTTTTTGGAGATATACAATGAACAGGTTACAGATCTGTTGGGTCCGAGTCAAAGAAACCTTCAGATCATAGAAGATGTCAAATCAGGCGTGTATGTTGAGAATTTTACCGAGAATCAGGTGTCTTCAATGGCGGATGTTACTCAGCTTTTACTGAAGGGATTATCAAACAGGAGAGTAGGTGCAACCAGTATAAATTCTGAAAGTTCCAGCTCACATACTGTTTTTACTTGTGTTGTTGAGTCTCGATGCAAGAGTATAGCAGGTGGTAGAGGACGAGGTATGCGTCTTGCTAATGTACATGAGGAGTTTGTGAAGTTATTACAGCAAGCTAAGAGTGAGGCAGCTGCTGCATTTGGAAATGATGGGGTTTATTTGGAGAAGTACGTTCAAAATCCAAGGCGCATTGAGTTCAGGTTCATTGCAACATCTTCAAAGACGGGCATCAATCGAATACTCTTTTGCTCACTGCTCTCATGGACTTGTATTCACAATGTCAGAAATATGATGATGCGCGTAAGCTGTTTGATAAATTGCCTATGAGAGATACTGTGGCTTGGAATGTGATGATCTCTTGTTGTATTCGAAATAATCGGACCCGGGATGCTTTGAGTTTGTTTGATGTTATGTAGAGTGAAAATTATAAATGTGAGCCTTATGATGTAACGTGTTTACTTCTTCTTCAAGCGTGTGCTCGTTTGAATGCCTTGGAATTTGGTGAATGGGTTCATAGTTATATTATGGAACATGGTTTGATGGTGCTCTCAATTTGTCTAATTCTCTCATATCAGCGTATTCGCGGTGTGGTTGTGTAGATAAGGCTTATGAGGTGTTTATGAGAATGAAGAATAGAAGTGTTGTTTCATGGAGTGCAATGATATTTGGTTTGGCAGTGAATGGGTATGGGAGAGAAGCTATTGAGGCATTTGAAGAGATGCAGAGAAATGGCATTCAGCCGGATGATCATACATTCACGGGCGTCCTTTCTGCTTGCGGTCATTCTGGATTGTTAGATGAGGGGGTGTCGTTTTTTGATCGAATGATCTCAAAGCTTAGGATAACACCAGCCATCCACCTTTATGGCTGCATGTTTGATCTCATGGGTCGTGCTGGCTTATTTGATAAGGCTTACCAGCTTATCACGTCGATGGAGGCAAAGCCAGATTCTACAGTGTGGCGGACCTTGCTCGGGGCGTGCAGAATTCATGGTCATGTTACACTTGGTGAACGAGTAATTGAACATTTGATTGAATTGAGAGTTCGAGAAGCTGGAGATTATGTTTTGCTTCTGAATCTTTATTCTTCAGCTGAACAATGGGAAAAGGTTGCAGAGTTCGTGAATTTGATTCTCTGTTGTGGATTACTATCTGTGACAGGTTTATATGCAGTTGCGGCTCAGCACGACGATAATACGACAACTCCAAGCTGCAACAACATTAGATCATGAATACTACTCAATAGCAGCTCTAACCATCCAACAACAACATCAACAACTCTAATCATCTACCTACAAGTTGATTGCGACATGTTCGATGCCGACAAAGTGCGTGAGCTACGGCTTGGCTTCTGAATTGCAGTTTGTACCAGCTAGCTCGATTTACTTCGAGGTTACAAGTTGGGAAGGATGGAGATAGAGTGAGCGAGAAGAATGAATGGGTTATCAGCAGCTTTATGTATTCAATGAAAACAGAGCAGAAATTCGATAACCATAAGCCAACAACAAAACAGTTTCGCCGACAACAACTGGACCACCGTTTTCCGACAAGCTCCTGCGACAACAAATTTGATTCTGCAGTGCAAGAACATCTCGTCCAACCCTCATATCTGAGAATGATTGGAAATGTTTCTGCGTAGAATGGGGTGCTACAGAGGCCAAAGGAATATCTGTGAAGATTGAGAATATTAGTGATTCTATGATTGCTATACCTGGATCTTGTAAAGAGACGGTGATATGTGATGACCAGTTGGCCAATTGGGATAAAGTGAATAACAGTGGGTTGAACAAAGGTAAAAAGGCTGCATAGTTCTCACCGGTTGCTTCGACGTTAATTCTTAACGGATTCATCACAGAATATCAGACCATACACTTGAGGCCTATGAAGGCGATGGCTCTAACTGGAGACTGGCCAAAAGTAATACACCTGGTAATATTGGCAGTTTTGAAAGATGTTTTGTTGGCTAACAGTGAAATGCAGGTGTCTCCAGTTGTTGTTGGGTTGTCACTTAACTCACGTGAAAATGAGTGCACCATTAGATTAGGATTTGTTGGTCTAATTAAGAGACTACTAGGGATGGCTGAATTTCTTGATGACAGTCACTTCACAAATGTGGAGTCAGCATTGGTTGCTCTTGGCTGCAAAGAATGCCTTGTCCCAATTGAACATAGAGAATCCATTAAATATGAAATGTTGTGTGATGTGTTGACTAAGTGCAGAGTTTTAACAACCACCACTTGATACAGCCTTCATAAAAGACAAAGACAAGAGAGTTGAGCTAGTACAAAATTTGAAACTTACACATCTAGTTCTGCCACAGTTTCATCAAACCAACGTCTTCATGGCGTCTTGATTACCATAGAAGTCGAACTCAACTGGTTGTTGAAACGTGTTGCTCTGAAATAAGTTGGATTTGAATTCTGAATCGTGAATCCAATAACCAAAATGCGTTGCTGCAAAAACCGTCTTCTTATGATGAGAGTCTCGCGCCGGCTCTTATCCGATGGTAATGTTGTTTGAGCTAGGCTGGAGGATGTGAAGTGATCCACATTTCTGGTCCAACTGTAGCAACACAAACCTCATAACATCGGAGATGTGCGAGGTCGTAACAAATCTGTTTGAACCAAATTGTTAGGACTGCGACGAATTCACCATCGAACCGTTGTTAATGAAAGAGAGGTTGAAAGGATGACTTTATTTGCATCAAATCATGCCATTGATTTCTTTCCATAGAATTTATTTTATTGGACAAAATCCCAACTTTATTTCTGAAAATTCATCAAAGCAGTGTGGCATCTTTCCTTGTTGATGACGACATGCTCCCGAAGATCGAATACAGGGATATTGCGTCACACTGAATCAATATCAGATTGTTAGAATCTCTTGACTCCATCAGCATCGAATATGTCGACGTCAGTTTGTTGGTGAATGATTAGAGTTGCTGATGCTGTAGTAGTCGGTGGTTCTATCACAGCATGTGTTGCACTTTGATTGAACAAAAATCATGAAGGGAACTAACAAAGCCAACAAGATAAATCCCCAGAAAAGGCATAAGGTCCAATAGAAGAACAATTTCCAATCCTAATGGGGTGGAGACGTAGAACTCATTTCTGTACCTCGTGGCCTCGAACCAAAACACCTTCTGCAACAACAACTTCGTCTCCAATCAGCCCCTAGCCATAATAACAAAGAGGAAGAGCATTCTCAGCAGACCAAGAGTTTGTTTTCAGTTAAGAATGAAGAAATACCACATCAGCAAGTTTGTATCAGTAAAATTGTTGTGTTACCACAGTGAAAATCATGAGTAAATAACAGAAGATACAGTCAGCACAAACAGACGAAATTCAGAGACAAGAAAATAGGACAGCAGAGCCAGATTCACTAAAATGGAAAGACATGGTCTGGGCATCAAAAAGTGCTAGCAGAAATGATACACTATCTTGATTCAAACATAAAAAAAACCCTAATCTCCCATCATATATATTTTGTTACCATTCATTCAGAAAGGAGGCTGGTAGAAAAAAAAGGAGAAACCCTAACCATTGCAGCAGCCACCCCAAACTCTTCACCAATTTCATCCTCATCATCCACCCATTCTTGCAGCAACCTTAACCTTCGTTTCATTTCCCTCACCTTTGAACACCGTTTTCGAACAGCTCATACTACCACCTCAACTTCAAACCCAACTCAACAATCCATCTTCCTCATAAACTCACTGTAAACTTTGCAACCAGCATCCAAACCACAGCAGTACTTTCATCGAACACGTGGTGAGCGAGATTGTAGACCATCAGAAATCAAGCTGCCATCGTTCCGATAATCAACCAGCCACCGCCGCACCGCCAAAAGAAGAACAGAAACGGAAGTGAAGGAGAAGAGTGAGAAGTCGAAACCAAGCAGAAGGAGTTTCGAATTTGAGGTAGTTCGACTTTTGTTCATTGCGTTTTCATGCTCACGTCTTCGTTTTGATTTTGCGGTATTCGAATCTGAGTGTGTTGCTTACAAGTGCCACGGTTGTGTTCGTATATCCCCAGTGCATACGTGTTTGTATCTTTCTGTTTGTTCATCACAATCTAATGTCTTTTGTTTTCTGTTTCTATTATTTTATTGAATCTCAAATGAAATGTTTAGAGTTTTATAATTTTATTTTGGTAAATTTAAGTTATAGATATATAAATTTCTTTTTCTAATATATTGTAAATATTCTAATATCTATTTGTAAATATTTTAATATTTATTTTGTAAATACTATATACATATTACTTTAGGTTTTCTTATATAATTTTTAGATTATTTTACATATCTAATTTTCTATTTATTTTTTTCTTTAAAGTTTTAAGGACCTTATCTTATTTATTTTAAGAGTTTTCTTATATATATTTAGAATGTCATTTCTCTTTTTGTTTTGTTAGAACTTTGTAAAGTATATTGTGGTTTTAAAAAATTTTTATTTCCTTGTAAACGTTGGATCTGAGACCACTTCTCTTTCAACGCTTTTTCCTCCTAAAACTTCGGTCCCGTATCGAGTGTATCTCCGAAAACATTTTCAAACAAATTCTTGGTATTGGATTAAAGAGAGAAGATTGGGTGTAGACCCCTTCTTCTTCGAGTGTTGGGATGCCCACTGTAGTGAGGGTGGTTTCGACACTCGTCTTTCAATACGAAGACGTTTTCAGTCCCTCCTATCCTAAAAAACCTCGGTTTTGTATCAAGTCCCTTTTAAATCATCTTTAAAGCTTTTTTTTTTCTCTTTGTATTGGATTAAAAATAGAGGATTGGGTGTAGACCCCTTCTTCTTCGAGCGTTGGGATGCCCACTGTAGTGAGGGTGATCTCGACACTCGTCTTTCCATACGAAGACGCTTCTAAACTTTTTTCTCCTAAAGAGCCTCGGCTCCGTGCCGAGTGCATTTTCAAAACCTCGGTCCCGTACCGAGTCCTTTTTTCAGAAAATCTTCCAAATTAATTTCTCTTTGTATTGAATTAAAAAGAGAGGATTGGGTGTAGACCTCTTCTTCTCCGAATGTTGGGATGCCCACTGCAGTGAGGGTGGTTTCGATATTCGTCTTTCAATACGAAGACGCGACTTCTTCCACCACCCCTCCTGTCACAACTTCTTTCCGTCACCTAAAACCTCGGACCCATACCGAGTGCATTTTCAAATCATTTTTACGATGAAAACTTGAATGGTCGTGGAGTGGTTAGGCGTAGGCCTTCTCCTATCCCGAGTGCTGACGTTTACCGTAGGGTTCTCTGTCGCAAGGCACTTACCATTCAAAACCAAAAACAATTAAATAAGAGAATGAAGTTCTCTTTGCATTGAATTAAAGAGAGAGGATTGGGTGTAGACCTCTTCTTCTCCGAGCGTTGGGATGCCCACTGTAGTGAGGGTGGCTTCGACGCTCGTCTTTCAATACAAAGACGCCTCGTTCGCCACACCCTTTTATAACAAAAACTTTGAGATAACGAATTGGGTACTACCCGTAGGGGTTACTATCCGAGGACCTGTCTCGCCCCCTAAAAAAACATTCCAATCAATCAAATGTGACTTCTAGCCCCGCGTGGCGAAAACTAATCAATCTTTCAAAAGGATATGTTACGTCCGTTCTACCGCAAACAGGTAATGCCTAAGTCTCCAACGAATGAGCAGCAAAACACCTAACTGCTAGAATGCGCACAATAACGTCATCCATAAAAAACATCAACACACCGTAGGCCGAACTACGGCTGCTCTGATTCTTTACTTTCTCAAGTAAAGATACGTAGGCACAAGGGCCACAATCCTTGCCGAGCATATTCCCCTCATATCTGTAGTTCCCCGAACTACGTCGACTCTGACTTTCTCACATCTATTGAGAATACGTAGGCCTAGGACCGCGAAGTCCTACCGAGTCCGTTCTCTCTCTTCTTCCCCCGTTACCTCTCTTTCCCCGTTTCTAAACCCTTCTCTCTATCTTTTAGAACACTCTTTATAGCATAATATTTAAGCAAATAAAATCACACATCGACGAACAAAAGGTTCCCATCGAGTACGATGGATGCGAGGGGTGCTAATACCTTCCCCTCGCATAACCGGCTTTCGAACCCGTTCTTGGTCGCGAGACCATCTTATCCATTTCTTTCTTAAGGTTTTCTCGATATTTTCCTTTCCCCTCATGGGATAAATAAAGTTCGGTGGCGACTCTTCTGTCTATCTTTTTCGCCTCCCCGTCGTTGCACGATGCATTTTTCGAGTAGCGACACCGTCGAGCCCAAAAATGAAAAATTGGTTGCTAGAACATATACCTTCTATGTTAGTAAGCTTTATGAAATCTTTGATCTATTGGTTGTTGATGGACAAATTTTTGTTCCTAAAGGGGCTAAGGTCCCACCATTAGAACAAAGAAAGAAAAAATATTTTTGTAAATTCCATAATTTTTTGGGTCATAAAACTTCTCAATGTGTACTTTTCAAGGGTCTAGTGCAAAATGCTCTCAAGGATGGCAAGCTCAGGTTTTTCGACAAGCATAAATTGTACCCAAAAAAGGATGTTGAAATGAAATATGAGGCTCTCTTTGTTGAGTCAATAGACATCATAGTGGTCGACACTCTCGACGAAGCTGGGGCTGATGACAAAAAAGCAATTTATGAAGATCTAGCAGCAAATTTCTATCCCAAATGTGAAGAGGAATTGGTTGAATTTTTGAATCGTTGTAGGTTGAAAGATTCAGAAGTGATATTGTATCCCAGGTGCATCTCTCTGTTTGACAAAGAAGTTTCTAAAGAGCTGGAGAGCATAAACACTTACCAAACTAAAAAGTTTGTCTGGCAGGATAGGTCAAAGGAACTTTTCTCCAGAAAATGCAAAGATCCAACAAAAGTATAAGTTAGGACTTATATCCCCTCTGTAGATGCATATCTAAAGGAATGGCTACGCCCCACTAGGAAATCAATAACTAATGGGGAAATGGAGAGTAGTTAATGTTGGTTCAAGTTCTTCATGCAAAGGCAACTCTCAAGTTTTGAAGAAGTACTCTTATGTCTCGCAGAACTAAATGAGAAAAAACCCCGTGACTAGGTGTTGCACCCCAAAATTTGCCCTCACAATACAAGACTTTGTGTTCTAAGAAGGTTCACAAGGTTCACAAGTTCTCCAACAACTTGCATAACCTTTCATGAAGTTCATAAAGTCCACAAGCTACTTTATGAAGGTTCACAAGGTTCACAAGTCCCACAGTGCTTTCAATACCTTTCATGAGGTTCATGAAGTCCATAGGTTGCTTCTTGAAGGTTCACAAGGTTCACAAACTTCTCAACATCTACAAGACCTTTCATAAGGTTCATGAAGTCCATAGGTTGCTTCTTGAAGGTTCACAAGGTTCACAAGATTCACAATGTTTACAAAGCTTTCCTAAGGGTCATGAGGTCTACAAAGCCACTTCATGATGTTCACAAGGTTCACAAGCTTCACAATACCTCCCATGAGTATCACAAGATATCTTATGAAGATTCACAAGGTTCACAAAGTTCACAATTGGTCAGAAGAGTTGACAATTCCCTCAGATAATGCACCTCCTAAGCAGTGCATCCAAAACTAGGGTTTTGACTTTAATCAGGCTAAATGGACTTCCAAGACTTCAAGTGAGCTTCATAACATCTTATATGTGTATAAGAACCCCCATGTCAAGTTTCAAGACTTTTCTCAAAAGTTTGCTCAGTCAGATGATCAGATAAGTCAAAAGCAGTCAATGCAGTTAAAAAGTCAAACTGAGGTCAACTGTGGTCAAACCAAAGTCAAACTTCATGATTTTTTGCCAACATCAAGTATATGAAGTAAAATTCATCATTTGATCAAGGGTTGATCATGATTCATCAAGGAGATTCCAGATCATCAATAATCAGGAGTTTCTAAATTAGGGTTTCCTCAGTAAAAGTCAACTAAACTTTGACCAGGCATAACTTTCACATACTTCATCACCAAGTCTCCATCCAAAGCTCATTTTGAAGGAAATTGAATTCTCTACAACTTTGATGTTGAAGGTTAAGCCCAAAAATGCTTTATTTGAAAGATATGATCTAAGACATTATGGGTCATTTCAAAAGTCAACAAAAAGTCAACAACTTCAAAAGGACATAACTTGAGATTGGTAAATGATATGGACCTGAAACCAATGGGGTTGTTTAGAGGACTCTTCAAGCTTTCCAAAAAGTCCAAGAACACCATCATACCTTTAAAATTGAGAGAAATGTGCCCTTGCAAAGTTGGGCAATTTTGTGATGGTTTATGTTGAAAATGGAGGCTTAGAAGTATTTCTTTCCAAATGGGCTGCCTAATTTATGACCCAATCCATCTCATAACATGGTGCACGACCCAATTGACCAAAATTCATCATTTTTATTATTTTTTATTTATTTATTATTGATTTAATTCATAAAAATCATTTTAAATAAATAAAAAATATAAAAATCTATTTTTGGGTGAAGATTTTGTTTCTAGAAATTCATAATCATTGATTGAATTAGAATGAGAAGGAAATCATGTGATCTCTCCCAAATTATTATTTTTTATTTATTTATTATTGATTTAATTCATAAAAATCATTTTAAATAAATAAAAAATATAAAAATCTATTTTTGGGTGAAGATTTTGTTTCTAGAAATTCATAATCATTGATTGAATTAGAATGAGAAGGAAATCATGTGATCTCTCCCAAATTATTATTTTTTATTTATTTATTATTGATTTAATTCATAAAAATCATTTTAAATAAATAAAAAATATATAAATCTATTTTTGGGTGAAGATTTTGTTTCTAGAAATTCATAATCATTGATTGAATTAGAATGAGAAGGAAATCATGTGATCTCTCCCAAATTATTATTTTTTATTTATTTATTATTGATTTAATTCATAAAAATCATTTTAAATAAATAAAAAATATAAAAATCTATTTTTGGGTGAAGATTTTGTTTCTAGAAATTCATAATCATTGATTGAATTAGAATGAGAAGGAAATCATGTGATCTCTCCCAAAATAGCAAGCACTCATGATCAAATATTTGAAATTTATACAATGATCTTTTTGAATATTTTTTTGGATCAAATATCCACACAACACATCAATGTTTCTGACCTAAATCCATCACACATATATACTAAGCACAAACCCTAGCCTCATTCACGAATTTGCAGCAACCTAAAGGTAAGATCAAAAGCACAAAAATCTTTCAAAAAGTCATATTCGGGTTCTCAAATTCAGAGCATTGCAAGGTATTTGGAAGACATAGCAAGCTTCCTTGGACTCTTCTGATCATAAATCATCATCCATATGCATCATATACACACCCAATTGCTCAACCCGAGTTCATCTTGACCTTGAATATTTTGTTTTCGAATCCATTGATTTATCATGTTTAAACTGTTTTTGATTGTTGTAGGATGTTTAGAATGAACTCTAGAACGATTCTGGGTGGTTCAATTGGATTTTCATTGCAGGAACAAGAATTCACCATGATTAGGGTTTTCGGCCCTCTTTAGGGTTTCACGATTTTCAAATGATAAATGGATTTGAAAAACATAGGACGATTGAAAAACTCAGTAGCAATACAATGGTGCAATCAATTTTGTGAAATTTTGCCGTTTGGATGAAGTTTGTGTTTCGCAGGGTGGAAGAACTCGTAACAATATTCGTAGGAGAAAACGTTGCAAAATCCGCAGCCTGATGGTTGTTGTGCTTCCTGGAAATCAAGCTGGCCTGGGTTCAAACCTCAGCCAGGTAAGTTTCCGCTTTTTTTTTTCTTTCCTTTTATTTGATTTAAATATTATAATATTAAAAATTAAACATATTATGTATATTTCTCAATAATAAATAAATAATAATAAAATATGTCTGTTTTCTTTAATTTTAAAAAATATGTTTTTTTCACAAATTTTGTTTCTATATTTTATGTCTAAATTGTAATATGTATAAATTAGAAAATTTTTGTATACAACTAAATCCTATTTTTTTATATAAACCCTAAAAATTTATTTCTCATATAAACCCTAATTTCATAAAACTCTAAAAATATTTTTTAATACAAATCTAATCCTATTTTTTTTTTAATGTTATTTTCTAATATAATTATTATGTATGTATGTTTACTATAATTCTTACAAATTTTTGTAAATATACTTATAAATATTTTTTTTACATAACTTTAGTTTATAAATAATTGTGCTTATAATAATTAGATTTTTTGTAGTAACTTCATGATTAAAATATAATTTAATAATTTGTAAATTAAAACAATTGTTTATTCATATTTGTTTTTTTTAGTTGATTATATTAAAAAATTGTTAATTTCTTATTATTATAATATTTGGATTAGTTTTGTTTATTCTTATTTACTAACCCATTTATATTCTAATCATGCTTATTATTTTGTCAAATATTGCTTACTAACCCCCTTTATTATTTATTATTGCTTATTTATATTTTATTTATCTTTGCTATTTAATTATTTTGCTTATTATTTTGTAATTGTTTCTTGGATGTAAAGTTGTTTAATTATTTAATTATTATTATGGTTAGTAATTAGGGAGTGTAACAACATGTATGTAATATTAAAATAAATTTAGATCACTTTTAAATAAAGATAATTAAAATAAACACGTCACACACGTAAGTCGATTTTAATCGCCGTCTCACTTCCTAAGGATATCCCTCAAGTTGCCTACGAATACTGGTTAAGTGGGGTGTATAAAGCAAGTCCCTCAAATAGAAAAATCATCAAAGTCCCTTATGGTTGCCTTTACGAATCGAGTCCCTTTCGAAAAATGATGATGGTCCCTTATATGTGCTTATTACATCCCACAATGGCCTTCAAAGTCAAATTGTCCCTCACATGTCCCTTAACATCCAAAGTAAGGACTACCTACTCCATTATAGTAGGGATAGTCTTACTAAAGGAAAGAATAAAGAATAAGAAAGACCTTTAAACATTAGGGTAGGTTACTCCTAGGTGCTTGCTCACTTCAAAACTGTTTCACACTTAAACAAATTTTCAACAAGTTTTCAAACAAGTTCTTAACACATCCTTACATGGATTATTTATTAACTATTCTGAAAATTTTCTATTCACACACTACACTTTCAAAACAATTCAAAAGTGAGCTTAAGTACCTAAGAGCCCATGGATAACCATGGATGAAAAGGGTGCTAATACCTTCCCTTTTCATAACCTACCCCCCGGACCCAAAATATTCTCTAAGGTCTTTCCTGTTCTTTTATAACCTTTCCTTATGGATAAAATAAAAGTCGGTGGCGACTCTTGCTATCCGCAACATTGTTTAAAGTCAGTTCTCCCACCGTGTTACAGAACTGGCGACTCTGCTGGGGACCTATTTAAGAGGGGTACCCTTAGGAATTAAGATCACTTTAAATTGTTTGCCTTGTTTGCTTTATTATTATATTGTTGGGGTGCTCTTATGTGTGAAAGGTCCTAACCCGGATCTAGTGTACCTTAAGTAAATGGCAATAGACCAAGGAAACTGTACGACGTATATCGATACGGTTGATCTGGTGGCCATAGTTAGTGCGACTTCTTGGTTGGTGCTCATATTCCTTAAGTCAAGTTGAGGATAATATTGAGGCTGCCATATGTTGTCAATGCACTAACTGACTTTTAGAACCCTAGTTAACTCATCTTGGCCTTTAGAAAGTAGTGAGGTAACCGGCTTTGGTGCAGACTGAAGTTGGTTGACACTCGATACTACGCTCATTGAGATCTTAAACTTGGAGGGTTTTGGTTGGCAAGTAAGTTGCCTTCTGAACAACCACCCTTGTGAAGGATCAATGATATTGAGATCCCTTAGAACCCGGTTACTTTTGTAGGACAGGATGAACCATCTAACTTCAGGGGAGGGTACTTACCTTTAAACCTCATGCAAGCCTTTAAACCTAAGGCAATTGTGTGATTTGTTTGTGTGTGCCACATGTTTGTGATTGAACATAACATCATGACATCATCATGCATCATGAGCATATCATTTTCCCTAACCATTTCAAGGACCAAGGGATTTATTTTTGTTCTTTGTTGCAGGTCATGGCTTCTGCTCGTAGAAACACCATCAGGATCAACTTTGTAGGGATACCTCCCAAGCTCAAAGAGTTGGTTTCCCAAGTGTCTGATCATTCCCAGTCCGTCCAGAGACATGGTCACCTATTGGATCTAGTTACTTCAGGGTTCAGTGAAGACATGATGAGTGTGCTGTTTCAGTTCTTTGACCCTAAGCACCATTGCTTTACATTCCCTGATTATCAGTTGGTTCCAACCATGGAGGAGTTCTCTAAACTTCTGGGTATACCTGTTCTTGATCAGAAGCCATTCACAGGCTTAGAGAAGGAGCTTAAACCAGAAGTTATTGCCGCAGCTCTACATCTGAAGAAGTTTGACATTGTTCTAGAGATGAGAAGTGGAGTTAAAGGTATTCTTGCCAAGGTATTAGTGGATAAAGCTCAAATGTTCTTGAAGGCTATGAGCTACGATGCTTTTGAGGAGATCTTAGCCTTATTGATTTATGGCTTAGTGTTGTTCCCCAACCCTGATCAGTTCATAGACGTTCATGCCATCAACATATTCCTGAGTCACAATCCAGTGCCTACCTTACTTGGAGACATCCTACATTCTCTTCACACCCGTACTACAAGGGCAAGAGGAACTTTGATGTGCTGCATACCTTTACTTTCTAGGTGGTTTATTTCTCACCTTCCTCGCTCAGTAATGAAGAATGAGCAAGGGTTCAGATGGTCCAAGAGGATCATGTCACTTTCTCACTCAGACATCCATTGGTGCTCCAGATCTATGGAGAATGTCACCATCATTGACCGTTGTGGGGAGTTTCCTAATGTGCCACTTCTAGGCATAAGAGGAGGCATCACCTACAACCCATCTCTAGCTTTACGACAGTTTGGTTACGCCCGGAGCGATGGTCCACATGACATGTTGATTCAGGGCATTGTGTTTGACTACGACAACGATCTTCAGGGTTACCGTCAGAGATTCATACGAGCTTGGGGAAAGGTAAACAGGATTGACAGCAAGACACTGGAGCCTAAGTACACTATTCCTATGGAGGCTTATCTCAGATGGGTACGATCTCGTGCTCAGACACTCATGATGCCATATCCTGCCATCCTACCAGTTACCATGGAACCTGTTGCTGAAGGAGACACAGCTTATACCATCCTTCACCCAGACATGCCTACTGATATGGAAGACTTGCAGAGATCATGGATCCAACTGAAAGAGCAAAGGGATACTTTCGAGGCTCATTACAAAGCAAGCCAAGCAAGGATCCTAGAGCTAACAAAGCTACTTCATGAGGAACGAAACCTCAACTCATACCTCAACACCAAGAGGAAACGTCCATGGGAGACTTAAAACCCCATCTTTTGTACTTATTTCGTTTTCATTTTTTGTAAGCCTAAAAGGCAAAACAAGTTATTACTAATAAAAAGTTACTTTCTTGTTTGTTTAAGCAAATTTAAATCCTGCGGTCCTTGAAAACATTGCATATGCATTCCCATATCATTGCATCACAGGTTTATAATTGTGCACAGGTTTCTCATCTCCTCGCTGTTTATTTCAGCAATGGCTCTTGAACAATCAGTTAAGGATCTCCAGGCACAGAATGCACAGTTCCAAGAGCTGATCCTGAACCTATCCAAGGGGCAGGATGAATTGAAGACACTGCTGGCCAAGAAGACTAAGAAGGCTAGAAGGTCTGCTGGGTTGCTCAACATGGGAAGAAGGTTCAAAGGTCCTGCCAAGACCAAGGAACAGGTTGAAGACTATGAATCTGAAGAATCTGAGCAGGAGAGAGGCAGTCTCCACAACACTATGGGGGACTCTGATTCTGAGGCTAACTACTACCATGAGCCTAACGAAGACAAATTCAAGATGCTGGTGGATAGAATGGATGCTATGGAATTACAGAAATCATCTGGGCTGGATTTTGAGGATTTGAGCTTGATATCTGGGGTGGTCATACCCATTGGATTCAAAGTTCCTACATTTGTTGTCTATGATGGGGTCTCTTGTCCCAAATTGCATCTGAGGTCTTATGTCAGACGAATTCAACCCCACACTGCTGATAAAAAGTTGTGGATCCATTTCTTTCAAGAAAGTTTATCTGGAGCTCAGCTAGAGTGGTATTATCAGTTGGAGAGTGTCAACATCAGAGATTGGAATGACCTTGCTGAAGCTTTCTACAAGCAGTATCAATACAATGCTGACTTAGCCCCCACTCGCATGCAGCTTCAAAGCATGTCTATGGGTGCCAAAGAAAGCTTTAAGGAGTATGCTCAGAAGTGGAGAGACTTAGCTGGAAGAGTTCAACCCCCTTTGACTGATAGGGAGTTGGTTGATATGTTCATGTGTACGCTGAATGGTCCGTTTTACAGTCATCTCATTGGAAGCTCATCATCTGGCTTCACTGAGTTGATCATGACAGGAGAGCGAGTAGAGAATGGTATTAAGAGTGGTAAGATCCAAGTGGGCACTTCTTCATTAGGTGCTGCAAAGAAGCCTCCCACTGGGAAGAAAGAATCTAATGCTGTGTATGGTCAGCCTGATCGTAACAGAAGGCATCAGTCTGTTAGTGCAGTTCATATTTCAAATCCAACTCCTGCAACAACAGAGCAGCCTCAAGGCCACCAACAGAGGGCTAGAAGACAGTTCACGAAGATCAACATGTCAATGGCTCAGGCATTGCAACACTTGTTGAAGGCTGAACTTATTACCCTGAGGGAGGCTCCTCAGAATCCAAATGTTACCTCTCCCAAGTACAATTCCAGTGCACGATGTGCATATCATTCAAACTGTCCAGGACATGATACTAATAACTGCTGGGTCTTGAAGAACAAAATTCAGGATATGATGGATGCTGGAGAAATTGAGTTTGATCCACCAGGTACTCCAAATGTGATTACAGCTCCAATGCCAAATCACGAGAAGACTGTCAACGCCATTGATGAAGATATTGATGAAGATCTGCATGTCTATTCAGTTATGGAGTTGAGCACACCATTGTCTGTTATCAAAAAGAGGTTAGTACAAGCTGGGATCTTTCCAGGTTGTCATGAAGATTGTCTATATTGTACCTATAAGCCGGATAGTTGCTTCATTTTGAGAGATGGGATTCAACGTCTCATGGATAAATATACTATAGTGTTTGAAAGAAGACCAGCATCTGTAGAAAGTATGGTGGATCATCTGACTCAGGGTAAGAAGATTGAAGAGGTTGACATGGTTGACAAAGTACCACTAAGAATCACTTCAAAGGGTCCCATTAAAATCACTCATCAGGGCCCAATCAAGATTACTGCTGAAGGTCCTGTGAAAGTTGTTGCTGAAGCCAGAGTAGCTCCTCTGATCATTACCACTCCTGGTCCTATTTCTTATACATCTGTCAAAGCTGTGCCTTGACACTATGGGTCTGATGTTTACATCCATGGTGTCAAGCAGGAGCCTTTACCTGATATGCCTGTTGACATTGATAATATTGCTGGATCTAGCAAGATCACTCGTAGTGGAAGAATCTTTTCTCCTCCAGTTGCTTCTAAGAGTGCAGTTACTCCTGCTGTTACTTCCACCACTGATGCTCGGGGCAAGGGTCCTGTTATTGAGCCTGTATCTACTGATGTGCCAGCTGCTGATGACCTCTCTAAGCAGATGGAAGAAGTATTGAAAATCATCCGCAAGAGTGATTATGATATTGTTGATCAGCTGGGGCATACTCCCTCAAAGATTTCTATGCTCTCCCTGTTATTATGTTCTGAGGCTCATGCCAAGTCATTGATCAAGTTTCTAAAGATGGCTCATGTACCCAGTGCAATTTCTGTGGACCAGTTTGAGAATTGTGTTGCTCACCTGACCTATGACAACGGGTTAGGATTTTCTGATGCTGACTTGACCCCTGCCAAGAGGGATCATAACAGGGCCTTGCATATTTCAATTGAATGCAGGGGCACTACCCTGTCTCATGTGCTGATAGACAATGGTTCCTCTCTGAATGTGTTGCCTAAGGAAGTCCTGAACAAGATGAGTCCTGAAGATACGGTATTGAAGCCCAGTAATATTGTGGTAAAGGCTTTTGATGGTTCTAGAAGAGTAGTGCATGGGGAAATTGATCTTCCAATCAAGGTTGGCTCTCAGGTGTTTACTGCTACATTCTATGTGATGGATATTCGTCCTTCGTACTCATGTCTGCTTGGTCGTCCCTGGATCCATGGGGCAGGTGCGGTGACCTCCACATTACATCAAAAGTTGAGATATCCGGTGAATGGAAAAGTTGTTACTGTCTTTGGAGAGGAAGAATACTTTGTCAGCCATGTAAACACTTTCAAGTATCTGGAAGTAGAAGGTGAATACATTGAAACTCCATGTCAGTCATTTGAAGTGGTTCCCTGGGCTGTTAAGGATTGTGTGACTCCTCCTGCTGTGAAGAAGGTTCCTGTGGTCATCAGAAACCCTCCAACAATGGCAATGGCCTCCCTCAATGATGCAAAAGCTGTGGTGGAAGAAGAGTCCCAGAAGGCTGTTCGTCGTGCTCGTGCTGTTCGTATCACCAATTAAGGGGTTATCAATGCTGTGGGAGATCAAGATGAAGACTACAACTTGGAGGCATGGATTTTTCCTACTGTGGGTGCTGGACTCAATAATTGGAAAGCTGAAGATGTTATCCCTATCTCCTTTAGTCAGGAGTAAATACTATTACTGTGTTATGTTTTTAAATTTGTAATTTCCGGAACAATTAAAACTTTCAAGCCATGTGCCTTACCCGGGGCACAATGGTGTGCTTGTTACGGGTTGTCATTTCATTTGCATACATCATTCAATAAAATCAATGGACGTGTCATTTTCGTAAATATTGTGTTCCTTGTCTTTCTTTTTCTTTTATTTTTGCTTTATCAGCTATGTGTTCTTACACACACCCACGTCACTAAAATGCAGCTCATCCACTCTGGATCCAGTTGATAACAGTTCTACTATTGCCAATTACAATTTCGAGAATCCGATCTATCAAACTGAAGACGGAAACGAGGACGATTGTGAAATACCTATAGAGCTTGCTAGGTTGTTACAACAAGAAGAGAAAGCTATACAGCCACATGAAGAGCCAGTCGAAGTTGTGAATCTGGGAACCGAAGAAAACAGAAAAGAGGTCAAGATAGGGGCTGATTTAGAGGACAGTGTCAAGAGCAGGTTGATTCAGATGCTACGTGACTATGTGGAGATCTTTGCTTGGTCTTATGAAGATATGCCAGGGTTGGATACAGACATTGTGGTTCACCGTTTGCCAGTGAAAGAAGATTGTCGTCCAAAGAAGCAGAAGGTTCGTCGTATGCGTCCTGAAATGTCAGAAAAGATCAAAGCAGAGGTAATGAAACAGTTCAATGCAGGGTTCTTGGCCGTAACTTCTTATCCTCAGTGGGTTGCAAATGTGGTACCAGTTCCTAAGAAAGATGGTAAGGTACGTATGTGTGTAGACTACAGAGATCTGAACAAGGCTAGCCCTAAAGATGACTTTCCACTTCCTCATATTGATATTCTGGTAGACAACACTGCTCAGCATAAGGTATTCTCTTTTATGGATGGTTTCTCTGGTTACAATCAAATCAAGATGGCACCTGAAGATATGGAGAAGACTACATTTGTGACACAGTGGGGCACCTTTTGCTATAAGGTAATGCCATTTGGTTTGAAGAATGCAGGGGCAACATATCAGCGTGCTATGGTGGCTTTGTTTCATGATATGATTCATCATGAGATAGAGGTATATATGGATGATATGATAGCCAGGTCTCAGAATGAAGAACAACATCTTGATCATCTGCACAAGTTGTTTGAGAGGTTGAAGAAATACAGGTTGAGATTAAATCCAAACAAGTGTACTTTTGGAGTTAGATCTGGAAAGCTCCTGGGTTTCATTGTCAGTGGAAAAGGTATTGAAGTGGATCCTGCAAAAGTGAAAGCTATACGAGAGATGCCAGCTCCCCGTACTGAGAAGGAGGTTAGAGGTTTCTTGGGACGATTGAACTACATTGCAAGATTTATTTCCCAATTAACTACCATCTGTGAGCCAATCTTCAAGTTGTTGAAGAAAGATCAGGTGATGGAATGGAATGATGAGTGCCAGACTGCCTTTGATGAAATCAAGAGATATTTGCTAGAACCCCCAATTTTAATGCCACCAGTTGATGGAAGACCCTTGATTATGTATTTAACAGTATTAGACAACTCAATGGGGTGTGTATTGGGGCAACATGACGAGTCTGGTCGAAAAGAGCAGGCAATATACTACCTTAGCAAAAAGTTTACCGACTGTGAAACAAGATACTCACTGCTCGAGAAAACTTGCTGCGCTTTGGCATGGGCTGCTCGCCGACTAAGATAGTATATGTTGACCCATACTACCTTGTTGATTTCGAAGATGGATCCAATCAAGTACATATTTGCTCTGCATGGTTATCGTACTACAACACGTACTTCAACAGGGGCAACCCCATTCTCCTTAGTCTATGGTATGGAAGCAGTTCTGCCTATTGAAGGTCAGATCCCCTCCTTGAGAATTATGAAGGATGCAGGCTTGGATGAAGATGAGTGGATTCAGACTCGACTTGACCAGATAAATTTGATTGATGAGAAAAGGTTAGCAGCAGTTTGTCATGGCCAGATGTACCAAAAACGGATGATCAAAGCTTTTAACAAGAAGGTTAAGCCAAAGGTATATCAGGCTGGTGACTTGGTAATCAAGCGTATCATATTACCACAGGGTGATCCTAGGGGCAAGTGGACTCCAACATATGAGGGACCATTTGTAGTCAAGACAGTGTTCTCAGGAGGTGCCATGATACTGACTACAATGGATGGTGAAGACTTCCCACAACCTGTAAACGCAGACATAGTTAAAAAATACTACGCATAAAAAGAGACCCGCTAGGTTGACAGGCCTAGGCAAAAATAAGGGCATCCCGGCAAACCAAAAGGGTTTGGGCAAAAATTAGGGATATATATATAAAAAGATGTACACCCGGCAAGTCGAAAACCTGAAAAGGCGGCTTGGGCAAAAAAGGGTATCCCGGTGGATTGAAAACCTGAAAGGGTAATCCAGGCAAAAGTTAGGGATTAAAGCGTATGACTATGTCTCGTTTGGATCACTCATGAAACTGCAACCAGTTGTACTACTTACTCAAGCTCAAACAGATAAAGCTCAATCCAATCGTTTCCGTCTCAACAGCAAGAAGATGAGATACTTGAGTGGCAATAGTAGAATTGAAACTCAATAGGATTATTTCCCACATAGCTGATTCTTTTTGTAAAACTTCATGACAAAATTCTCTTACTAGGGTTTATGTCTCCTTGTACAAACTTACCCGTGTATGGGTCACTTTTGATATAAATAAATTCCATCTTTTGAATCCAGATTTACTTTTACCCTATTTACATAAGCGAAACGTCCATTGGTTGTGTTTGAATGTATGTATGCCTTTGAATATGATTGATGTTTACCAGAAATGCATGTATGCTTTTAATATGATTGATGTTTACCAGAAATGCATGAAAATGCAGTAATAGTATTTACTAAGGACGAACGAGGGAAGGATTTCAACGAAGCTTCGCCGGTTCATCTTTACAAGACAGTTACAAACCATCAGTAGGACTAATCCATTTTCACAAAGTCTAATCTCCCCTGGAATTTATATCCATCTCTTTTATCCTCATACGGATATACGGGAAATTACTTTCCAATAAGGGCACGATGAACGAAGACGGGATGTTATACTTATCCTACTATCAAACGAAAACGAAGGTTATCTATACCCTACTATCCCCAACAACGGGAGGTTATCTATACCTTGTTATCCCCAGCAGACGGAGGGTTATATATACTTCAACAAATCGGGATTTATTTTCCTTGGCCAGCAGTTGTTATACAAGGATATCCAGACACTTCCAGCAGTGTCATATCATACATACATCATTTGCATCATACCATAACATATATGTCTATAGTACATTACCTAAGCGCATCGTGTCATACATGCATACAAAAAGCATAAACTAATGTTGTTATACAGAATGCTACCTTGTTTTCAGGTTAATTATCCAACAAACAAGCTTATGATCTTTGGGACTGCTTTATTGTAACCTCAGGGTTACTTTATCCTCCTGATGAGCTTCTTATTACTTTGGGACTGCTTTATTGTAACCTCAGGGTTATTTTATCCTCCTGATAGCCTCTCATGACTTCAAGACTGCTTCAGAGCTATTCATTGCTCTATCCTCCTGAAATCATCCTATTACTTCAAGACTGCTTTAGAGCTATTCATTGCTCTATCCTCATGAGGTCATATTACTACTTCAAGACTGCTTTAGAGCTATTCATTGCTCTATCCTCCTGAAGCCATCTAATTATTTCAAGACTGCTTTAGAGTTATCCATTGCTCTATCCTCCTGAAATTACATTATTATTTCAAGACTGCTTTAGAGCTATCCATTGCTCTATCCTCCTGAAATCATTACTTCAAGACTGCTTTAGAGCTATTGATTGCTCTATCCTCCTGAAGACATATCACATTATTACTTCAAGACTGCTTTAGAGCTATTCATTGTTCTATCCTCCTGAAATCATATCATTGCTTCAAGACTGCTTTAGGGTTATCACTATTGATTGCTCTATCCTCATGAAGACATGCTGCTACATCATTATTATTCCAGACTCCTGACAGCTTTCATCATACACCCATATTTTGAACTGCTCCCCCCCCTAGTGGCATCTTTAAGCCCACTCAATCATATTCAACTAGCCATCTGTACCACTCTAGTGCACTGGTGAGTGCAAATTTTTGGGCTTTTGTGTTCAATCCCCTTCAACCTTCCCGGTTACGACTGGCAAATATACCAATCTAACCCCTCAGGTTTCAGAAAATTGAACAGGGGCAGCTGTTGCACCCCAAAATTTGCCCTCACAATACAAGACTTTGTGTTCTAAGAAGGTTCACAAGGTTCACAAGTTCTCCAACAACTTGCATAACCTTTCATGAAGTTCATAAAGTCCACAAGCTACTTTATGAAGGTTCACAAGGTTCACAAGTCCCACAGTGCTTTCAATACCTTTCATGAGGTTCATGAAGTCCATAGGTTGCTTCTTGAAGGTTCACAAGGTTCACAAACTTCTCAACATCTACAAGACCTTTCATAAGGTTCATGAAGTCCATAGGTTGCTTCTTGAAGGTTCACAAGGTTCACAAGATTCACAATGTTTACAAAGCTTTCCTAAGGGTCATGAGGTCTACAAAGCCACTTCATGATGTTCACAAGGTTCACAAGCTTCACAATACCTCCCATGAGTATCACAAGATATCTTATGAAGATTCACAAGGTTCACAAAGTTCACAATTGGTCAGAAGAGTTGACAATTCCCTCAGATAATGCACCTCCTAAGCAGTGCATCCAAAACTAGGGTTTTGACTTTAATCAGGCTAAATGGACTTCCAAGACTTCAAGTGAGCTTCATAACATCTTATATGTGTATAAGAACCCCCATGTCAAGTTTCAAGACTTTTCTCAAAAGTTTGCTCAGTCAGATGATCAGATAAGTCAAAAGCAGTCAATGCAGTTAAAAAGTCAAACTGAGGTCAACTGTGGTCAAACCAAAGTCAAACTTCATGATTTTTTGCCAACATCAAGTATATGAAGTAAAATTCATCATTTGATCAAGGGTTGATCATGATTCATCAAGGAGATTCCAGATCATCAATAATCAGGAGTTTCTAAATTAGGGTTTCCTTAGTAAAAGTCAACTGAACTTTGACCAGGCATAACTTTCACATACTTCATCACCAAGTCTCCATCCAAAGCTCATTTTGAAGGAAATTGAATTCTCTACAACTTTGATGTTGAAGGTTAAGCCCAAAAATGCTTTATTTGAAAGATATGATCTAAGACATTATGGGTCATTTCAAAAGTCAACAAAAAGTCAACAACTTCAAAAGGACACAACTTGAGATTGGTAAATGATATGGACCTGAAACCAATGGGGTTGTTTAGAGGACTCTTCAAGCTTTCCAAAAAGTCCAAGAACACCATCATACCTTTAAAATTGAGAGAAATGTGCCCTTGCAAAGTTGGGCAATTTTGTGATGGTTTATGTTGAAAATGGAGGCTTAGAAGTATTTCTTTCCAAATGGGCTGCCTAATTTATGACCCAATCCATCTCATAACATGGTGCACGACCCAATTGACCAAAATTCATCATTTTTATTATTTTTTATTTATTTATTATTGATTTAATTCATAAAAATCATTTTAAATAAATAAAAAATATAAAAATCTATTTTTGGGTGAAGATTTTGTTTCTAGAAATTCATAATCATTGATTGAATTAGAATGAGAAGGAAATCATGTGATCTCTCCCAAATTATTATTTTTTATTTATTTATTATTGATTTAATTTATAAAAATCATTTTAAATAAATAAAAAATATAAAAATCTATTTTTGGGTGAAGATTTTGTTTCTAGAAATTCATAATCATTGATTGAATTAGAATGAGAAGGAAATCATGTGATCTCTCCCAAATTATTATTTTTTATTTATTTATTATTGATTTAATTCATAAAAATCATTTTAAATAAATAAAAAATATAAAAATCTATTTTTGGGTGAAGATTTTGTTTCTAGAAATTCATAATCATTGATTGAATTAGAATGAGAAGGAAATCATGTGATCTCTCCCAAATTATTATTTTTTATTTATTTATTATTGATTTAATTCATAAAAATCATTTTAAATAAATAAAAAATATAAAAATCTATTTTTGGGTGAAGATTTTGTTTCTAGAAATTCATAATCATTGATTGAATTAGAATGAGAAGGAAATCATGTGATCTCTCCCAAAATAGCAAGCACTCATGATCAAATATTTGAAATTTATACAATGATCTTTTTGAATATTTTTTTGGATCAAATATCCACACAACACATCAATGTTTCTGACCTAAATCCATCACACATATATACTAAGCACAAACCCTAGCCTCATTCACGAATTTGCAGCAGCCTAAAGGTAAGATCAAAAGCACAAAAATCTTTCAAAAAGTCATATTCGGGTTCTCAAATTCAGAGCATTGCAAGGTATTTGGAAGACATAGCAAGCTTCCTTGGACTCTTCTGATCATAAATCATCATCCATATGCATCATATACACACCCAATTGCTCAACCCGAGTTCATCTTGACCTTGAATATTTTGTTTTCGAATCCATTGATTTATCATGTTTAAACTGTTTTTGATTGTTGTAGGATGTTTAGAATGAACTCTAGAACGATTCTGGGTGGTTCAATTGGATTTTCATTGCAGGAACAAGAATTCACCATGATTAGGGTTTTCGGCCCTCTTTAGGGTTTCACGATTTTCAAATGATAAATGGATTTGAAAAACATAGGACGATTGAAAAACTCAGTAGCAATACAATGGTGCAATCAATTTTGTGAAATTTTGCCGTTTGGATGAAGTTTGTGTTTCGCAGGGTGGAAGAACTCGTAACAATATTCGTAGGAGAAAACGTTGCAAAATCCGCAGCCTGATGGTTGTTGTGCTTCCTGGAAATCAAGCTGGCCTGGGTTCAAACCTCAGCCAGGTAAGTTTCCGCTTTTTTTTTTCTTTCCTTTTATTTGATTTAAATATTATAATATTAAAAATTAAACATATTATGTATATTTCTCAATAATAAATAAATAATAATAAAATATGTCTGTTTTCTTTAATTTTAAAAAATATGTTTTTTTCACAAATTTTGTTTCTATATTTTATGTCTAAATTGTAATATGTATAAATTAGAAAATTTTTGTATACAACTAAATCCTATTTTTTTATATAAACCCTAAAAATTTATTTCTCATATAAACCCTAATTTCATAAAACTCTATAAATATTTTTTAATACAAATCTAATCCTATTTTTTTTTTAATGTTATTTTCTAATATAATTATTATGTATGTATGTTTACTATAATTCTTACAAATTTTTGTAAATATACTTATAAATATTTTTTTTACATAACTTTAGTTTATAAATAATTGTGCTTATAATAATTAGATTTTTTGTAGTAACTTCATGATTAAAATATAATTTAATAATTTGTAAATTAAAACAATTGTTTATTCATATTTGTTTTTTTTAGTTGATTATATTAAAAAATTGTTAATTTCTTATTATTATAATATTTGGATTAGTTTTGTTTATTCTTATTTACTAACCCATTTATATTCTAATCATGCTTATTATTTTGTCAAATATTGCTTACTAACCCCCTTTATTATTTATTATTGCTTATTTATATTTTATTTATCTTTGCTATTTAATTATTTTGCTTATTATTTTGTAATTGTTTCTTGGATGTAAAGTTGTTTAATTATTTAATTATTATTATGGTTAGTAATTAGGGAGTGTAACAACATGTATGTAATATTAAAATAAATTTAGATCACTTTTAAATAAAGATAATTAAAATAAACACGTCACACACGTAAGTCGATTTTAATCGCCGTCTCACTTCCTAAGGATATCCCTCAAGTTGCCTACGAATACTGGTTAAGTGGGGTGTATAAAGCAAGTCCCTCAAATAGAAAAATCATCAAAGTCCCTTATGGTTGCCTTTACGAATCGAGTCCCTTTCGAAAAATGATGATGGTCCCTTATATGTGCTTATTACATCCCACAATGGCCTTCAAAGTCAAATTGTCCCTCACATGTCCCTTAACATCCAAAGTAAGGACTACCTACTCCATTATAGTAGGGATAGTCTTACTAAAGGAAAGAATAAAGAATAAGAAAGACCTTTAAACATTAGGGTAGGTTACTCCTAGGTGCTTGCTCACTTCAAAACTGTTTCACACTTAAACAAATTTTCAACAAGTTTTCAAACAAGTTCTTAACACATCCTTACATGGATTATTTATTAACTATTCTGAAAATTTTCTATTCACACACTACACTTTCAAAACAATTCAAAAGTGAGCTTAAGTACCTAAGAGCCCATGGATAACCATGGATGAAAAGGGTGCTAATACCTTCCCTTTTCATAACCTACCCCCCGGACCCAAAATATTCTCTAAGGTCTTTCCTGTTCTTTTATAACCTTTCCTTATGGATAAAATAAAAGTCGGTGGCGACTCTTGCTATCCGCAACATTGTTTAAAGTCAGTTCTCCCACCGTGTTACACTAGGACTCAGTGGAGGAGACATCAGAGGAACAATAAAGATGCACGAGAGGCTAGAAGTTCTAGCTTAAGTGATAAGATTCAATCTGTCGACAAAGGTCGAACTAGTCGACGACCTGTTAAGAAAACATTATTTCCCCTTCTATCACCTAGAGATGAGGAGAAAGCGACAAAGGATAAAGCAGTTGAAGACGTCGACATGGAGATAGTCAACTTTGACTCAGAGTCTAAGCCAGAATTAGATATCATTTGCAATATAATATTTATTTTTCCTTTAGAGTACAACACAGTCACAAAAGTGATTGAGGAAGAAGGTCTTGATGAAGAGCTAGCTACCCACAGACCTCTGTGTTACTATGTAATGAATGAAGGTTTAGTGAATGATGACCGCACCATTTTTGAAATGCCAGACATGGCCATGCAGCAACACTTGAAGCCTTTGTATATAAAGGCCAAGGTAAATGACATGGGGATCAACATGTTTCTGATCTATTATGGAGCATGGGTCAATGTTATGCCTTAGTCCCTCTTGGAGAAAATAGGAAAATTTACCACAAATTTAGCCTGTAATAATATGGTATTGTCCAACTATGAGGGAAAAACTAGTATACCCTTAGGGGTTATTTAAGTCAATGTAGTGGTAGGAACTACCATAAAGCCAACATTGTTCATGGTGGTGCTGACAATAGTAAATTAGAATCTACTATTAGGTATGGAGTGGTTGCACGAAGTAGGATGTGTACCCTCATCTATGCATTAAAAAATCATCATCTAAAAGCCTGATGGGATTGTCAAACAAATCGAAGCGGATCAAAGCTTTTTCAAGGCATATATCAATCACATCGGCAAACTAAACATTGACCGAAAATTGGCTAACATTTCACCATGTAAGCCTGCCGGAGAAGGTTTTAACTTTGAAGGGCGTGAGGTCTATTACACAGCAAACCTACATCCTTAGTACGAGTTTACTTGGGAATATGAAATTGTCGAAGGGTACAATCAATAGTCTCAATCTGATGAAGGTCATGATTGAGTCAAATGCGTTTGCTTGAATTTCGGCCTATGTGGCTGAAAAATAAGATATTGGTGGCCTTGGAGGCTGAACCTCAACAAATATTGACTTTTGAAGCCATTAAGTCTAAGAACTCTTGAGCAAATCAATATGGATCTATCGGTCAAATGAAAGCTTCTGAAATCCGGAGGCTAGGCTACATCTATGATGATGAGCCTTTGGGGTTCGAGAAAGACCCAGCGATCTCGACCAAGAAAATACATGCGCATGATCCTTTGGAAGAGATAGACTTGAGAGATGGGACGACAAAAAGGATGACATACATTAGTGCCACAATCTCCCCACACTCAAAAGTAGAAGTAATAAAGGTGTTGAAAGAGTTCTGAGATTGCTTTGCTTGGGACTATGACAAAATGCCTGGACTTAGTCACGATTTAGTAGAATTAAAGCTGTCGATCAGACCTAATAAGAAGCCAGTGAAGTAGAGCCCAAGAAGGTTTATACCAGAAATCATATCAAAGATCAAAGTTGAAATTGAGAGATTGCTCCGGAATAAGTTCATCAGGTTGGCCAGGTATGTCAAATGGATAGATAATATTGCTCCAGTTATTAAGAAAAATGACAACTTTAGAGTCTGCAAAGACTTTAGAGATATTAATGTTGCCACTTCTAAAGACGAATATCATATGCTAGTGGAAAAGATGTTGGTTAATTCGGCGCCCGAATTTGAATACCTCAGTCTCCTTGATGGATACTTTGGCTACAACCAGATTTTCACTGCAGAGGAAGACATATTAAAACTAGTGTTTCGATGCCCAGGGGCCTTAGGCACATACGAATGGGTAATGATACATTTTGGCCCGAAGAATGCTGGTTCCACTTACTAGAGAGTAATGAACTCGATGTTTTATGAATTTATTGAAACATTTATGCAAGCAAACATTGATGACATAATTATCAAATCTTTATCCGAGAATGGCCACCTTGACCATCTTCGAAAATCATTCGAAACGGTGAGGAAACATGGGCTTAAGATGAACCTATTAAAATGTGATTTTTGTGTTTATTTAGAGGATTTTATTGGCTTTGTAATCCATAATAAAGGAATAGAGATAAATTCAGACAAGGCAAAAGCCGTACAAAATATTGAGTCTCCAACCAACAAAAAAAGCTCCAATCCTTGTTAGGAAAAATCAACTTTCTAAGAAGATTCATTTTGAATCTGAGTGGTAAGACAAAAGTATTTTCACCACTATTATGTTTAAAGAAATAAGAAGGTCTCTGGTAGGAACCAGAACATCAATAAGTCTTCGATGAGATTAAGAGGTATCTGTCGAAGCCTCAAACATTTTTACCTCCCATGAGGAACATAGCTTTGAAGTTGTACATTGCTGCATCTGACTAGACAATTGGGAGTATGTTAGCCCGAGAAGACGACGATGGCGTCAAAAGAGCCATATATTATTGGAAAAATACCCTTTTTGATCCCTTTACTATACCCTCAGGTTCACTTGGGTCCCTTAACTATTTTTTGTGTCACTTTGGTCTCTTAACTTTTGAAACCTTGCCATGTTTGTCCTTATATCAGTGGACGTTAGTCAAAGTCAAAAACAGATGCCAAGTGGTATGTTACTAGATGAGGTGGATAGTGACTCAAGTTAGTTTATGAAACAATGTGTAGACGTGGATATGAAAATATAGTATCAAGGAAATGTTGACGAAGGAACACAAGCAGTTGCAGATACACGAAGACGAACTCTGAGGCAATTGAAAACAAACTCTAAGCAGCTAGAGAAAGCAAGTAAACTCTGAGGTAATTGAAGACGAACTCTAAGCAGCTAATGAAATTACGTTAACAAGTAAGTATTAGTTGTATGTTTTAGTTGATTTAAGGTTTTCTGTAGATTTGTAGAATTATGGTTTTTCTGTAGATTTGTAGATTTGTGAATTTTCATGTTTTAGGGCTTTGACGTACAATATTTCAAACTTAATATAGGAAAAAATGGACAAATTTCTTAAACTCAAAATTCATCACAGTGGGGAATTTATTGATCCTGAACTAAGTGTGTATGAAGGAGGACTAGTAGATGATTTGAAAATAGATATTGATAAGTTGAGTTATTTCGAGTTAGTTGGTGTCATACCCCAAATTTTACCCCTTAGATGTCATCGACATTTGCATGGGCATCATAGGTCAATCCTCCTTGCATCACTAACCAAATCATCAAGCTGTGTTTATTTTGTTTATTTTGTTAAAATTAGGGTTTTATGGAGAAGAGAAGTTCTCTTGATCAATCAAGAGTGGAGTGGGAAATCAACCAAGGATGTCCTCATGCATCTCAAGGGTTCATAAAAGCTCATTTGATCCAAGAAATCTAAGTCAAGAGTGTCCTAAGTGGATGGGAGAAGTTTTGTCTTCATCTGATTCAAAAGTTAACTATAGCTTCATAAAAGTCAACCATTGGGTTTTTTATGGTCAATCAGGAGCTTCACAAGTCTCATTTCATGGTCCCCTATGAACGGGTCTAGAAAAATCAGGTGGAACCATAGAATTAGGAGATATGTGCAAATTAGGGTCTTGATGGAAATTCTAAAGTGAGGAAATCAATGAATCTAGTTACTCTGCAAAGGACCATGCTCAAAGGATGAATATATTTGGAAGTTATGAGTGCACAAGATTTAGAAAGACTTTGTTTTGATGGTTTCAGAAGATCAAGGGGCATTTGTTTCAAAGCATTGGTGTATGAATCCGTCATGGTGTCAAATGTTGAAGATTGGATTCAAATTGGAAAATTTATCAACGTGGAGTTCTTCAAGTGCTAATCACATGAAAAACATAGGGTGTTCATTTCATCATTTAAGTTCCTAGTGTGTTTTCAAGGCTTCTTTCCATTGTTAGGGTTCAAGAGGTTACGCTATTTGTCACCACTTGGGGAGTTGATGCTTGGACATAATTTGGTGTCAATATGGTACAATTTGAGGATTTGTTATATCCATGTTACAACTTTGAATTTGAAGTCAATTTGGAACGATTCAAAAGTTACATGGGTTGAAACCATTTGAGGATTACTTAACTTGTCATAATTTGAAGATATATGGTTTGACACCATTTTGAAGGGCTACATTATTTGACATAATTTGAGGTTACATATCTTGATAAAAGTGTGATTTAGTTACATTTTTTTTACACTTTGTCACATTCACTACAACTAAAATGTTTGTTATATTCCAAGTCACTCGTTGGTCACATTTTATTTCAACTAGTTACATTTTTTCAAGACATTATCTTCGCGTTCTAATTATCTTCATCAATTGATCTCGCATCACCATGTCTTCATTATCATGCCATTCCTTATCTTTGTCACCAAGCTTCACGCCTCCATGTTTACCATCATCTTCCAACCTACACCAAAATTCAAAATTCAAATTCATTTTTCATTCATAACCATAATTAAAATCAATTCAAACCATAACCAAAAGCTCTAACCAAGTTCAATTCAAAACCTTCATGTACCAAATTTCTAAACCCGTCATTTTCCATTCAAATTCAAAGCCATTTCAAGCTTACGATTCATGTCATAAAGAAAAATCATTATAAATTCATCATAAACCATTTCCGGTTCATAAACCAAAACCAAGCAAAACCATGTAAATTTCATGTCCCAAAATGCTGATCAGCTCAAAATTCTTGTCATAAAAATACCAATTCATTTCATTTTAAGTTCCACAGATCCAGTGCTAATTCATGTCACAATTTGAACATTCATAAAATTCCAAAATCGTAAAACAATTGATGCTCAACTCATGACCAAAGGCAACATTCCAAGTTTAACTCATGTCATTTTTTGTCATACCAAATTCTGGGACACATTGTTTAAGACATATTTCAAATTCAAGATATGGACTAATCTCAAAACTCGCTTTCTTCATAAAGGAACCACTGCAATGCCAACAGATAACCCTATTTGCTACTATCGTGTTTAAGGAAAATTGAACAACACAACAATAGAGCAATCTCATAATAAATACAGGGAAGTACAAGGAAAATAGACAACACAATACAAAGATCAGTTTTCAGAATTTATTAAAAGGGAAAGGTTCAGAATAGAAGAATTAAACATCTTTCCCTTAAGCATGAAAATGGAAAAGAGACAAACTACACAATAGCAGAAAATTCATAGCACAACAAACCAAGGATTGAGGTCAAAGTTAAAATTCTTCGTTCAAAGACAAAAGGGGGTAGTACAAAGTCACGCCTCAGGTTTTAGATAAACAGAGAAAGAGAAAAATCCTAATTGGATTCTTTTCTAACACACAAGAGTTTCAAAAACCTAACCATATTTTTTTCTAAAAAGAGAGAGTCAAGAAAACTTATTTGTTTCGTGGCTTCGTCAGGAATCAATTCTGAAGAATGTCCTTCAGGTATCATCTTTTTATTTCACTTCCGCCCTATTTGCACATTCTTGTTTACTCCGTTACCTTTTTCCATTTTCTCTTTCGTACTTCTTTGATTTAAGACTATTTGTGGATTTTGAGTTTTCTAAGTTTTGTTTAGATTCGAGGGTTTGAGGGAGATTTTGGGGATTATGAGTCCAGAATCGGACTCAAAAGGTTGGGTTTAATTGAGAAAGTGGTTTCCTTTTTGCGATTGGCTGGAGAGAGGTGGCGGTGCCGTCGTGGCCGATCGCCCACCACTGTCTTCTCCGGCGAGTGGTTTTGTTCTCCGGTAGGCATGTATTGTGAAGAGAGTGATTAACAAATGAGAAGGAGAATTGGAAAAATGATTATGTTTCTCATGCATTCGTTCTACCTTATTCATCTTCCACCCTTTTCTTTATGCTCGTTGGCATGCTAATATGGTGTCAAGTGTCACCATCATAACCCTTTGATCGTCATCTTTCTGTTACCTAGTTTGATCCTATGTGTTCGTTCCTCCACATCCTTACCGTGTACCTTACATCCAGGACGTGTGTTTGATTTGATCTTAGGATATTTTGGATTTGGGCTAGGGTGTACAGGAGAGTCTCTTTAGGCTCTCCCCATAGAATCACGCATCAGATTGGTATAGGCCTAGGTCTAGTTTTCCTATTCGCACCCCTCACTAAATCCCACTAACTTTCTTTTCAGAATAGTTACTGCCTACACCACTTTGATCTCTCCTTTTGTTTTTTTTTCTTTTTTTTTGTTCATCATTTTAAGTTTATTTTATTTAATATTTTTCTTAATACTCAAAAATCCATAAAAAAAAATGTTTTTGAACACATTTTTGCCTCAAGTGATTTTTCATATTCTATTTATTTTTATTATTTATTTTTCCATTTTATTTAAATTATTTGTTTTTGTGTGTTTACCAAAATACCCTCACA